>JAKSZP010005281.1:0-322114 GCA_022478985.1 Massospora cicadina | reverse complement strand
TAGGGAGAAGAGCGAGTCTTATTCTCCACAGAGTCCGCGGGTATCTTCTCAATGACAGGCATAACCTGAGAATCTAGACCCTATATTACCTTGTCAAGACCCATTCCAGAACTAGGACCAGGTACCCTCGCAGTTATGTAAACTTTTCTGCATTTATTATATGGATTTGAATTGTTCTTGAAGCCCAGGCCATTCTCTTCATCCATATTCCTCAATATCGCTAACAGGGGTTTGGTGGCATCTGATTGGCCAGAGCGCCATTTATGGTGTTTATCCTTGCTGCCCTTTTTTAGTAATATTCTGTTTGGAAGCATCTGGTTGGCCAGAGTGCAATTACAAGGATTTTCATCTTTGTCAATACATTTGAAGACCTTGGACTCAGCCGCACCTGGTTGGCTGGAAATTTGTGTTTGAGGGTCCACTCCCTTGTCACCGCATTTATCAATATTCAATTTTTAGGCATCAGGTTGTCCAGAGCGCCATTTACAAGGATTTTCATCCTTGTCAATATGTTTTGGGACATCAGACTTTGTCATACCTGGTTGGCTGGAAATTCATGTCCAAGGGCCTGCTCCCTCATCACTGTATTTAGTAATATTTGATTTGGCAGTATCTGGTTGGCCAAAGCGCCATTTTTGAGGCTTTCCTTCCTCATCAGCCTTGCGATTTTCATTTAGCTTCAATTTTGAGGCATTTGATTCATCAGATTGCCATTTACAAAAATTGTAGCTATTGCGCCCCTCTCCCTTGGCCTCAATCATTGCCCTAGGGAAGATTAGAGCAATGTGGCGGTTAGGCAACTCCTTGAACGTTACACTTTTATTCTCATTAGCACAATCAAAGAAATTCTTTACTGATTTATCTGTGCAATTAATTCATACTTTAGATTTGGTGATTGATGTCATGATTCACTCTAAAAACACTTTAATACAATAATCAGAGTGTATGTATATGAATATTTTTTATCAATTGAGTAAAAGTATGAGCAATAATATTAGTAGAGTACACATTTTATTAATTTATGACCAAGTTGGTTTATCAAATGATGATCTGTCCAGATTTAAAACATCAAAGAGAAGTATTGGATTACCAGGTAAGATACAACAACTTACTGCAGGCATACAGTACACTGCCTCTTCAGTTCATATTGCTGGTGGTATTCACGCTTGCCATAATGTTAGCAAAACATAGCTATGATATCCTCATTAAAACAAAATTCTTGAGAAAAAATTATGTCAAATGTGATTTTGAAGAACTTACCTTAACTATCTTAAGCAAATGTTTCCTTTGTTATATCAACAGAAAGTGAACTCTGATAAAAAAGAAATTAATATTGTAAATCTAATTACAATGCTAGAATAATTCTCAAATCAATAAAAAATAGTTTGTAGAAAAAATTAGGAAATGGTAATGCAGATCTTTTGAGAACTGTGGGATACCATTGAGTGTGAAAAAACAGATATTTTTTTGCCAGGAACTTAATTAGTGGTAACACAGGGTTAATGCTAGAAAGACTGAACCAGTTATATGTAGAAATTGTCATCCCATGGAAGATCAAAATTGGAAACCTGGGTATCTCTGAGGATTATAAACCAAGCCATGGAGGAATTCAAGTTCTACTGGACAATCCAAGCGAAATTTCAATAAAGGTGGTGAGGAACCAGATTATCACGTTTGCTCACTTAATCCTAATTACCAAAAACAGAGAGTTCCATGATTTTGAGACGTTGGCGGGAATGAGATTACCACCTGATGATGCTGAGAATATCCATACACTAGTGGATTAAGAACAGCTTTCTGGAATAACAGACATTAGTAAGAGGAAGTACTCTGATTATTCAAAGGATATTGGGTGATATTTGCCCAGGACAATCACGACCTAGGATGCGCAAAAAAATGTGATCCATAAAGTTGATATTAAAGAATCTCCACAAATACAAATGTGACCAATCTGACAATCTAAAGAAGCAGAGGCAGTAATCTTTCTTTCGCTCCAATAGCTATAATCAAAGCCAAATTCAGATTTTTTAAGAAAACAAAACATGTCCACTCAAATGAGCACAAAAATTAAAATGTTGATGGGTTTGAGCCTGATGCTCTAGTATGGGCTGGTGCACCACCTGCTGGTGTGTTTTGAACACCGCTGAAGCCTGCCCAGACTGGCTCTGCTAGTCCTCCCAATGCTACTGGGCGTTATGTCCCCCCTTGGGACTTGGCCCACCACTTTGCAAGCTCCCAGGCAGTGCTCTGAAGACCTTTGGTGCTCCCACGGAGCAATTTGCATTTTGGCCTCCAGGTCAAATATGGGAATTTCTTCCCATATGCAAGTGCAGCCATTATCAAGATAGCCACAGTGATTTTTAAACCCGCCAGTTTATTAAATTCCTCCATTTTAAGGGGCACTTTGTTCTCAGCTTCTGTTTGAAGCCAATGCAATGGTAGCAGCCAAGCTGCAAATCATTTTTAAAAAGATTACCATTCTCACTGTTCAAGCCTGGCTCCCAGATGAGGCCATTTTGGTAGTCCAGTTTGCTGGGTCGCCCTCCCATCTCTCCCTCAAACGCCTCTGCCATGAGCTCATGGAGGGTTTAGCAATTTACAGCGCGGACCCCATGTTGCAGTTTGTGGTTCCAAATGGGGCAGATCGTCTGGCTGGGCCTTGCGCCTTCATGATGATCTTCGCATTTCATTGGAATACCCATCTTGCAATTCCCCTGCACTGTGATCAGATCCGCCCTTGATCACCTGTTCTGGGCGCACGTCAAAAACAGCCACGCCATCTGCCCCTTGTGCTTCAAGCTTAACCACGAAAGTGCAAGTGCCCCACAGTTGCTGCTTCTGCCGCATCTGCTGCTCATTCCTTAGGCATCAGGCCTGCAGCCATTTCACCCCAATTTTTTTAACTGGGGCTTGATCCTCCCACCCCCAAATTAGGGGCAATTTGGCGTTGCTCCAAAAGTGGCAGCCAAACAGAACCAAAATTTTATAATAGAATAAAAATTTGATTGGATTGCAGAATCCTGAGTTGATGTCTGAACCAGTTTCAGCTGAGCTGCCATGGTCAAAAGCATGTGGCCAATCAGCTCCTGCCACTGCCCCAATTCAGGTTACTGACACAGTGCTTGCTGAATCCAATCCATTCAAAGCTCTTTAATGGATTGATGAGGACAAATGGTTGTACTATGTCAAACCAGATTTCGCTTTGGAGGAATTTTTTGTTGATCCTTCCAAAATATGACCCCACCATTTTTGCCCTCAAAACAGTTTTCCCATTTATAAGAATATTAATAAAGTTTGCAGTTGAGGCTGCAGCTGCCCCTGCCAACACTATACTTCTCCAGAATCTTCATGTTGCGATGGACCCCTTGTTGATAGCATCCCTATAACAAATTTACCTCATGATTTTGAGGAAGATGATAAATATGAAGTTGAGGATCTAGCTTTCAGTTTGAGTTGTAGTTTCATCGACGTGGCAAATACTTCTATTCTTAACCCTGCTTATACTGAAACCCACCAGCGCATCAAGTCTTTCACTTGTGTGTCAGCTCTCACCACTTTTGCTGAGCATCAACTTTCTCAATACATTGAGGCGATGGACACCGCTGGCCTCATAAATGAAGAAAACCCACAACTATACCTCCTTATGCCTCATGTCACTGATGCTCCCACCCCAATTCTGTCCGCCATGGTCCGCCAGCTAAAGCAGGCGCCAGACAAAAGTTTCCCCAATGCTTCCTCACCTTCTGGTATGGCTTCTTAGGCTGTTAGCTGAGTTACCACATTAGGATTTTTTTATCTCTAATAATCTCTTTGTTGGCCCATTTGCAAATAAAGGTGCGTGGCGGCTCCCCCTTTTGGGTTGGGCACCATTAGTGCTAAAAAAAGAAGCAGAGGCAATAGTTACTGAGAAATTAGTATACTGATTGAGCATGAAGCCTTTATGTCATCCTTGAGTCCATGGCTAGTTCAATTCTTATAGTAAAGAAAAAGGGTGGATCAAATTGAGTGATGTTCAATTACTGATAGTAAACATAAAGCAAAGAAGTATTTATATCCGTTGCCACTGATAGACAACATGGTTGTTTGTCTAGGGAAAGCTAAATTCTTTTGGACATGGATTTGATACTGTGGTATCGGAAGATAGACTTGCCAAAATATAACCAGTATAATGTGCAATAATCACCACACAATTGATATACCAGCTGCCTAGAATGTCACAGGGACTATGTAACGCGCCAGCCACTTTCCAAAAGGCCATGGGTTTCATCTTAAGTGATTTAAAGCTGTCCTGAGTTTTAGCATACCTGGATGACATCAACGTTTTTAGTCAGACATTTACTGACCACCTTGAGAATTTAGAAGAAGTGATTAACTTGGTGGAAGCAAACTTGAAAATCAAGCCAAGTAAATGCCATTTTTCTAATAAAGAGCTTAAATACTTTGGGTTTTTAATAAACTCCGAAAGATTACAATCTCAACCACAGAAAATAGTGCTATCAAACAGATGTAATTCCTTATGAGTGTTTAAGATAAACAAATCTCTCTTGGGATGTTTAGCTGCTACACCAATTAATCAAACATTTAACCAGAATCGCCAAACATTATTATATCTTTTGAAGGATCCAAAAAAAAGGGATCAATATGGAGTGAGGAACCCAAAAATCTTTTGATAAACTCTGAATTTATTTGATGACAAGGCCTGTTATGGGATATTCAGATTTTAATTGGGCATTTATAATTCAGAAGGTTGCTTCACTAATAGCATTTGGAGCCATTTTAAGCCAAGTAGATGACGCTGACATGAGCATCCTGTGGCACATGTGAGTCAAACATTAGCGCCGTTTAAAAGCAATTTCACCATGATGGAGCACAAATGCCTCGTGGTGATATAAGCCTGTAAACAATTTTGGGTGTATATGCATGGGTACACTCAAGGTCGTGACTGACCACTCATCTCTATGATGGTTACATAATCTTAACGAACCAGAAAAGCGACTGGCTCAATGGGCTTTCAAGTTAAAAGCCTAGGATTCTGAAAGTATACACAGGGAGGGAGCAGCCTATCAGAACGATGATGGATCATCAAGATTACCTATCATTCAAGATGTGTATCAACAAGTGGATGAATCATTCCAACAAATGGTCAAAGGCAATATTGAGATGGAATTTAGGAGTTTCAGAACGCGCTGAAGAAAGCAATGTAACATACAGAAATGAATAACGGGCATCTTCCATCTAGTACTAAAAAAAATAACGGGCATCTTTACAGAATAATTGATGGAAAGAGATATATATTTGTACAAACCATCAGAACGCTTTGTAATCAAATAAGCCGTGCATAAAGTTGTAGGGCATGTTGGATTAAGAAAGACGCTGGATCGCCTATGCTAGTATTATCAATGGGATACACTATTTATGAGATGGCGGATCATTTTGCCTGTTGCGTGAAATGTCACCTCTTCAAGCCCTCAATATATAATGTGATATCAGCTAGTGCGCCATAGGCTTTCATGGCATATGGTGTCAGTTCATGCGATGGGCCACTGAGTGTTAGTACTGGGGGAGTTAAATAAATTTTGTTGCAATAGATCATCTAACAAGATGGTTAAAGAGACCAAAGCCTTAAGTTAGGTGGATGCAACAAGCACCGTGAGATTACTTCTGGACCAAGCATTGTAATGGCATAGATGCCCACAAGTGATACTCAGTGACAATGAAACTAATTTTTCCTCCTTTGTGATTCCAAGGCTAAAATTAACAAATGGGAATATGAGGCTTGGTATCTATTCCATACCAACTGGAAACAAATGGAATGGTGGAAAGAGCCAATGGGGCCCTAGCAGCGATACTAATAAATTGATAGTGGGCAAAACCCCGCTTGGTGATCCTATCTGATTTCAGTTACATTTACATATAATTTCAGTCGCCATAAAGTAACAGAAAACGCCATTTGAACTTTTATATGGATGAAGAGCATCATTACCATCAATCTTATATTCAGCAGTAGAACCAATATCTGGTGTTGAGCCCAAAACAGTATTAACCCAACAGGCGAATAGTATGATTAAATTGCAATCATAAGCATTTGTATGACATTAAAGATGTAAGTAGAGTAAAAAAAGACGTTCATATTTGACTGGCGCTCAAGGAATACCATGTTGGTGATAGGGTAGCCTATTGTAATACCCATGTATTTGGAAGAAAACAAGTTGGACGCCCTATGTTCAGGTCCATTCAATATTATCATCAAGTTGGCGACAGATGCTTTTATGATAAAGAACATCGCTGATAGCATATAGTGAATAGGGTCCATAGCAATTACTTAAAGTATTAGATCTAAATGAATAAGGAAGAAAAATAATATAACATAAAAAACCGAAAAATATAAAAAAGATAAAAAGATATGAGAGAATATATTTATTTATAAGGAAAATCCCTTAAAAATATAAGAAGAATTGAATATATATATATGTAACATTAGTTAGTATTTTGCCACAACTATGTAAATCTGACAATGTTTTCATTCCTGACGTTGCGGAGAGAAAGGAGTTAACTAAGGCAGTAGTGAAGAAGATCAAGTGATCATGGACGTTTGGAAAGACTAGCTTGTGTTGAAACTGGGTCTTCTGTGGAGAGTCATGAGAAAAGAGAACTTGAAGATCTTACCTGATCAAAATATGAGAGCCCCTGACTTGAGGGAAAACAGACGGTTAGGAATTCTTCAGTGAGATGGACCAAGTAATCCTGGTACAACGTGTAGCTTTGAGATCCCCTACCTGGGAAACAGGAATTCTAGAAATCATAAACATCAAGATCAACCAAAGTAGTCCTGGTGTGGTATATAGCTGCGGAACTGCAATCATATGAGGTGGCAGCAAACATGAGAAGGAGAAGAGGGTAATAAAACATGTTGACAAGAATGGCTATGAAAAGATGCATCAAGCAACTAAAAAAGTTCTAGCTCTGCTGAAATCCATCTTAACCATGTTGGTTGACTTATGCCATGAAATAAAGCGGCGTTTACCTCCAAAATCATAAGTTTTCTGGATAAGCAGTTCAATCCAGGGGATGTGTTGAGCTTTTGGAATGCCCAAGCTATCCAGCTTTGATAAATTATATTAATTATCTTTCTAGTCCGCTGGGAATTGAAATATAAATAACTTATCTTAATCAGATGTTGAAATTATTGCTATTAAAATTACTGTTTGGGTATTTCCCCATAATATTAGTCCTTTTGCTGAATCAATTTTTCCAGATGCTTAATGTTCCGTTGGGGATGATCCCTGTCAAAAATAGGCCAAAATTAAGTCATTTCAGACAAAGCTTGAACACAAATCAAATCTCTCTATGTTTTATGGAAGATGCCAATTGATGGTATCCTGAATAAAGCCATGAAATCATCTGACTCCAAGGGCCAAAGCGATGCAGTAACCTGATAGAAAAGTGGTGATAAATCTTCTCCTCCTCATTTAAAGATTTCAGAACCTCTTAAAAGTCAGGAAGATCATGTCAAGCACGAGGGGTGATACCCATGCCAAGAACATGCCCCCTCAAAACTATATGTATTAAATCATTTGATAAAATAAAGTACTTTGTATACTACATTTTCAAGCCTTAAGTAACTTCCCAAAAAGCAAAAATCCTAGTGAAGAAATATTTTATTAGGATGAGCACTGGAACTATATCAGCTCACAATCATTTAGCCTTCAATGAAATTGGAAAATAAAATTGGGTTCCTGAAACTAGTGCTTTCTGCCATACCCTTTCAAGGCAACCTGTATAAGATGTGCCTTCTCAAAGATGGATCATACCATTAAAGTAATATACCTCAACAGGAGAAAGAATTAATTGTGACAAGATGGGACCTCTCTAGCTGACAAGATATATTCATATAAATGTGAGAACATTACAATTCAATGTGACTATGGACTTTAATATTCCAGCTTATGATAAAGCAACCTATCAAGACAATCAGCTGATGTCGCTCAATCAATGGAAGCCTCACTCTATGGAAATATACAATTTGGTCAGCAATCAAATCATACTCGCTCTACTCAAGTTGATATATTTTTATGCATATTTTACCAAAGTTATCCTTTCTAGCAAAGCTGTGGGATTTACCCAAACTGAGGCTTATCTCTGGCTATCTGTTCACTAAGCTCTTCATCACAAACTACAATCGCTAGGGTTTCATCATATATGGATTTTTAATGCCTATTTACCTCAGTCACCAACTTCACTCTCAGATTCTCAAACTGTATCAAACTGCCTCTAACTTTGTCTGGGAGAATTGTGAGGCTATTGTTGGTAAATAAAATATTACCTGAGTTTCAGGGTCGTCTTATCCAGCTTAATTGTGAAGTTAGTGGATATCTGCATGACGAGATCCATAAGCTCACTAACGCAAAGGTTATAAAAAGAACACAATTTGATAAAGCGGCGATTGATTTTTTGAATCAACTATATAATCAAAGGCAGTTCTACAAAGCACATATTGAAAACTTAAGGACAAATTCGCCAGCTAAGCATTGTGGCCCGTGCTTTTACTGCTACAGAACTGTATGTCATAAATGGGCCTCATGGGCCAATTGGCCTGAAGGGCTAGAAGTTCCTGAAGACCCTAGAGTTCCTGAAGGTCCAGAAGGTCATAAGGACCTAGGAGTCCCAAAGGTCCAGAAGCCCTAGAGGCTCAAGGGTCTTAGCCATATGCCCATGCGATATGAGAATCACAATGTCCACATTACCAATTTGGAGTGACAATATTGGGGAGTATCCCAGGGAGGTTGGATGGAAGTCAAAGTAAATATCTCAACTCTAACTTAACTCTGATTGCTCTCCATGACATGATTCATGCCTTTTAAATTAGCTTGCTCTGACACAACTGCCTTACAGAAGGATAACCAAGCCGTTATGAGGACAATATTGAACGCCTAACCTCACGAGTTCAGAGCTTGAAAACCCAGAAAAAAATGACTTTACAACAATTTGCTGATCAAGCTTATTATAATCAACGTCTTCAACAACTTCTAAGATTAAAAGCAATACTGATCAAGTAGAAATCTAAGCCATACCGTACAAGACAATCTCCATATCTTCTGGAAGTAGATGGACCAATTTTGCATAGCAGATCTTTTCTGGAATGAACCCTCCAAAATTGACAGACCTTTTACCCCTGCTATCCATGTTCTATCTGAGACAATCAAACTCTTTCAAGCCTATTTTTAAGGATAAGTATGTACTAGGAACAGAGCATATAATCCTTACTTTTTGTCTATGAGAATGCTATGGAATTAGAAAAAGACTGGAAGAAGATGCAACACATCCAGGTCTGCATCAACAGTAGCACTTGTGAAATCATGATTCTATAATTTATTAGACATCCTAGGAGCAGATTAAAGAAGCTCTTATTAAAGAGCGTGGATGAGATTTTTCTCTGTCCAAACGCAAGCAGGATTTCATGCATATAAAATAGAAAAAATGAAAACCTTATAAAGAATTCACTAACCATTTCTACTTTATTTCACAGCCCTAATTTCTCGTAACTGCATCTCTTTGGATAATGAAATTGCTTCCATAGTTTCCACTTTCTCCTCTCACAGCAATTTGACGCTCCATATCACAGCGATTAAGAAGTAATTTAAGATGATCCTTAATAATAAGGAGGCAATTATGTAACTACCTGAGTCTGAGAATAATAATATCTCCTTGACTAAGGGAATAAGCCTCATATTTATGCTATAGGAAAAAATCCCAAACTCAAACCCAAAAAGGGTCCCAGTTCTTATTGCGGCTTCTGCAATCACCATGAAGACCATTGTTGGAAGAAGAAATTAGACAAGACAGTAAAAGAGGCATCAACCTAGGGCGCGAGCTCCCTATGCTGATGACTCTGTGCCTTAACCTTTGATCCTGCTTCTCCTCCCAAAAGTTTTGTTGTGTCTGCTTCTGACACCCTCAATATCCCTGATGATCTTACTGGTAGAAAAGGCTATTCTTTTTATTATTTAATTGAAGCTTTCTTATATTCTATACACATTTTAGATCAGAAGTCTTCTTATTGGAGGCAGTATTATGTTACTTATTTTACATCTGCTACATTAGAAAGCCATTAGTTTGCCAGGCCAACAGTATAACGACTATTGACTCTTACTGTTCACCTTCATAGGATACCTTTCACTACAAGTCCACAGTGTAACTCCTCAACCTGGCAGACCAACAACTTCACCTTGGGGCAATAAACTCCCCCGTGAGGCACACAGCAATTCCTACACCCACCTGAGTGATTCTTGGCTCTGTCTTATCATCCTCCTTGGTGTTTATATCCGTCAGTCCCTTTTTGTGTCTGCTAACTAGGATAGTCCCCGCAGGGCTTCCTTATAGATCCATATAGGTGTTGGCAGTGCCAACTACCCATAGGTGCACTTATTCAGCACCTAACCTTGGGGATCTTCAGCCCACCCCCCATTGTAGGCTACCCTCTTGCTACCTTGAAGAATAAAGAGTAGTTCTAAAGTAAGATCTTTATTTATAGGGAAATTAAGGTATTTATACCTAGTCGTTTACTGGCAATCCACTGCCCGTCAACCAAAAGTTATTGGTACTTGTCACTGGCAGACCAACCCTACCATCAGCCTCCTCTGCAAGCAAATATTCCCTCAAAATTCATCTCAATTGCGTGCCATATATTAGTTTAATCCATCCTCAGCATTAGTCTCCAGTTCAATAATATATTTATATTATATATCATTGAATATCCTCATCCTAAGTCACTGATTTTTTTGAACTCTAGGCGGCAGAATGTCCATCTCTCCATTGTCTTATCAGATATATGCACCTAAGCTGGTAAACAATTATAATGGATTTAAATCGCCGTTAATTCCAAAAAATATATAATTTTATTATTCTTAGCATAGGTTTCCAGTAGTCTTGTAAGATCTGGCGTCAAATTGGTAATCTGCCACTAATTGGTGTTAGTTTACTCTTGGCCTCAACTCACTGGTAAACCCTGTTAAATTAATATATGTAAATAAATCAATTATCCTCAGCATAAATTGCTAAGTTAAAAAAAACAATATGTTCTTATTGGGAATCAAACCCTTTACTTTGAAATAGCTCAACCAAACCGAATGGGGAGCACAAATTGGTAGTTTTATTATTAAATAGTATTATCAGAACTAGGGAAATAATTGGCAACCACACCTGACTAAATGAAAACCTAATTTTGGGATTTTGGGAGGGATTCATCTGGCTAAACTCCCAACATAGCATACAAGGTGAAAGCCATGGTCGTTATTGACACTGCTCCCCTTTTAATGTCATTTTGTCACATTTAATGAAAAATCAAGATTGCTATTGATAGGGATAATATGCTTGAATATGGGACTTCCAGTCAAGCCTGGACTCGATCCTTAGAGCTTAATCATCCTTGTCTATACAGTTTGGACCTTTAGTAGTATTAGCTCCTGATACAGTCTTGCATAATGATTCATATGACCTACTTATAGGGGCTCAATCTCTATCTAATTTTGATGCTTAGATTAGATTTAAGGACATATAATTCTCCATCTTGGGATTCTGCATCCCCCTATTACTAAAAAATTCTGAAGGAAAAAGGAAAGAGAAAACCTTGGAGCTGCATTTTATAACATACCAGGTCTCTGAAAAACCTTTAATATTGAGTGATGGGTCCTAAAGTTACTTTTACTCCCCTGGTGGTGGACGCTTCAGAAGGAATGCCCATTTCTCCATTAATAAGACAAATATACCTTCTCAAGCCTCAATTTTTAGTGAAAACTGGACTGCAAGTAACCATGCATACTGATCATCTTTTGGAGATTTTTTAGGGAATTTGATTTCTATATTTGAACCTTTGGACTGCCCAGGCATACTCGACCACATGTATCAGGGGTCCATCAGTGTATTAATGGCAATTATTACCAATAGCCCTTGATGATTACTCAGAACAACCCAGTTGCCTATCTTTATACCTTACTGATAGAACATGTCCAAGCTGTATCTGCCTGTGGATCATTAGCTGATATAGGACTTGAATAAGCTAGAATTATCACACAAATAGATGTTAAGCTCAGCAACACCCTACCCATTGACCAACAGCAAATGGCCGAGTCCTTATTGATGAGTACGCTGATATATTTTCTAAGGCCCTGATGATTTCAGATTAAAGAGAGTAGTTCTACACCAAGTACATACTGTAGACTCCCAACCTATCTGGTCTTGACCATATCAAAATTTAAATATTGAAGAGGTTAAGTCAATCAAAACTAAAAAGGCTTCTGGTTGTTGGTTTTTGAAGCCCTCACAGAGTCCTTGTGTCTCCCCATGGTGCTGATCTGCAATAAGGATGACAGTTATTGCGTTGTAATGGATTGCCAAAATTTATACGCGAATATGCAAGAGGACAGCTATCCATTACCTCAAATCAATGTTTTTGCTCCACCTTTAGCTGGATTTCAGTTTTTTAGCCATGTATCTTGTTAATGACTACTGGTGTAACAATTAGAATTAATATTATTAACAAATTTTGAATTGGGTTTGGATTACTAAATTCTGAGTCAAATCATTTAAAGAATTTTCTGGTCTTGGTTGGACTGGGCGCTGGACTAAGCCTCATCTGAGCCATTCTCTGGTCTTGCAAGAGCTTTAAGAATGGTGAGGGAGAGGCACCATGGAAGGATGACCTTTGAAGGTCATCTCACACATTCTAAAATCAGTTGTTGTTCTCTCGCTGAGTTTTCATCCCAAGCGTTGGTTACTCCTGTGATTATAAGGCCATTCTTACCGTGTCTTACCTGGTGAGCTGCAACGCATCAAGTTTTTAGCACATGAACAAAAATCATAAGCACCTGGGGTTCAATCTCTCCCAATCACTTTGTCTTTTTCCTTGTTGCGCTCATGGCGCCTAATTATCAGGATCTAGTCATGGACTCATTTTATATTATATATTGGATAAAATAAGGTTATCTTAAGGTTTTCTACCAGACTTGACTATTTCATCTTTTTTGCTTTGATTTTAACAATTTGGAGGCTTTTTTGAACAGCATGAGGCACTAACACTTAGCTCAAGAGTCCACCTTGCATTGGTCATTCTTTTGGCATTGTCAATTGGCGTCAAACCAAAGGAAAGATGGTGGTAAGAAACCAGTGGTTTCTGAAATATAAATAATTCCAAACTCAAGTTTGCATTAAGCACGCCACCAATACCAGTTTGACTGACCTCATTGGTCGCGTTAGATCCAGTTGTCAAGTAACTAAAACTTGTGGGAGCTGGTGACTGATGGGAATCTCTAGCCCTGAAGTGACCATTGATATGAAATCCTTGTGGGGCTTCACCCTCACCAGGGATTTAGTTGGAACTGAGGGGACCTGTCCCAGCAGGAATCTATTACCACTGGACAGTTTACCCTGCAAGGGGGCAGGTGTCCAGCTGCACTGGACCATGTTTCCTCTCACGTTTCTATTGGGAAAAGCACCTTCCTGGGTGAGGTGGGAAGACCATCACCATTAAAAGCGTGAGAAGGGAGTGCATCCCAGCCAAGTTCTGGGTATGCTTTCCTGCACTAGGTGGTCTGATTCCAGCATCCCAGTCCTAACTCGTCCTCACCATTTGTCCCTCACCATGAGGGGCCTGGTTCTTATTATGGGCGAATTTTCCTAGGGCTTTAGGGAACTCGCTAAGGAAGTCCTTGTAGTGGAAGCCTCCCACAATGGGGCATTCTTTTCTTGTGGCCTTTCTCTAGTGGGGTAATGTTATAATTGGGAGAAACTAATTGTTGCATTTAAACTTGGGTTCAGATACTTTTTTAGTACTAGATGGTTTTATTTTTTTGGGTTCAGATACTTTGAATCCCAAGTTGAATCATTCAATTTATTTTTGGTTCTGGTTTGGGTTAGGCGCTGGTCTGTGCCTCAAATGAGCTAAACTTTATACAACAACAAAATAAAGAATGACGCAGGAGAGGACCCCAGCAGGATGACCTTTGAAGGTTGTGCCTGCGTATTATGAGCTTCAATTCAGAATTCTCTCTTTGGAGTTTTCACTCCAATAATGGGTTATTCCCGTGGCTTTATACCACCCTTACCTTGTCTTAATTAATGGGCTGTGACTCATCAAAATTTATGTCATGTGAACAAAAACTTGGGGTTTTGGGGTTTGAGCTCCCCCAATTTCTTTGTCCTTTTCCTCGTTGCACTCATGGCGCCTAGTTTTGGGATTGTCAGGATAGAGGGGTGTTAAACCACTCTTACTTTATGATTGAGGCCAATCTACCCAAAGTTCCTAGAGTGTTGGATTATAAGATTACTTTTATTATCTGAAAAAGTTTTTATACAACGTAACTTTCCTTTAGTGGTAAATCCTAAAGATATTTTAGTCCCTAATTTAAAAGAGGTAAGCCAAAATAGTAAATGGCAAATAGAGAGTCATTTATTTGCTTAGAAACATAATTATATGGGAGCCTAGAGAGTTTGCTTCAATAAATCCCCAAGAGATTCCAAGCCAAGATTTATACTCATTACCAATTGGAGACTCTGTGGCATTCTGGTCACATCCGTTGAACAGGATTTTATCGCCACATAGATCAGTTTTGAACCCCAATATTAGTGGTTTTGGGTTGAGTGATATTCGTTTACACATGTTGAGGTTGAACCCCCATATCAGAAAGCCTTGAATCTAGTCAGGGATTATCCCCATCAATAGTTTTATCTATATCATCAGATTAGGTTTGATTCCATTCATCAGACAAACACAAATCTTTAATTTGAGAAGGAATCCTGACAACGCTCCCCTTTAGATCTTGGCACAGGGGGGAAAACGGATAATAAAGAAATTATGTACACAATTGACTATGGTATCATGAGCGACCTCCACAATTGAGTGTTCAAAACCTCATTTATAAATGACCTTATAGGGCCCCAACCAGATGGTTCCCTATTTGTTATCACAACCTCCAGGCCGATTATGGTAGAAAAGGACTAGATCACCCAGTTGGAAAGTGTGAAGGGTTCATTTTTATTGTTAAACTGATTATTTCTCTATTAGTGGTAGCAGATAAGTTCTCAGAATCCATGTCCTGAAGTTGGATAATCTCATTAGCAATACTTCACATAGTAACCTTGGGTGCTTTTGAGGTAGCTTGGTCTAACAAGGACTGCACTTTAGAGGGAATCTGGGAATTTCTTTCATACAACGCTTTAAAGGGAGACATCTCAAGAGTTTTATGCTAGCCTATTCTATAGGCCAGAATCGCACTATGCAAATATTGGGGCCAATGAAGTGGGTCAGTCATGGCCATTTACTGGAGGGTTGAAGTTAGATTACTAGATACATGCTCTACCAACCCATTGGTTGCAGTATAGAAAGGAGTGGAAAATACTTGATTGGATTCCATTGGTTTGTCTAAATCATTCACCAGCAACATTTGAAAATTTTGACTATTGTCTGAGAGAATTATGTTAGGGCACCCATGCTGGGTGATAATCCAATTATATAAAAATGCGGTGGTAGTTTTTGTCAAAGAGGTGGGTAGAGATACAGCTTTCAATCTACTTAGTTTAATGATCAATGGCTAGAAGGAGGGATTGATGACCATTAGAGGCTCGGGGAGGGGTCCCACAACGTCAATGCTAATATTATGGAAGTGTTTGCAGGGTGAAACCACTGGATGTTGAGGCCAGGGATTAGGTCTGGATTGACTTTTACATACCAGGCAGGACTCTTGTATATCTTGGATTGAGACAAGCGTCCCTTACTAGTAACATTGGGTCTTGAGCCATTAGGTAAAATTTACAAATCCCCCATGGCTGACTTTTAGATGTCCCTCCAATATGATGTCAGTTTGGTATGAAGGTTGTATTTAGGGCAACCATTTTCAATAAATGAGTTTGTACAGTTGGCCATTTTGCGGCTCGCCGCTATACCACCTGGTAGGTAACTTTATCGTTTTTTTGTGTCTCACTGACCAAAAAAGGCCAGTCAACTCCTATTTACTTTTTAGTCAGTTTAATTTTGGAATTTCATTTTTGGTATTGTCCATCACCTAGTCGGCTTGCCTTGGTTAAATAAAATACAGTTGGTCGTTTCAAACTTCGATATATGATGATTTTTTATTTTTTTTGAAGTGTCAGGGATCTGGCCTTTCATAAATGCAGTTGGGCTAAAAGATTGTATAGTTGATATTCCCCAGGGTCAGTAAAAGTTAATATGGGGAGCCTGGATAAGCAATATGCATTTTGGTGTATGGTTCCTGGTCAATGAATGATGTATAATCGTAGTCTTAAAGTTTTAACGCCCATCAGAGTATATCCCATCGGGGTCCTTCATTTACTGTAGCCATTGCATGGAAGTATGGTCGGTAATTATGTTAAAATGTTGTATATATAAATAGGGCTGGAGCTTTTCTTTCCCATGAGCATCACTTTTGTTTACAGGTGATTAAATTTATTCAATCAATTACAACTTGTCTTAATTGTGCCGTCCAATCAGGGGATGACAAAGCGACTGAATCCACTGAACTCACATACATATGCAGCAGCGATGAAGGGGAACAGCATGGGCTAGAAGGCCCAGCTGCTCAACATTAACCGCAGTGCAAAAACGGGACCATATGTCCCAATCAGTGACTATAACAAGTTGGTCCAAGATTTTCACCAAACTGGCAACATCAGCCACACATTTCCCAAATCTTCTCGTGAATTTGATATGCGAATTAACTTTGGCGTTGTAGACCTATATGATATGAAGCAGTATGTCAGGCTATCCCAGAACGCTTTCCATAAACTGTAAGCTTGTCTGAAAAGCTCACAATGGGAACCTTAGATCTTGGCATCACTACTGCTGAGGCCGCAGATGCAGCCATAGCTTCCCCATTTGTAGTCACCTACAATAAGTTGAGAGTAGGCAAGGATCCTGAAGAAATTACAGCCAATATCACAATTACACACACCAGTTTTTGGGATGATAAAAACTTGATTGTAGTACTAGAAGGACTCCCAACCACTGAATATTGGGACTTTCTGGAGGCAGCGCTAACAAGCGGCCTGAGCGCATATGGAGAGCTAGTCTATTTTGAAATGGAGAAAAACCGCCTCTTCCCCATCTGGCTACAGACAAGGCTGTGCAATGATACGCCTGAGCATGGGTGATGATGGCGACATCAAAACATTACCATGCAAAGCGTACATCTTGGACCCAAAGGGGAATCAGTCTCGCCCTTTCTCAGTCCTCTCAGAAAAGAGCCCGCCAATATGCACGAGCTGCAACAAAGTAGGGCATAAAAACAATGCCTGTCCGGCTAAATGGGAGGGAAGAAAGTTTATTGAGTGTGAAGAAAGTCTGAAGGATATAGATCAGAGGGACGCATTAACAGCCACCTCTGGGGATCACAAGCTAACTATGAGGTGATCCAACCAGTCTCCCTAGAGCAACGTAAAGAGGCAAAGAAGGCCAGAAGGGCAGCGGAGAAGGCCAAGCAGAAGAAGCAGTAAGAGGAGAAGGAAGCAGCCAAGCGCAACATTAAGCAACAACAAGAGCACCTCTATAGTATGACCGTACCTAAGACAGCTCAGCAGCCGCAAGATTATGAGTAATGGGAATTCTAATCAGAAAGGGACGACGCACACTTCCTACCTGTACACAATGGAGCCCAACCCATTTAAGTACCAGTTGACAAACCTATTTCACAAGCCAACAGTTTCTCAACCCTCAATTGGATGGAGTAAAACACTGCTCACTGCATGGAGAACCCAAATCGGAACTCTGGGCCACCAGAATGGCAATCAATTACACCACCAGCCCAAACCATTTATGAGGGTCCTATAACTAGGATAGACACAAGTAAGCTACCGCAGCTGCACAGGGTCAATCTGACCCTATGCAGTCATAGCAGGCAAGCTGGGCTCTTTAATGATTGGGACTCTCAAGATAGCAGGAATCTCATACATTAAGTCCCTGGATAAGAAATGAGGGCTCCTACTAAACCTACTGGTAGATGTGCTTGCCTTGCAGGAGAGCAAGTGCACCACTGGAAAGGAGGAAGAGTGGTCCAGGCTCTTTCTCCCTTCGCAAACATTCTGGACCAGCTTTTATGGATTTGTAGTCAAAGCAACAGATTCCATCACAATCACCAACTACTACTCTCATTTGGAAGGAAGGGTTCTAGTTCTGGCCTTCAAATGGGGGAACCAATCATATCAGACCGCTTCAGTATATGCCCCTGTTGAAGCGAACAAAATGGAAGAGTTTTTGAGAAACCTAATTGACTTGAACCTTCCAGAAGAAACGATTTACCTAGGGGACTTCAATTGCTGGCTGGACGGAACTAGTGACATATGGCCAAATGTCTCAACTCCACCAATAGTATCGAACTAATTACAGCAATTAATGACATCAAGAGGTCTTCTAGACGCCAAACCAATCTTGGAATCATACTTTCCAAATCTGACGCGACCAAATATTTTAGATAAAATTAACTAATCAGCGCCACTAGACTGGATTGGATACTCATGTCCGTGTTGTTGGAATCATAAGTTGAAGATTTTGCAACAATTGACCTACATCTATCAGACCACAGAATGGTGAAAATTACTATACAATCAAAGAAAAGACCACCCAAAAACCAACGTTGGAAAAGGATGCTGTCAAAGAACGTGAATCTGGTCCAAGTAGAAGATCAGAAAAAAAGACATGCAGATGAACTAGCCAAGTGCACTGACTCTGATACCTTATGGAAGCAGTGGCAAAGGTTAAAAAGAGAAATTCTATCCGACCCCATCCCATGCAAAATCCCGTCGCACAAGGAAGAAAATAGCAGAACTTTCCGAAGCTCAGAGAACATCAAACCATCTGGAAAGATACCCACCCCATAGTGGCTACTCAGCACAATGGGCTAGAGATTGGGTGAAACATACACTAATTGTCAAGAAACACGATCAACTCCAAATGCACATGGAGGCCCTCCAAGCAGGGGCCAGATGGGCTGTTAAAGGGGAACAACCATCCAAGGTTTTCTATCAAACTTACAAAATGAGGTAAAAAATGCCAGTCTCACTGAACTCCAAACATGCGAAGGCCAAATCACTAGCAACCCAGAAGAGGTAGCATCCATCACCTACTCTTACTACTCAGAAAGGTATAAGGCAGCTCCAACAGAGGAAGCTGCTAATAACTAATTCATCAATGTTGTTCCCAACCACACCAAGCATTTAGCCAACCTTTTTGACCCCATAACGGAGGATGAGCTAGCACAGGTTCTACGGAGGCTCCCTACCAACAGATTATCAGGACCAGAAAACATCCCCTATGAGTACTATAAAGCACACTATGAAGTAATAAAGAAGCCCATGATATCTCTTTAACTCAAGTCTGCAAGAGGGGAGGGTGATACCAGGAGGCGCAGAAGCCTATACCATTGTTCTCCACAAAAAAAGGGGACTGTATTGACCTTAACAACTGGCGCCCAATATCTCTAATCAATGCAGATATGAAGATAATGGGAAAGATAATGTTTAAGCGTCTCTCAGAAAAAGCCAAGGAGTGCATTGCCCAACAACAGCATGGTTTCACCCCAGGGAAGAGCATTTGGGACAACATCCACCAAGTAACAAACACATTGGGAGGAGCATCTAAGGGCACACTCTGCTTTTAGACCAAGCTAAGGCATATGAAAGAGTTGACTGGGAATACTTGGCGGCAATACTTCACAAACAGGGCTTCTCCAAACCCTTTATCTCATGGATAGCGAACCATCAGCTGTCATCCACCTTCTCAGTTCTAGGGTCTGCATTAATTTCACCTCCTGTCACACCAGTTTGAGGCCTCCGTCAAGGGGACTCGCTTAACCCTATCTTGTACAACCTCACAATTAACCTCTCCTATGGGTGATGGAGAAACAGTTAGCTGGTATTGAGTGCAAGGGGCAAAAACCACTTAAGGTTTTGGCCTTTGCAGATGACTGTGTGTAGGGGTCTCCTCCAAGGCGGATTACAAAAAGTTAGAGGAGATAATCAGCCTATATGAAATAGCCTCCAAATCCAAACTCAACAATACCAAATCCCAAGCCTTGGTGCTATCAGATGCTAAGCGCCAAGGCCCTAAAAACAAGAGGACAAAGAGAAAAGTCACAAACACAAGCAAAATGTAGAAGTGTAAAAAACAGCTTTATCCAACCACCATTTCAGATGCCTTTTTCAAAGGAACCCATTAAACACCTGGGGTCCCCATAAAAAGTGCAGGTATAGCTACTCAAGAGGTGGAAGAGAAGCTACTTCAGGATATCCAAAGGACAATGGCAAGGTGGAAGTTCAGGAAAACATCTCTGACTAGAAAATGTCGCCTTGCCAATACTATGCTCTTCTAAAAAATATGGTACCCTGCACACGCTATCTCCTTTAGCATTTTTTAAACTCACATCAATTCTACAACCTTGGTTCTGGGGCTCATGCTCCCCCTCAGCCAGGATCACCACACTAAGGGTGCCAATTTATGAAGGCGGGATGGGGCTAATAGACCCTTCATGCAACGCTGCGAAAATATTCATGAAATGGATCAGTGCTGCGACCTCACAAGAAGGGAGTCCGCCTCCATGAGCATTGGCAGCAAGGACCCAAATATCCAGAAACCTAGCTCTCAGGAACTCAGGATCCCTAATTACCCTAATCAATTACATAGGTTCACGCCCGAGTTAGTAGGGCCATGGGATGCAACACTTGAGGCCAAGGCGATGCTCTAATATTTTAAAATAATAAAAGTAGAACCAAAAATTAAACTTGAACCTCATAAAACAGGCTGTGGGTGAAAATAAAAATTCTAAAACTTAATTGGCACCCAGCGCCACCAGCCAATAAAAATTATGAAGCCCAAGAATCCAGCCAATCACAGCGCTAGATTTCTGGGGAATAAGTCACTCTCCCAAACTCCATAATACTACTTGAGAATATCAAGTGAGCCTCTACTCCAACCCAAAATTACAATTCTGCATTGAAGAGTTACTAATTGACTTTTTTGGACAGAAGAGCGCTCAAATGACACGCACAAGCAGTGCACAGTGTTCAACAAAGAAGATTCTTTGCTCCACAGGTATGTTTCATGTAAAATAGTGGTAAGAGTCTGGGAAGAAGCGGTGCATTTACACAGCTATGATCCACAAATCCCAACCACATAGCCAAGGACTGGCTCTTTCAGGCTGGGTCAAGGCATCAAGACCTTGATTGCAACAAGATAATTTTCATTTTAGCATTATGGGCAATTCATAGTAACTGGGTTGCCGCCACCGCAAGCCCACAAAGGTCTGACCCAGATATAGCCATCAATAACTTCCGCTTTAGTCTGAACAAATTCTTTGGCTACTGGATGTTTGAAAATGCCATTCCACTGAAACAGCGTGTGCAAGTAGCATCTTGAGACATCTCATACATGTACAAGATTTACAAAGTGCAACGAACATGTTTATGGAAAGCCCATTTACCTGAGCCAGCTAAGGTCTCCACCAACAGCAACCCACAGCAAGGCGCGATGCCAAAGTTGTGTGAATAGCACCAAACCACGCTGTTTACACCCCCTTTAGAAATTCCCATTTACTCGCCTATCCCATCCCTTGAGTGCATCATCTCCAGTCACGTACTCCTGAATAAAAATTATAAAATTAAAAAAAATATAAATAGAGCTGAAAATGCTTGATTGCCAGTAGTACCACCAATCACTCACCTTCCACAATGCTATAGTTGCATTCAGCTTGTTTAGGGTTTTTCTATAATAAGCAATGGGATGATCCACTAAGTTTTTATCATGCTGAGATAACATAGCTCCTATAGCTATAACGCTAGCATTGATAAAAAGTAGAAAGAGTTTGTCAAAATTAGGGTGTATAAATACTGGAGAGTGAAAAAAGTGACGTGTAATAGTTTAAAGTCTTCTGTTGCTCTTCTTTCCATTGGAATGGTGTACTCTTCTTTTTAAATATACTTGGGGCTCGGAGATATTGCCAAAGTGTGGAATAGACTGGCCATAATATCCCACCATCCCTAAAAAACCTGTAATTTACTTAAGGATTTAGGGGGCACATCTTAGAAATGGCCATGACATTGTCGTCCATTGAAGATATTCTGGCTTTACCTTATGGCCTAAATAATCTATTTTTCTCTAAAAAAGTAGTATTTAACAGATTTAGTTTTAGAAAAGCTTGTCATAACTGCTGGAAGTTTTGCCTGAGATGAGCTATATGCTTGTTAAAGGCTCTAAAAATGATAATATTGTCAAAGTAAACTAGCACACAGGAGCATTTCAAATCGCCCAAGAGTCCATAAATGGCGCGTTGGAAGGTGGAAGGGGCGTTATATAGCCCCTGCGGCATCTGAGTGGGCTTAAATAATCCTTTGTTTGAAAAGAGAGCGATTTTAACAGTTTTCAGGTGACAAATTATTGACAGTACCCACTGGTGAGATCCATACCCAAAAATGAGCGGGAACCCGACATTAAGTGTAAGAAATCATCTTATGCAGCAATGTATAACTATCTTTTCATGTATTGGAATTAAGTTGGCGATAATCCATGACAATGGTGCCCACCATCCTTCTTCCAAATTAATAAGTTTGTGGAAGCCCACGGGCTTTTAGAGGGCACAAGTAACCCTGCTTCCAACAGTTGCTGTAGCGCTAGGGCCACTTGAGTTTACTTAACTTTAAACTTTCTGTATGGCCGAGATTTAAATAGAGGGTGAGCCACATTCTCAATTTGGTGAATTTACTTTTTCTAATTTCTGTAGTCACCTGGTCCAGAGGAAAAAATACAAAACTCCTCAAGGAGGTATTTAAAATTCAAAATTCATTAGGGCTGAGATTGTCTCTAGTTTTACTTTTGACTAGAGCTATTTTGGGTAGAGGATAGAGCCCTAGACCATGTAAGTAGATGAAACAACTCACGTTGGCGCTATCTTCAATGGGGCATAACTATACATAATCAATAGGGGCATACCAAGGAAAATGGAGGGTTTTATAAATTAGGTTCCCACATAAGATAGAGATAGATTTTCTATAGGTATGATCCAAAATCCCAGGGCAGGTCAATGATTAATTGATTGAAGGGTTCAGGTGTCCACTTAGCTCTAAAGCTTGATTAGGAGGGATGTGAATCTTAATACATGTATCCATGATAACTTGTGAGCCAGAAGGTATCTTAATAGGATGGGAGCATATAGAGGTATCCCATCTTTGGCATCCACAGCCTCAGGGGGTAGCTTAGTTTTTCTTCCAAGACTTGGTATTCGATTTTACAAATGGTGGAAGGATATTTAAGGAGGCATGTTCTTTTTTGGGGCTCCTTTACTTTTAACTGGGAGTTCAAATATTAACGTTATCTGATGCCCTAATAGCAAAAGACATATCTTTATGGTTGATGATGCAGTTGAACTCTCGCATCAGTTGGAATCCAACAAGCAATTCACAATTATCATTTTCTAATCCAATAGTGGGGCACTAATTAAAAGTTTCCCAAATTGGAGAGTAAGGCAGAATACTCCCCAATTGCCTTAGTCAACTGATTACCCGCGATCCCATATTCAGCTTCGTAAATCAAATCTGAAACCTATTTATTTTCTGGATAAGTTGGGAGGATATAACGTTAAACAGTAAACAGGTATCAATTATCTTCAGGACTTTAACCTTTTGAACGATTATATCTACTCAAACCACCAAAGATCCAAACTGAGAATTATTGGGTTAGCAAACTTTTATTAAGTGTTTGTAGCAAAGCAAGTGGAGGATTTTGCTAAGATAAAAATTGTGGCTGTTCATTGCCTTTGAAGGTTTTAGCTGCCAACGCAAGACTTTCCATAGAGGAGCTGACCTCCAAAATTGGCCGGGAATGGCCAATGTAAAAATAAGAAAGATAAAGATCTTTATTTATTTAGATAGAAAGAGGTACATCGACTTAAGCAATTTGCAGCTAACACAAAACATACCAAGGTGCTGGGCATTGAACTAGAGCTATAACAAGGGTCTTTAGGTAATTGATTGTCGTCAGCATAGGGAGCCTCCTGCCCTAGACTGACTAATCTTTTGACGTCTTATTTTTAAGGGTGCAACAAAAGTTTACAATGTGGTTGTATTTTTTGCAATAAGTGCAGAATAATTCAGGTCTAGCAAATCAAGGGGTGTAACCATTAACACTTGGGGTTGATGATTGATATCACAAAAAATGAGGTGGCATAGTGAGGTTAGTTAGGTCGGCAGGAATATCCAAGATGGCTTATTTGATATGGAAGAGAGACTTGAAAGTTAGACTTCAACGCTTTAAGATAGAGTAAAATATTTGGCATAATTTTAAAGCCAAAAACGAGGCGGTGATAGCATTGTATAATGCAAGACGATTCCTATAAACTATTGTTTGAGCCTTGAGATAAAATTGGTGAGCGAACTCAGTGAAAGTTTCTTTCTAATTAAGGCTTATCACATAAAAACTTGCTTTTGTTTGGATAAAGTTAGGTTACTCCCAAATTTATGAAGCAGAGCAGTCTTGGTGTCATTTCAAGTATGGCAATGCATTAGATGAGGTACCATAATGCCTTGAGCCACGTAACTAAGGTAGTTTATTAGGTGTTTGAGCTGTTGGTCGATAGTGGCTTCTTCCATAGCACTTTCATAACAAAATAGGAAAGAGAAGATGCTCCCTTTGCAAGGGACATATTTCTCTTTGAATTAAGGTTTAAACGTGCCACTGGGTGGGGTTAGAGACCAAATGACAAACTGACACCAGGGGTGCTCCTTCACCTAAAGAGGATCTGGTATCTAAGGAATACTTAGGATGTTGAAGAGCATACAAATGACTTTAAAGGTCATTGATATTTTTGAATATAAAATCTACCTAATCATTAGTGGCACAAAGAGCCAATTTTGTGGCAACGAGCAGAGTTAACAGCCAAATTTCATTTTTTAGATTGGTAATAAAATATCAAAGTACAAGTTAGTGTTGCTTGATGGTGAGCATTTTTTGCTCCAAGCCACATATCATAACGGTTAAATTGGCTATGTTTTCAAGGCTCATATGATCCAAATAAGGATCTGAAGTCAATTCATTATTGTTCATTGTAATAGTTTCACTGTAAACTTGGGGCATACCTGTCAGGGAGCATCAGTTTTGTCAGGGTAGAGGGGGCGTTAAACCACTAGTTCTTTATTTTTTAGGCATGGAGACTTGAAGTTCCTGGGTGTTGAATTACAAGTTTTACTTTTCTTGTCCGAAAAGACTACACTCAGGGTAATGTTCCTTGAGTGTAAACCCTAAAAATATTCTTCATCCCTAATTTAATAAAGGTAAGCCAAAATAGATATGACAAAAAGATAGTAAAGTTTTTTGTGCTTAGAAACATGATTATATGCGAGATCAGGTAGTTTTTCTTGATAGATCTACAAGAATTCCTGAGCCAAGGTCTATACTCATTACCAATTGGGAATTCTGTGGCATTCTGGTCTTATCTGTTGAACTGAATTTGATCACCACATATATTGGGTTTAACACTAATATTAGGGGGTTTAATTGAGTAAAATTTGTTTGCACACGTTGGGGTTGAACACTATTTCTGGTTGGCCTAAAATTTAGTTGGAGATTATCCTCAACAATAGTTTTGTCTATATCATCAGATCAGGTTCTATTACCTTCACAGAAACACACAAATCATTGATTTAGGTAAGATACTGACAAGAATCTTCTCAAGGGCGGCATTTTTTATACAATAAGAAATAAAATGAGGTTTCTCTAGGGTTTTCTACATCACCTAACATTTCATTTTTCTCCTTAACTCAACTTTCCCTAATTCAGAGGTTTAAATGGTTAGTTGCATGAGGCGTTAACACTTATGTTAAGAGTCCAACCTCGCGTTTTTTTCTTTTGGCGTTTAAGAGTTGTGTCAAACCAAAGGCAAGGTGGAAATCAAAATTTAGAGTTGTATGACCATTACATGTAGCAGATTGAGCTGGCTCCATAATACAGGAAGAATGTGCGCTTATTTCTAGCAAAGGGCTGCTTGAACATACTCACAAGACACAGGGGTTATGTAATGCCCCTGCAACTTTCCAGCAGGAAATGGATGGTATGCTCAGAGAAATGAAAATGTCCTGCATGTTGGTCTACCTAGACAATGTCACGGTATTCTCCCAAATCTTCAATGAGCATTTTAAGCACATTTGAGAGGTTTTTAATCAGATGAGAGACGCTTCTATAATTTTTACCAGAAAATGTAGTTTCTTATGGTGTGAAATGAATATACTCAGCCATAGGTTAATCATGAAGGCATCTCACCACTGCATGACAAAGTGGATGTCATTTAAAATGATGGCACGTCCCCAAAGTTTGAGGGATGTACAAGTTTTCATGGGAATGGTTGGTTACTACCAACAATTCATCTCCAATTTAGCCAAACTTGCTGAGTATCCTATATAATTACTCCATAGGAAAGTACTATTTCATTTGGAAACTACACTGTGACAGACTTTTGACTCTTCAAGAAAACTCTTAATGAATGCTCCAATTTTAACATACAAAAAGTTTGACAAACATTTCTTTTAATTTACAGATGCTAGAGATGTCACAGTTGGTGCTATTCTAGCACAGCTCAATTCAAGTCAAGTTGGCCAACCTGTTGCCTACTTCAATAATTTTTAACTAAGGTAGAACTTAATTATAAAATTAAAGAGTGAGAATTTTTAGCGGTACTCTTAACTATCAAGCAATTCCAGCCCTATCTTTATGGGAAGCATTTTATTATAGTGACTGACCATGCTTCACTTAAGTGGTTACAACAGATGGTGGGCCCAGATGGTTATCTTACATGGCGGGACTTCATCTGCAAGGTTATGACTTCTCAATAGTTCATTGGGCTGGTTCTATACACCAAAATGCTGATGGACTATCCCATTTGCCAATACTAACTTTATATGCTTTGCAAAAGAATAGGTTATAAACTTATAGGTTGACCTGAAGCATGGAAATGAGAGAAACTAGAAGTCCAAGAGCAATTAAAATAAATTATAGCACAAAACCAAAGTACTAATGGATTGTTATAAAAGAAGATAGGCTCTGCTTGGTTCCCCTATGTCCGTCCGTTGACTAGAACTATGGTCATAATGGAAGCCCATATGACTTTAGGTCATGGCGCCGTGAAAAAACCTATCAGTGGCTAAGGATCGATGCTACTGGGATGGCATTATGAATTCTATCCACAATGTCCTTGACTCATGTCTTGTGTGTGCAAAGAAAAAGCCTATTATGCCTAATTTCTAACATTAATTCGTTGGACCCACATTTCCTTTGCCAATGTCAGTATAGATGTAACTGGTCCACTACCTACAGCCCTGTATGACATCATTACATTATCATCACCACCGACCATTATTATAAAAAAGTGTTAAGGCTTCCTCTGTAGTCTCTGCCACAACCGAAGCTATTGCTTCATTCCTGTTCAAGCACATCTTCACATGGCATGGTAGTCTAAAAGTACTGCTATAAGACAATGAGGAGAACTTCATATCTCAGATTGTAACTAAACTCAATAAGTTGATTAGATATAATAAGCCTTCACTGTTTTTTAAAAGCCTGCAACCAATATTGCTGTAGAAAGTGTGAATGGCATTCTCATTTCCACAAATCTAAAGATGGAACAAGATGACTCAGGTAGATGGAATGAGTATCTCACATGAGCTCTTATGGCTTATTGAGCAAGCTATCATTGAATCATCCAGATGCCTCAATTTAAGCTCTAATGTACGGGATCTTGTTCTACCCTCCAGTTTTCATCCTATTCTGGAGACTTCCTTACCAGAAACCTCTGATTTAGCCATGAGAAAACTATTTGAAAAAATATTCAGACTAAAAGCCTTAGTGTTTAGACTTTCAGAACTTTTACCCAACAGGAGGCGAGACAAGCAAATTCCTCTAAGCCACTTATGCCCAGATATTAATTGGGGGACCTAGTCATGTTTTATCATCACCGCCCTAGAGGAAGAGCCCACATATTAGATGTGCTATGGTCTGGGCAACATAAAATGATATACCATCAGGGGTCAGAATATTCTATTGCCTCTATCAAAACGGGTACAGTCATTAATCAGTCCATGGAAGATTTCTCTATTGCTATGTCCCCCCTTGGCAAAACATGAGGGGTTAGTTTCAGAAAAGGCCGAAATAAATTCATTTCAGATAAAGCTCAAACCCCAATTAAATCCCCATTAAGCAATGGAAAACGCTGATTGATGGCACCCTGGATCTGACCATGGTCTAATCCAACTCAAAGGGCAAAGCAATGCAGAAACCTGAAAGAAAAGTGGCGATTGATCCTTTCTGCCTCACTCAAAAGTTTTGCTCCTCTTAAAACAGGAAGATCTTTCCAAGCATGAGAGGTGACACCCACAACAAGAATGTGCCCATGCTAAAATTTAATATTTAATTGCTTTTGATAAGATAAGGTAAATTGGCTACTACATTGTCACGCCCTCTATAATTTCCAAAGTGCAATGAACCTATTGAGGAATATCAACTAGACAAATGCTGGATCTGATTTAACTCATAATCATTTAGCTTTTTAAGAAAGGGGCAACTAAAATTAGATTTACCAAAATTAACTACAATATTTGATGTAGTTTGATTGTCAAATTAATGTATTAACAATTATATCATTTTATGTGGATTGATCGAGTTTGTTAACAATTAAGATGGATGTTTTTTCTGAAAGCTTTTCCAGCGTTTGTATTGGCAGTACCTCGTAAACTAGCCTAAAGTTATGCAACCTGCTACCAATGGGTAAATGGTCATTACCTAAGCCAGTTGCTAGCTTAATAAGGATAATTATATGGGGTTTAAATAAAGGCATTGAGACACGTTATTTCTGAATCCAACCTAAGGTGGGTCATAATCTAGTGAGCAATGGATGCCAACTAGGTGGATGGATGAGCAGATGCATTATTTATCGTTAGTGTAACTCATTAGGGGTAAAATTCATAGGCGATGGATGTGTTCCTATTAAGGCAACGACATAAAATTGGGCAATAAATTCCCTACTATTTAAACCCCTTGTTTGTTCTTAGTAAATAAAGTACAGACTTCTCTAGATAAACAGTTAAATAGAAATATAATTTTTTATAATGCTTTTGTGTTTAGAGCGGATGAGTTATTTTTCTCATATCTATATTTCTTGTGCCAACTCTTGGAATTAGAGTTGAAAAAATAATTTCCCCTTCTCCAAGTTGTTTTCAGTACTCCTGTGGAAGAATTTAAGGAGTGCTTCCATTGTCTAGAAGTGCATTCTATTTACCAGAAAGAAGAGAGTCAGCAACTTTCTAGTGGTGAAGATTTAAAGCAATTGGTTGTGAGAAAGTTAATTAGGATAGTTGTCTTTAAACAATTATCAACTTACTCATCGTTGTACTAGTCTACAATATCTCAGGCACACTTCAAATCTGTTCAGCAATAAAGATTACAACTAGGAACTTGAATTGCCCAGGTAACTAATCCAGTTCTCCCAACCCAGCACAAGGACCGCGCTGAAAGCTCAAACTTTGCACATGTTATCTTGTCTTAGAAACCTCAATCACCCAAATTCGTTGCTTAAGTATCTGGCGTCCCACCCCTCTGCTGCAGGTCCTCATGGTGCCCCACGCATTTTAGAAAACATCCAGACTAGGAGAAGAGAAGATTGGAATATTTAAATATGTGGTCAGCTACCCATAGGTTTCAGCCAACTATGCTTTACAGCCAAGAAGTCATAGACAAGTTGTTATAAACAACATGACGCCTTGCCATCCAAGTACCATTACCTGTATAGTCTATCTTAATATGATAGAAATTACCTATTATTTGAACACCCAGAAGATAACTTAGAGATATTTTAATAATTCCTTATTGCAACCCCAGTCCATGCTCATGTGTGGACATGCTTGAAGAGTGTATAATGCACTGCTGAGCGGTCTAACGCCTCTAAATCTTCATACGCAGTATGAATTCAACATGGGACTCTACTACGCCGTCTTGAAGATTGTCTTCACTCTAAAGCAATCTGGTGCGAAGTTATGCATCTCTTCTATCAGAACAACTTTCAGGAATCTTTATAATCAAAGAACATTTTTTCTCTCAGCATGGATTCACCCATTACTACCTCCATCCATGCGCTAGTTGTGTATTAGTTTTATGAACAATTTTCACCGTTTTCCTGGATGTCTTGTATGGCACATCTCCCACCCTATATGAAGCAGTCACTTTATACCATTTCCACCTACTAGTTTGCTTTCAAGCCTGGTTGTTTGGCCACATGACATCACACCACCAAAGGATGATTAACTCCAGGTTCCTTATCTGGTTGCTTTCCACAGATCCTTTTCTTCATTAATGCTCTGTCTTGGCATAATTACTTCCCTGAGCATTACTCTCTATTCCATAATCCTATCAGAACCAACTGAAAGCAGAAGTGGATTTGCCTTCTTTTTTAAGTATCTCTTCTTTTATTTTTTGTCATATATTCTTTTCTTATACTGAATTGGCAATCCCCTAAATTGCCTTTCCCACTTAAAGTAATCATATCATGATGACAGATATGATGTTAGAAAGTTTAGAGACATTATACTGGAGCTCAGGGGAAAATTAGTCAAAGTTCTGAGAAGAAAAGTCATAGGGGTATCAATGCTAGAAATTACATAAAGACCTATTTTATACTTATTGAGAGAAAGTCTATTAATATCAATACTTGATATTAATTGTGAGTTAAAAACTCTATATAGTACAAAACCACCCCACCAATTTTAATTGTGAACTTTATAGTAACTCTATATAATAAATTTTACTGTATCTTCAAGAATCTATACTAATTCACAAGTACCATCATTATTTGGATAGCGACACTTTTCTCTCTCATTGCAATCACTTTTGCAACTTATGAAATTCAAGTCTGAATCTAGTTTGATAATCTCACAGAGGAGATTAGTCTGCGCCCATGTCAGGGAGCAGTTGGGCAATTAAGGTAAGAGGCACAGGTGGTAGGCCCACGACATCCAATGTTTGAAAATGCCCCGGAGAAACTGGTGGAATAGAAAAAAGTAAAAAACTGGCGGTCACTATTTCCCCAGAAATCCTTGCTTGGCAGGCGCAATGTAACCAGTACATCAACACACCGCACTCTCAACCACTCTTATCTGTGGAATACGGAGTCCAGGTGTTTCTGGATATCCAACAAACAGCTTTATTGGAAAAAGTTTGTGGGGATGTGCACACTTTTTTCCCAACTGTGGTGTACATCGCACCTCACTCCATGTCATGCAGTTGGCTGGACCTCAGTTTTGAAAACAAGGAGGCAGCAGACGAAGCTGCTGTGGTATGCATAGTGATCAACCTCCCCAAAGGGCAACAGGTCATCAAAACAAAATGCACCAGATGGATAAAATTCAACCAAATTTTCCTCACGTTCAACTTTTTGCCCACTACAGTCAAGCATGCTATTCTGGAGCACAACCTGAAAAATGGTCTCATCATATATGGTGAAATACAATCCTTCAAGATGCAATGCTTTACGCTGATGCCACACCTGTGCACTGGCAAAGCAATTGCAGTTCTGACTCCAACCAAGGAGATCGTGAAGGACCTAACTCAGATCCTACACTCCACTTATATTAATATCAAAGGGCATACCACCCACCCTTTCCAGGTAACCGTAGACAGCGCACCCCCCATCTGCACCCACTGTGACGAGTTTGGCCATAAGGCACATGCATGCCCCACCAAGGAGGGCATCACATTCCAAGAGCACCCCTCAGCGGCCATGGCCAGTGGGGAGGCGCACTATGAACCAACCACCAGTACCAAAGAGGCTTTCCCGTGGGGAGCACAAGGCTGCTACTTACTAGTAAAGCCTATCTCCCCTCAAGAGTGAAAGAAGGCTAAACAGGCCCACAGGGCCGCGGCCAAGGAAGTGGCCAAAGTCACCTACGCTATCCCATACTCACAATGCCAGGAGGACATCAAAACCTTTATAGCAGAAGCAACTCGGGAATACCTCAACCAATCAGATTGGGAAGCCCATGCCAATTGGGCCACCCAATCTGAGGATCCAATGGGCGACTTGATCTCACCCAACCTTTGCAACCAAGCCCCAATTGAAACCAACTTGGTCTCCAACCTACCTGAAGATTTTTTTTGACCCAAATGTTGGTGCACCAAACTCATCCTCACCGCAAAAAATTCATTCATTGTTGGGGAAACAAAAAGTGAAGGCAAAAGCCAACGCAAACCTGTCTGATAAAATTAACAAAACTACTGATAGCATTGCCACAAGCACCCACACTGCTGTGAAGGCCCGTGGGGATCCAGAGGAGGCTGATAAGCCCAGGTGCCCACCCCCTCGCACCTAAGGTGCGATGGGGGAAGCCTTCACTTTAGGGATGTTGAATATCACCGGACTCAAGGCCTCGCCATCCTGGGCTAGGAAACTGAGTTTTTTACAAATATTTACCCGTGGACATCCTGGCCATCCAGGAAACCCACTGTCCACGAAGTTCTGAGGACACTTGGAAAACCATGCTCCTCCCTTCCTTATCCTTCTGGTTGGAGCACTGTGGGGTGCTAGTTTGGAAAAACAATTTTTTTAAATTTTTATTATTGGAATCCTTCCTCAATGGCTGAGTCCTCATTGTTAATTTCTTGTGGGCCAACGTGGCGCATGCTATTGTCAACATTTATTCCCTGACCTGTGCATGAGAGCGTCGGAGATTTTTCTCTTTGGTCAAATCCCTTCCGGTACCCCCTGACCCTTTTGTAGTCAGCAAAATGAACTGTTGGCTAAACACACCCACGGACCGTTGGCCTTCCTCCTCCCACGCCCCCAGGGTCATGTAGAACTACGCGTTCTAAAGGCCACCCTTGGGTTATTAGATGCGCTGCCATGGCAAGCCCCGCTGCTTGAAAACATGACGCGCCCCCACATCCACAACGGCCAATTAAGGTCCATGACCCACATAAACCTTATCCTCACGCTGGCGAAATTTTGATCTCACATTTCCCACTTCCAAACAACAAAAATTGAATTCTCTGACCACCGGCTGGTCTTGATAACCTACCACTCACCTGTCACAGTGGCTAAGGCCCCGCATTGGTGCAAACTCCACCCACCTGAACTTGCGTCACCAGGATTTTCCACTTGGGTGGAATCAGCAACTTCAGCAAAAGAGTTTATTACAACGTTTTGTGTGGACCCAATTTCTACATGGTCAGCCTTCAAAGAGGATACCATCCACCACACTTGCCACCTCTCCTCCCGACGCTCATGAGCTGCATCAGCCATCATCTTGCGCGCTCTGGAAGAGTTGGCACACCTGGAGTCTAACATTCCGGCCACAGGCTACAGCCCTGATTGGGGCCAGAAGTGGGTGGAAGCAGCCGCCAACCTCAACGCACTCAAAAGGCAACACAAACATCAGGTTTGTGTTCAGTACAGGGCCAAACACATTACAGAGGGTGGCACGTGCACCGCATATTTTTTTATATAAATCTTTGCACTGTGCCAGAGCGTGGCCTGCACACAGGTGTGGATATTGGATGATTCTGTCAAAGATATGCCAGCCGAAGTGGCAATTGAAATATAAAAGTATCACTCCAAGCCGTACTGATCCAATCCAATTCAGCCAGCTGAAGTGGCGAAATTTCTTAACAGCACTCACATCCGCACCATTTCCCAATAAATGGAATTAATGAATTTGATTACTCTAAATGAACTCTGGTCAGCCTATCCGCGGTGCACCAAATCGGAAATGCCCAGGACCTGATGGCATTCTGTATGAGTTCCTTTAAAAAGTACTTCAAATATATATCCCCACTGCTGCTTGCCTCCTTAACCAGAGCCTTCTGGATACGCGCCTTCTACCAGGAGGGAAGAGGCTTTCACCGTCACACTCTTCAAGAAAGGGGATAAGCTAGACCTAGACAACTGGCGCCTTTATCTCTTTAACTAACATGGATACAAAAATTTTAACTAGAATCATGGCTAACCGTTAAGGGACTGTAGCTTCTGCCACCATCTCCCCAAAACAGTTTGGTTTCATACCCAGAAGGTCGATTTGGGACAACGTGCACTCTGTGGCTAACGCATGCCAGTCCACAGCCTCTGGGGCACTCGTATTTTTGGACCAACAGAAGGCCTATGATAGAGTAAACTGGGAATATATCAGGGCCTGCCTCCATCAATTCCGCTTGCCCCCTCACTTCATCAACTGGGTAATGCTGCTCACAGAATCTGCAACAATGGCAGTGCATGGCCCTGGCTTTCTAACGGAAGTAGTCCGCCCTCAAAGGGGCCTACGCCAAGGGGACCCCCTTAGCCCACTCTTATACAACTTCAGCCTTGACCCACTACTTCAAAATGTGAATGCCCACCTCACTGGGGTCCATGTACCAGGCCAAGCCCCAGTCAAGATGATGGCGTTTGCAGATGACTGTGTGGTCGGGGTGTCTAATAATCAAGATGCACGCGCGCTTGAAGCTCTCATACAGGAGTATTCCTGGGTAAGTAATGCTGCACTGAATGCTTCCAAAACCGAAATCATCCTCCTTGGTTGGTATCAAACCTGCTGGGCCCCAGTGACCAATGCCCAGCCCAGCCCATCTGCTTGCACACATGCTCGCCTTCACTGCTCACCCCACACCGCCCCACTTGTGCTCCCCTTTGTGCCACGGCCTACCATAGGGCCTGTCCGCCATCTGGGCGTGTGGGTGGAGGCAGGCGGGTATGCCTCAGCAGTGATGGAAAGTCCTATTCTAGACAATGTGACGAAGCGTATCGCCTCCCTCAGAGCCCACCCTACTTCCCTTACTGGCAGGGTTGTCTTAGCCAACTCTATGCTCCTCTCCAAAGTCTGGTTTGGAGCCCATGCAATAGCCTTCTCCCTGGGTTTTTTCAAATCTATGTATGCCCTCCTACAAGGGTGGCTATGGTCAGGCCGCCCACCGCCAGTGCGGCTTGAGGTCATGTTTGGCCCTCGTTGTCATGGTGGCATGGGCCTGCTCATCTTTAAAGCCCATGCTGCCAAGATCCTGGGCACCTGGATTGTGGCCGCCACCGCCCCTACACTCCCCTCCCAACACTGGTCCCGCGCAGCCCGCTCCAACTTCTCCCGTGCCCTGGGCCTTAACAATCCATTGAACCCTCACTCCTTGATGAAATATCTGGCTTCCCACCCATCAGCCACAGGTCCTCACGGTACTAAAACCCACTACAAATGAATCCTCCTCTCCATGTGGAGCACTGAGTGGAGAATTCGTATTAGTGGACACACAGCCCAGAGAGGCCGCCCCTCTCCTCAGTTCACACAGGAGGTACAGGGGTACCCATTCAAGATGGCTTGATCCCCACACGGCCCCATGTCCTATCCAGGGTGGACTACCTGGACATGATGGACATCCCTTATTCCATTGAGACCCAAAAGACTATCTGGAAATACGCACACCACCCTCTGCTGCAGCCTAAAATACGTTCCCATGTGTGGCGCTGCCTGAGGTGGGTGTACCATACAGCTGAGCGCTCTAACGCTTTACACTCATCCTGCGTCATGTGTGGCCAGTATGGAACGCTGTTCCACCGCTTGGAGAAGTGTCCTACCTCTAAAGTGATATGGCGCGAAGTTCAACGTCTGCTTGGCCAGGATCAAACACAATTCTTCAGTATGTCAAGAGATATGTTTGCTATATCCATGGTATCCCCCCTTTCACCCTCCCTCCATGCTCTGGTGGTCACAATCGCCATGTGGACTATCCACATGATTGACTTGGATGCCATAGCAGGCCCCATCCCACCCTCCCAGAAGCTGTCCACAGATTCTGGTACCATTTGGTAGACCACTTTCAGGCGTGGATGTTTGGGTATTCCCACCGCGTCGCCATCAGCTGGTCTCCTCCTGGTTCCCAGTTTGGTTCATCAAATTGGACCCTTTCCTCCACATGTGTTCGATTGTGGTTATGGCCCCTTTACACGTTCCCTCCCCCTCCCCATAGTGGCGTTCCCGCTGGCAACAAAAGATAGCATCGCTTCTCTGGGGTGCCTCCCCTGTTACTAAGTTTCATTTCTTTTGGGTTGACATTCAGAAGTGTCCATCCCCTGGTCAGCCTTCCTTGCAATAAATTAAATTAAATCATTATTTGGATAGCATTTCATAATTTAAATCACTTTGATATTTACTATAAAAATCTATGACCTACCATTTCTTTAGCCTTATACTCTTAATCGTGACCTTTATCAAGTGGATGAGCAGATATACCTGCTGTTGGGGTAGTGAGGTACTATCTCTATGTACCAACATAATGTCTCATACTATGGGTCTTCCTTAATGAAAAAGTTCCAAGTGGTAAGCTATATTCATGAGCTTCATCCATTTTTAGGGTCCCTTTGCTTATGTATAAATGCTTAAAAAGGTACTTGAAGCTATACATAACAAGTATTAATGCTAAAATTATTACCTATAATGTGTGTTTTATTAAAGATGAGTTTTGTTAAATAATATAGTAGGTGCAGTACATTTCAATTATTTTGACCCACCACTCTTTTTCATTATATGTATTTTTGAAACTCAGTTTCTCCTCATGGGGATTTAGGCAAATATATTAATAGGCTTCCAATTTGGAATCAATCCATAGTTAGCTTTCTGGGATATATGAAATAAACAATTTTTAGTTATAGAGAAAACATATTTTATAAAAAGACCACCCATTTGTCTTGTTTAATTTATAATATAACACTAACTATTGCTTAAAGACTTGTTACCTTAAACTGTCTGAGTATTAAACTGTGGGCGATAAGATGTCAAGAATGATTGTTTAATATTTAAGTCCTCAGAGATCTAATCCAAAAACTTTAAAGTATAAAAAAGGATCTTAATAAATACAAATACTTTAGAGATACTAGAATTCACGTTGGGATTTATATAAATTGGCTTGTTAGGCAGTGACACTCAAGTTGGTTCAAATATCTTAGAATACATACTATGTAAAATTCCAAATAGGATCACTTTTATACTTTAAAAGTCTCTAATTTATTTCCTAAAGTCATCAGTACTAACTCTAGAGCTAATCTGAAATTGACAACAGTTAAAAGAATTTTTTAAGTAAGCCTTAACGGAGTTTGATCTAACTTCAGATCACCTAATAATCAAAATCCATGCTTTGCCTGAATGAAACATTGCTCTCTTATTTCTTAAGTATAAGGCAAATTGGTCCCTGAGACCAATTCCAAAAACACAATAAAAAATAGCTAGTAAAAATAAATTTAAGTGCAGTTAAAAGCCTTTTATGATGCGGCCTGATTATAAAAGTTGCAACATCACACCTCCAATATTGACCAATGTAGATTATAATGATTGCACGATTGATAAAATAAATCCTACGTGTATAATTGGGAAGAAGTTTGTCCAAAAGACCATCAATATTTCGCTAGTTCTTACAGTATATCAACCATTTGAAAGCTCAATAGGCTTATTTATATAAATATGACTCTTCTGGTCAAGTTGTGTTTCTTTCTTATAATTTGGGAACTTCTACTGAGGCAGGCAACAATCCAAGCTGGAGAATTCTACCCTAAAAAGCTTGCTGACAACTTCAACAAAAACCACCTGTTAAAATCTGGTTTTCTAGATCGTTGTTTCCAGAAGTTAACTGCACAGGTTCAGTTATATGCATAAATTGTGTTGCTTGATAGTTATAGAAGATGGGCGATAGTATAAGGCTGATTATCTGTATTTAAATAGATAAACCAGATGTGGCTTAACGCTAAACTTGGAATGATCCACAAAATATTGATTATATTGACAATTAGGGACTTCTTCCCTATCCCAGATGAACTAAACCCTTATTCAAATTCAGAGGTTCCTTGCCTTAGTTCCTGTCACGCTGAGTTGGCAGAGATCTACTGAAAAAGTCTGCTTCTCTTCTAAGGATATCCAATCCTTACTCCTTTTTTACAAAAAAGAGTTAACAATCATTTATAAAATGAGGTAAGCCAACCAGGGGATGGACATTACCGAACTAAAACTAAAAATAATAATAAAAATAATGATTCAAACAAAACGCCAAAAATGGATGGATCGATTGAATCATACCTAACAAAATATCTAACCAGGTGGGCAGCAAATACTGCTATCCCTCCATGGTGGACGGGGAGGGAGGATTGGGGGGCTCGTCTTTGGCTGCATCCATCTCATCCCAGAGTAGGGTGCGTGTTAAGGCAGATAGTAAGGGTGTGGGGCATCAGCGGTATGGGGTTCAATATCCTTAATGACTGGAACTTCCAAATAGTTGAAAGTCATAATAATGCCAACGATGTATTTGGCCAAAGCACCTTCAGCTTTGAATTAAGCATCTGGGAGTTTAACAAACGTGGCAATGTTGGTTCAGGTTATTTTTTCTTTCAGATTCCTTGCTACTGTTACCACGTTCTGGATGGCTTCAGTGACGTTTTTGTGTAAAGTTTTCATGTTGATCTTACTTTGTGCAGTAAGATTTTTGGGGATAACGTGAGGCGAAATTCCTCCTGCAAGCGCAGCCACAGATTTGGCGGCAGCTTTGTGGAGTGGACGGCAATCTGGTGTGGCAGCTGCTTCTACTGCAAGCTGGTGGTCGCTGTAGAATGATTTGGCGTTAGGTTATGGGGTATATTTCCAAGGCGGGAATTTTGCATCCCATTCTGCGTTACAGAGCCGCTCAACTTACAGTGACAGTTCTTCAACGACGTTACATGATTTGTCAATTTAATTTAATATTTCCATGGGTTTTGGTTGAATTGGATTGGGGAATCAGCGTAAAATTGAGGTTTATTTGATTCATTTGTGGAAACATGGGATCAAACTGGGATCCAATCTGATGTTTGATTGGAGGAATTATTTATGGCATTGGGGTGGGGAGGAAGCTGATTGGTGGCTGCAGGTGTAGCTGCAGCAACAGGCTTTGGGGGTGGAGGAAGTAGGATTGTTCCCCATACATGAAATTGTACAGGGTGGGCGTTGGATTGGAGGTCAGCGGATGAGTCATCTGATCCATATGAAGTGATTGAGTAGGTGCACTTGCATTTTGAATGGTCTAACTCAAAAACATGGCAGACAGATCATTCACCCGCTCTTGATGCGGGCCAAAAATGGATGGTCAGGCGCTGAGGGAATAACGGTGTGCAGTGGAATTGCTGCTGAAATTTCACTAAATTCAGGGCTTATCAAAGCATATGCCCGAGGCCCAGCAAGTCATGTGGCCCCATTTGAGACCACAAAAAATAAGATGAAGTTGGAGCCATAGGCTGCCAAAGCGTCCATCAGCTCCTGGTGGAGCACTTCAGGGGAGGTGGGTGGGCAGGCCATCAAACTGGATCACCAAAGTGGTGTCCACTGAGAGCTGAGTCCAAGTTGTGGGGAAAGGGGTGCCCTGGAATACCAGGGGCACAGTTGCTGCAGTGGCAGCATCAGCTTCACATGTGAAGCTGAGGTCAAAATAGCCCTTGTATGGGGCGGAAATAGATAAATCCAGCGGGTATCATCACCACCTGTGCCATTTCAATAATGGCTTGGTCATGGTATGAGATAGTTTCCCATATTCAACCCTTAGGCCATAGCGCATGTTGCTCTGGGGGAGCACTAGGGGGCAGCGTGGTACTGCTTGGGTATGAGCAAGGTGGGCATCCAGGTCCTTGGGTGGAATGAATCAGCCCATGGGTTTGGATTGACTGGGTGAACCAGTCTTAGAGCGTTTTCCTGCTGGACATAAAATGGCGGGGGAGTTTTGCCGCTGCTCCACACTGGAGCAGCTGGCAGAGAATCTGAGGACATCAGAGAGAAACTACTATGGGCAAATTTAATTTGTTTTATAAATTCGTGTAATTTGGCTCAGAAATTTATGCCAAGCAGAAAGAGATTAAAGTAATATTAAAGAGTTAACAATTATTGTACTACAAAAATTAACTGAAAATGATAAGAACATATTACTACTAAACAATCTAATGTACAGTCTTTAATCTTCTTTACTACTATAAAATTCTAGGGAATTTATAGGAGAATTTGGCGATCAGCTCCTCAGTTGACGCCTCAGCCATGAAACAGCAGCCATTGATATTATGTTTCCATGTGAGTTCTCTTCCCAGCAATGGTCTTTTTCATCAGGCTAATAATTCTCCATCAGACATCCAAGAGACCTTTAAATGGAAAGAGCCAGAAAATTTGTCCCTAACATTTTTGCTCAATTACAGCGAAGCAACCATATTTGGCAAGTGACCTACTTAGGTAATGAAACTCTTTACCAATTAAAGCAGATCACGAACCAACTGATCAATTTTTTAGTTGCAGGCAACATCACACGCCTTACAACTGCTTAATAAATTCCCAATAAGTTAGTGATATAACCCAAATGATCCCATCTGTTGCACCCAATAGAAAATAAATAATCAACTTTCAGTTGCCTCAGTTATATTGGCAACTATGTTCAAATGAGACCTTAAACGTTCACACAGATTGATACTGACAGATTGAACCTGGCGAATTACCCAAAACTCCTTGGACATTATTAAATCAAAATTGAATTCAACCAATATCTGATTCATTCACGAGTGAGACTTATCCCCCAGTGAACCAGCAGATAACCTAGTAGCTAGTTAGGTGGGAAAAAATACCAACATGACACCCTCTTGCCTAGATTTCAAGAAAGAACAATTCTGGGAAAGGATATTGCCGCCTTAAGTCAGGTCAAATACTTCTAAATTTCCAGCGGGAGCACAGCCCTTTCCACATAACGCTGCTCAGGACAACCTTAATCCTGCAGTCATCTTCCTTTATTCCTCGCTGCCACCTCCTCATAGTGTGGTCCTCATGACCCACTGCCATGCTAGCCTAGTCAATTTGTTAATGCCAATGCTAGTCCTGAAAATCCAGTTTTCCCCCAGTCAGGGCATACAACCCTTTGTCATTTTCAGGACCTTGATTCACCATCCTTGATTCTTTGATCTACTTCCTCATCCTTAGCAGGAGGTTACTATCGTCAATGTCTTTTCTGCAGCAAAAATAATCATGATTAATTATATTTTCTCTTGATATTTTTTTCTTAATAACTTTTTTGCTCATATCATTCTTGGAATTTTTTTTCTTTATAAAGAGCTTATTTCATGAATTAAAATTGTGCCAAAATTAGAGTAAAATAGAGCTTAATCTACACTGAAGTGGATAATGTTAACTATTATAAAAAGTCTGAAATTCCCTGGCTTGTTCAGCTCATAAATCAAATTCGTGTACTCCTGATACCAGCTTTATCTGGACAAACTTTATGATGAAGATGCCCGCCTTTTACAATTAACGAGTTGTACTGCTCACTTAAATCTCTTTTAAGGTCCCCATAGGACCCATACTTAAAGTTGAGCTCATGTAGGTAGTCCTTCCGCTGAACTACTGGAAATGGCATCTAATCCTGATGAAACCAGAATAGCTACCAACTTGAATGAATTGCGGCTGATTCTCCCTCTTCTATCAATTCCCAAGTTGGACTTTAAAACATTGTTAGATTTGGCTTCTTTTGCAGATAATCCCATTGTATTCATTAAGCCTATTGAAGCAATGTCATCCAGTATAAGTCTGTTATTTTGTACCAGACAAATTTGCTTGCAGAGTTCCTTTTTTGGCTCGGACAATATTATAAACCAGCAGTGTTTTCATCCAAATTAACTATTAGGAATCAAGAACATTTTGCGCTCCCAAAAAGAGACTTAAGGAACAGGGTAACCAAGGCCTATACTGAGGCTTTGAAAACCTCAACTTCTCAAGCTTCTTAGATTGAGATGTTGCATCCTACGCTCTTTATTTTGTGGGCCAAGTCATTTGCAGTTGGACCACCAAAAATTTTGGCCTCTACTGACTTCCATTATCATTCTGTTTCCAATATCAAGAAGCTCGCAGCCGTTGCCTTCAGGATGATGTTTGCTCATTTCATGACTACCTTGTCTCTGGCGCTTAGCATTTCTATCTACCTCTGATGGCTCTAATTGGGGGCATGATTTGGTAACCTCCTTCCAGTATCCCTTGCTCCATGCCAGCCCACATGTTTAACGTCCTTGATGAAGCCCATCAGCTAGCACTTAAAACTAATCTTCCAGCCCCAGTGCCATATTGGGATTATTTGGGTTATTTGCCAACTGCCTTTTCCTTTTCTACTTTTTCCTCCCCGATCTGGAGTATCATGTTGGCTAGTACTGACATTTTTAGTTCTCTTCCCCTGGTCACATTCTCTCAAAGCTCACCATCTGTATAAAGGAACTTGGCTTCAGGTGGGTCTAGCCCTTGCAAGCGTTTGATCACAAATAGATTTAATGGATCGTTCACTTCTAATGTCATACATCCCCCTCCCTCAAGAGGCAACATAGGTGGAATCATCCCCCAAGTTGAGGAAAACGGATAAAAATTTATAAAATATACTATTTAAGTGTTTTTTTTGCTTTTTTCCACATTTTATCAATTTTTACATTATTTTTCTTACTCTTTTTATATAACATGAGCTATACACAGTTCAGCAGTCCATCTTTTCTTTTATTATTCCCCTCAAACTGGTTTCTTTTTTTTAGTACTAGATGGTCCTCAAACTGGTTTCTTGATATAATCTGACCTACCACTTTTCATGGATCAAAGGGCTTATTTTTCAAGACTTAACCATTTATTTTGGTTCAACAATCCTTTTTTAGGACTTAACCAAAAATTTTCAGGAAATAACCATATTAATGGTTCAGTGGTCCTTTTAGACACTATCAATATTTTTTTGGATCCACTGCTCTAAGTACTTCGCATGGTCCCAGTTCACCATTCTTCCAACTGAAAGGTTTTTTATGGAATATGCATCCAACACCATCTTGGAGATATTCTCAAATGGACCTGACCATAGCGCATCTAATTTGTTTCTTCCTCCAAAGCCATGCATATTGCAATAGGTTACCCTATCGCTTACATGGTATTTGCATAATGCTAGTCAATTCTTATTGTCCGTCATCTTGGCCTTGATCTTTTTCTTCAAGGTTGTATTGAATGCTTGTGATTACATTTTGATCAGGATTTTTGTTAGTCAGAGTAGGTACTGCTCTGCACTCATCCCCAATGTCAGTTAAGCTGCTTAATATAGAATTAGCAATAAAATGGCCTTTCTTTTGTATAACAATTTAAATGGCGTTTTCCTCATAGCTGTATGGTGACTAACGTTGTATGCAAATGTCACCAAAATGAGGTAGGTTCCCCACAAGAAAGTTTTCTCAGTGACCAGCCTCCTTAGTGTTGAGGACAGTATTCCATTTACTCATTCTACCAGTATGTTAGTTTCTAGCTGGTAGGGAACAGAATTAGTTCTCAAACCTCCATTAAATTCATTCAACCTCAGGATCAAATGGGATGTGAAATTCGTTCTGATGTCACTATAAAAGACTTGTGGGTATCTATGGCATTAAACAACTTTATCCAGGATGAATTGTATAGTACTTGTAGCAACCAATTTTATTAGATTTTGTCTCGACTCATCTTATCAGATGACCAATTGAAACTATGATATATTTGACTCCCCCAGTGCTCATATTCAGTAGTACCATCATGTCAATGAACACTCTATATCAGGAAAATCCTGGGCGGACCGGTCAGTATCTGGTCGTGTTTTTGTGTGGTTTATGCAACTAGCATTCCACGCAGCAGGACAGATAATTGTCCACATCATAGTTGATAGACTCCCAGTAATAATAATGGCTAATGTGGTTGGTTGTCTTCCTCAGGCCTCCATGTTCAACAAACTTATGTGTTGTCTAAACTATCTCATCTCCACTCGTTCTGACTTTTTATAAAATAGCAGTTGTTTTCTGTCAGTCATCTTAAATAAATTTCCATCCTTGGTCTTGTGTTTTCCAACGCTTTTCAAAGTGCACCTTGTATTTCTCTGGGCTTGTTCCCAATTTCTCCATAAACCATCTTCTGGAATAGTTCATCAGCATAATGGTGTACCACTTGGACCATTAGTAACCTTGATAAAATGTCCGCATTTTGATGAGCAGATCCTGTTCACTGAATGATTTCAAAATTCATTTGCTTGAAATTTCAGTGCCCATCTGATCAACCGTCCTTCCAGTTCTACAGATTATGCTGCCAACTCAAGGTGGAGTGGTCCGCCACCACTATAAAGTGCATGCCATGGATAAACACTAAAACTTCTTATAGGCATAAATCACCATGAGGCATTCATGCTCAGTAATGGTGTAGTTCCGTTTAGCTGCTGATAACGTCTGGCTCACATAAGCTACCAGATGCTCCTCCACAAGTTCATTCATTTGGCTCAAGACAGCGCCAATTGCTGTCAATAAAGCATCAGTTTGTACAATAAACTCTTAATTGAGTCTCGGATTTTTTAAAGCTTAATAAACTATAAGGTACTGGCGTAACTCTAATTAAATCTTATGTCACTTTGTTTCATAAAAATCCTTTCATTAGATCCTTCAGCAAATGGAAAAGGGGCTTGAAAATTTTTGTGAACTCTCATATGAATCTTCAATAATATCTTATTATTCCTAGGAACACTTGAATAACTTGGAAACTCCTCAGAAAAACATTCCGCTCTATGGCTTTGATCTTATGTATTTGCGGCTGCAGATTGATGGAGTTAATGACAAACCTCTGATATTTCAACTCTTTTTTAAAGAAATGGCACTTCCTTGGCTTGGTCTTCAGATTGGCCGTGGATAGTCTTTTTTTAGTACTAGATGGTCCCAACCCCCGTGGATAGTCTCTTGATAACTTCTTAAAAATGAAATAAATGGTCAGTGAAATTTCTACTGAAAACATTTATCTCATCAAAGTACACCAAGAAGAATGTAACTTCAGGTCATTAAATATGCCATCCATGCTCTTTGAAATGTCGCAGGCGCATTACAAATTCCTTGGGGCATTCAGTTCACTTGGTACAGCACCTGCGCAGTTATATTTGCAAACTTCTCTTGGTATTCAATTGGCAAATTTATTTGACTAAATCCTGAGATTAGATCCATCACAGAGAAATACTATAATATCCCAGGCTGCCTAGTGCATCATTGACTCATGCTAGTGGATACAAATCCTTCTTCAAAATCTTACTCAATCTCTGATTGTTGATCACCACCTGATTAGAGCCGTCCTTCTTCTTGACTATCAAGATAGGGCTCGCCAAGGGGCTTGATGACGGATCTAGGAGCCTATGCTCCACTAGTTTGCTGATTTCCTCTTCAGCTACTGCTTTAGCTGCCTTTGACCATCAAATCAGTATCATCAATATCAGTAAATTTTCCCAGTGTCAACTTTATGGATTACGTTCTTTGTAAATCCCAAGTCATGATCATCCTGATTGAAGATTCTCCAATAATATCAAATAGTTTGAGCACTTCCTCCTACTGTCTTTCCATCAGACCATAGAGTTGCTCTTAGTTGACCAACAAATTGATATTCTCAGCAACCCGTGCTGGCAATCCCATATCGGATAGGGTCCCAAAATCACGGAATTTTCTCAATACCGCCTACAGGAAAAGATAGAAACATGACAATCTACTTTTACTCAATCTTCATCAATTTTCTGCTTCGATTCACTAGGAGATCTTGGATTTCTCAACGGCCTAGCATCACTATTCCAGGCGCCAACGATGAATCTACTCTGGACTTCTTCCTTGGGTTGCCAACCTCTCCATACAATTACTAAGGTATTTACAAAGTCAATCTTATATCTACCATACTTGCAATCCCAGCGTTATGGTATTTTAACTCTTTGGTTCATAACAAAATTCCCTATTTTGCAAGTTTTCCGTTGGCATTTCTCTCTGATTTCGTCCAACCAATTAGTAGCAGATTAAAACAATGCCATCATTTTAGAAGATTAATAAAAAAAATTTCCTGGTAAGCTGAGTTTCCTCATCTCTCTGATAGACCAGAGGCAGCGTTTGACCCAATATAGTCAATATAATGTCCTCAAAATTGCGTTTAACTCCATACATTCATTAAAAACTCAGTTCTGATTAGAATGTTGTAGCTTTGGTTGGCCAAAACTATAGATGGGCCAGATACCACCAAGGATCCAAATCTGAGAGGCAATGTGCTATACGCTCTACAGGAGATGGTAGTATCAGGCCAAGAAATCCCATATTCTTTCTTGTTCCAAATCTGGCGAGATTTCCATATTTTTCACTAACTTGGTCAAGATAATAATGTTCTGCGCCCTGCTTTCAATAAATACTCACACCCATACTTGATTGACCAGTATATCAGTATATGTACAGTTAGAGTATTGTAAAATAGTGTTTAATTATTGTATAGCGGCGTTATTTGCTGAATTGAGAATGTAAATTATCTGAGATGACAAATCAGGAAAAGATTTCTTAATCGCGCTTAAGGGAATTAACAGGTTTGCTTCATCTAATTTGACCTTGACCAGTCCATTCAGATTTTCAGCAGATCAGATCTTATCCACTATTTAACATTCATATGGGCGAGCGACCTCCTTAAATATTTAAGGATCAATCCCCTTCACTATGGCTCTTATTACAGCACTGAAATCTAGGTTGGCCACTTGATAAAGTTGTCCCTACATACATCGATGAATCCCCCTCGGGTTGGGACCATCTAGTACTAAAAAAAAGTTGTCCCTACATTTCATTGTTGACAAACAGATTGCTGAAGTCAATGTCATTGTTCATGATATTGGGAGAAATGGGTTTAATTGCATATCTAGACTGTCTCACGTCTAGGATGTGGGTCCTTTTACTGACTCTTGTGCGGGTTTGGCTTCTTTAGCCTGCACCACAATAATTTTCTCCTTAGGCTTCTTGATGAAGCACTGAGTAGTGAAGTGGCCCTTCCCCTCACATTGGTGAAAGCGCATGCTAATCTTGTCTTGTTTTTTGAACCACTTGTTTCTTTTCCTGGCACTGCTCAATTGGGCGATTCCTTAATGGGTTCAGCAAATTTTAAATGGTATTTGAATTTCTGACTGTCTTTGCTTAAGGCTTATAATAGGGGCCTCAAACGTGGCGCTTAACATCTTCAGCTGATCCACCATTTGAAAGGTGGTTATTTTGGTTACTAGTGCATAAGACATCATTTAATACAAATTGCAATAAGGCTGAAGAGCTTCTTGTAATGTAATCTGCACATCAAAATTGGTCAAGACTTTTGCTCTGACCAGAATCTAGGATTCTTGGTAGAATCAGTCAGCAAAATTTGCTAAGGTTTCGTCTTTCAGGAATTGGATCCCCATGAATTTTTGCTTGCATTTTTACATATGCAATGAACTTCCAAACATTTTCATAATTGCAACCTTGTCCTCAGAATGGGACCAGCTGTCTCCCTCAAGATGAGGTAACAACAACTTTTGATAGCCAGTATCCAAGCAGTTCATGACTTTCACAGCTTTTTGTCTATTGTCACACTCAAACATAGCCATGTCAAACAGGAAGAAGAACGCAGGAGCGTTATCTCAATGAAAAGTGGGTAGTTTTGGCGTGGCTTTGAATTCCTTCAAATTTTTTTAGCTGCCACTTATGGATCAGATACCCAACTAACTAGAGGAGTAATCTCGGGGAACATCTCCAAAATGGTATAAATGCAGTCAGCATATTTTTAGGAGTTGCTGACTTCACAACTGGAGTTCTTGGAGTATTTTTTAGCGTCATTCACCGGATAGGGTTCACATCTGCATTTCTGATTCTTCAGTTCATCAACTTGTTTCACTAGACGTTTCATGTCCATACTGAGTGAGCACAATTGGATTAATCTGATTTGCATTCCGTTTTCAGGTAAAACTTCTCTGATCAACTCTCCTTCATTCTTTTTTTGGGGACGTTATTGTTCCAAGTAGCTCATTGATAAATACTGATGCTTATTTTACTCCTTTCTCAATCTTAGTAACTCTCTCCTCTAGAGCAGCAAATTCTCTACAATCAGCTGAATTCCAGGCGTTCTTATTGATGATTGCTAATTCCGTCCATACCTTTCTTAATTCGTCCTTATATGACATTGTGGATAGGCTTATCTTACCCAACTACACCCTGTAGTGAGCACCAATTGTTTTATCTGTTTTTCTTGATTGTCGCTTCCAGAAGTTAACAGCACAGGTTTTGTTATATGAACAATTCTCATTTCTTGATAGTAATAGATAGATGGGAGATAATAGTATAGGGACTATTATCCATAGTTTAATAAATAAACCCAATTGATTAGTGGTCCAACGCTAAACTTGGAATGATCCACGAAATACTGATCAAGTTGATAATTAGGGATATTTATATCTCCAGGCATCTCTTGACCACACTTTAAGCATAAAAATTATGCAAATATAATTTTCCAAATCAGTTTGGCCCTTAAACTGATATGACCATGGCCTTTTACTAGGACTATTGGTGGCAAATTACTCTTAAAATTGCAATGGTTTTAGGTAAAAAAATTGCAACTTTAAAGTGATAATTTTTCCTAAGGTCAGCAAATTTGAGTTTCGTCATACAGGTGACAAAATAATATTACTAGAAGAAATTATCATTAATTTGGCTTAATGACATATTCATATAAAGGACATTGGTAGCCTCTTGATAGCATTAGGTACTCCTATTTGGGCTGTCCATGTGCAAGTGCTATCATTTCATCATAAAGCTGATGAAATAAAATTATTAGAAAAAATAGAATTGATAAGTTTTAAAACCCCGACTGGGATTTCAGTAGCCTAGTGATAGCAATAGGTACTCCCATTTAAGCTGTCCATGTGCAAGTGCTATCTATTTTTTCATACAGCTGACGAAATAAAATTTATTGGAAGAAATTTGCATTGATAAAGCTTAATGATGTATCCCTAATTGGAAAATTGGTAGCCTCTTGATAGCACTATGTACTCCCCTTTGGGCTCTCCATTTGCAAGTGCTATCAAATTTTATATACAGCTGACAAAACATGATGATTAGATAAAATTCGCTTTTACTTTAAGCATAGTGACATCCTTCTAATTGAGCTGATGCAGGATTTTAATAGCACTAGGACTTCTATTTGGGCTGTCCATGAGCAAGTGCTATCATGGTGACCACAAGCAATGATGTACAAAATTTGACAGAGCAGAAAACTGACTGCAATAATTGGAAATCTTATTGTAGTTATTGGTCCATGAGATTTTTAGCTGATTTAGGATTTTATCCCAAAGAAATTCTCGAAAAAAGTTGATACTTTGCACAGAAAATTGGGACCAATTGCTGTTTGTTGTAAGGGTAATATGGGCTGAGTTATGTAAGGGTAATTAACCTAATTGAAGTATAGGTAATTACCCCAAGTAATTAAAAGGGTAAACCGTCTGAGTTAAAGGTTTAAAGGGTATATTTTCAGGGTAATAAGCCCATATTTGATAGTTTGAAGGGGTTGTTCTCAAGTTAACTACCAGAATTTGATATTTCCCCTCACTTGACTTGAACGTAAGCCCTGAGATTCGCTATTATCTTGCATTGAGTGTCAACAAACAGCTTTGGACTTCATCCTGCTTTGCCAACAAATATAAGGCTGCACTACATAGTATTAAGGTTGGCCTAAATCGCTGATGGATTGGGTGCCATATCCCCTCCCCTCCTGAGAGTGAACAATAGCTATTAATCAGGTGTGATATATGTTTTTATTGTTTTAGTTTTTATAATTTTCTTTTTTCTTTTATATTTTGCTTTTTTACTATATATTATATCTTGAAATGATATCAATATTTTATATGTTTTTTCTATCATAATTGACCAACTTCTTACATCGATGAATCCCCCTCAGGTTGGGACCATCTAGTACTAAAAAATAATTGACCAACTTCTGGAACATTATTAAAAGTCTTTAAGTTTACACAGTTGTATATATGATCAGTCCTAACATCCTTGATTGTGTAGTAGAATTGTGATATCTTCTCAGTGTTGGTCAAGTTACCTAAATTGTCTATTATGACTACGTTGTTAATGCTGATTAGGTCCTTGTTGAGAAGCCTTATTTTGCAAAAGGTTCCAAACTTGTGAAACGAGCTTCTTTCCATGATAGTGAACAGATGCAGAAAGGCGATATCTAATGTATTTGGTGGTAATGAGATGATTTTGTAGATTTGCACATAAAATATGGATTTCCTCAATGGCCATGAATAATGATACCAAATGCTATATTTGATTCAAATTGCGATTTGGATCTGGTTGGTATACTTCACCATAAAGACATTCAAGAATTTTAACTGTCAGTCCAGTTGGGAAGATTACTTGATCTCCCAATGATATAATAATGTGCTGCCTTGACTGAAGAGTAATGCCCTTTGACTCAATAATCTGTGTGGGTAAAGGCTTATCTTCAATATTGCCTTGCCATACTCAATTTGGACTACTCCATCCTTTTTATATTGAAGTGGGATAGTCTAGATGAAAACAGTACCATACTTATGATTTGTAACAACTCCAATTCTAAAGAAATCTATCCCTATTAGGCCATCATCATTTCATATTCCGCAATAATATGGCGGTTGCTGTTACTATGACAGATCCAAGTCTTAGAGGTATGGTACTGTATGCTACAAGTGATTTGGTTGTATGCGCTTCTGCTCTCCAAATAGCCTTAGCTTTGATCCATTTAGTCAAGTAATTGATATCCCCAATAATGTACTTTGCCTTTGACATGCTTGTGGTAAAGGGCATGACAATGTCAATAAGTATGGTATGCCAGGCAAATCAGGCCAAACAAGATGATAAAATGTGCATTTTCAGAATGGTTATTTTTGCCCACAAAAATCTTGTAAAATGTCCCATTTTTCAATAATTGAATGTTCAGTGAGTCCAATAATATTTTTGGACATATTCAGCTCAACTTGGTACTCTTCACTGATCATCTTAAACTCATCAGTGGCTGTACTATGTGCAGTGATTATGGAAGTTGATATAGGCAATTGGCGTTTTAATGCTTTACCTCAGGATAACGATCAATTGTGTAACTGTACTCTTAAGCTTCAACGCCCAGAGGGCTAATATGCCCTCTGGCTCCCTCAAGTTGTTCAGCTATATTAGAGGCGCATGATAGGTAACAACATTGAAGTGAGTGCTGTTAAGATAGACCTAAAATTGCTTGCAAGAATATGTGAACTCTAAGCAATCCCACTCTGTCACCATATAATTTCTTTATAAACGCTCAAGGTCTGGTCAGTGAAGACAACAGCGTGTTATTCGCCATACTCTTCTATATATGAGGTAATGCAGCCCAAATGCTGTGAGTAGTGCATTGGTTTGGATAATAATTTCATGGTCAAAGTCTGGATATTATGGAATGGGGGCATCCACTGGTGCCTATTAAAGCTGATCTAGATCTTCTTATCAGGTCAAATTCCAGTCAAGATTGGCCGTGTCCTTGTATAGATGAAAAATTGGATCCCCAGGTTGTGAAAAATAGGAAATAATTCTGAAATATTGGGCAATAATGCCTAGGGAATTTTGGTTAATGAACTTTGACTCAGACTGTTTTATTTTGGATTTGGCATCTAATTTATATGGTTGGGACTGAGGTTTACCTTATGATTATAAACTCATGGGACTCTAGCTGATTCTACCCAATTACAGGTACAAATTTAGTTTGTACAACCTCATTGTAACTTGAATTATAATTAGTTAAAGCGTTATCTCTTCTCTCATTAGAATGGCGCACAGAAAAATTAGTCAAAATTGGACCTTGTGTGGGCTTTTTTTCTTGCTTAGGTGTAATTGCCATACCCTGAGACAAGGGCTTTATACCAAATGTTTCTTCATCCCTTTCTGTGGGTTTTTGGTGACTGTGCTTCCACTTAATGGATAATTATTTTGTGTGGAAGAAGGAGAATCTTTGGTATAAAAATGGGCATAAGGGGAACTTTTCTTTCTCGTTGCATACACTTTTGCAACCTATTCAATTCAAGACTAAATCTAGTTTGATAATCTCACAGAGGAGATTAGTCTGCGCCCATGTCAGGGAGCAGTTGGGCAAGCAAGGTAAGAGGAGCAGGCGGAAGGCCCGCGGCCTCCAACGTTTGAAAACGCCCTGAAGAATCCGGCGGAATAGACAAAAATCTCAAAAAACCGGTGGTCACAATTTCCCCAGAGATACTCGCGTGGCAAGCACAATGCAACCAGTACATCAACACGCCACACTCCCAGCCACTTTTGTTGGTGGAATTAGGAGTCCGTGTGTATCTGAACATCCAAAAAACGGCCTTATGGGAAAAATTTTGTGAAGATGTACACAAAATTTTCCCAACTGCGGTGTACATTGCACCTCACTCCATGTTGCGCGGTTGGCTGGACCTAGGTTTTGAAAGCAAAATAGCAGCAGATGAGGCTGCAGCAGTGCACATAGTGGTCGACCTCCCTGAAGGGCAACGGGTCGTTAAAACCAAATGCACCAGATGGACAAAATTAAACCAAATTTCCCTCACATTTGATTTTTTGCCTACTATGGTAAAACGTGACATTTTGGAGCAACACCTGAAAGATGGTCTCACCATATATGGCAAAATACAATCTTTTGAAATGCAACGCTTCACGCTGATGCCACACCTGTGCACCAGCAAAGCCATCGCAGTTCTGACCCCAACTGAGGAGATCGTGAAGGACCTAACCCAGATCCTGCACTCCACTTTTATTAGTATTGCAGGGCATACCACCCACCCATTCTGGGTAACCGTGGACAGCGCGCCCCCCATTTGCACCCGCTGTGACGCGTTCATCCATAAGGCACATGCATGCCCCATTAAGGAGGGCGTCACATTCCAAGAGCACCCCTCGGCAGCCATGGCCAGCGGAGAGGCGCACTATGAACCAACTGCAAGCACCAAGGAGGCTTTCCTGTGGGGAGCACAAGGCTGCTACCTATTGGTAAAGCCCATCTCCCCACAGGAGTGGAAGAAGGCCAAGCAGGCCCATAGGGCCACAGCCAAGGAAGCGGCCAAGGCCACCACCGCCATCCCACACTCACAACGCCAGGAGAACATGGAGACCTTCGTGGCGGAAGTGACTCAGGAATCCATCAACCAATCAGATTGGGAAGCCCATGCTGAGCGGGCCACTCAATCTGAGGATCTGATGGGAGATTTGATCTCACCCAATCGCTGCACCCAAGCTCCAGTCAAAACTGACTTGAAACCTATCCCAACTGAAAAATTTTTTTTTGACCCACTTGACGGTGCACCTAACTCATCCGCACCACAAAAAATTTGTCCGACGTCGGGAAAACAAAAAGCAAAGGCCAAAGCCAACGCGACTCTTTCCACAAAAATTAACAAAAACCCTGATAGCGTTGCTGCTAACACCCATGCTGCTGTGAAAGCCCGTGGGGACCTTGAAGAGGCCGGTGGGCCCAGGGGCCCACCCCTCACACCTAAGGTATGATGGGGGAAACCTTCACTCTAGGGACATTGAATATCGCTGGACTCAAGGCCTCCCTATTCCAGGCTAGGAAACTGAGTTTTTTACAACACAATTTACCCGTAGACATTTTGGCCATCCAGGAGTCCCACTGTCCATGAGGTTCCGAGGAAGCTTGGAAAACAATGCTCCTCCCATCCCTATCCTTTTGGTCAAAGCAATGTGGGGTGCTAATTTGGAAAAATAATTTTTTCAAATTCACATCCTCAGAAACATTCCTAAATGGCCGAGTTCTCATTGTCACCTTCTCGTGGGCTGACGTTGTGCATGCAATTGTCAACATCTATGCCCCAAATGGTGCACATGAGCGTCGGGAATTTTTCTCATCAGTCAAATCCCTCCCGCTACCCCTGATTCTTTCCTAATTGTCGACATGAACTGTTGGCTAACCTCACCAACGGACCAGTGGCCTCCCTCACCCCATGCCCCACAGGGTCACATAGAACTACGCATTCTAAAAGCCACCCTTGGGTTAATGGATGTTCTGCCACGACATGCCCCATTGCTCAAAAACATGACGCGTCCCCACATCCACAACGGCCAATTAAGGTCCATGACCTGCATTGACCTTATTCTAACGCTGGCGAAATTCCAACCCCACATCTCCCACTTCAAAACAACGAAAATGGAATTCTCCGACCACCAACTGGTCTCAATAACCTACCACTTACCCGTCACAGTTGCAAAGGCCCCACATTAGTTCAAAATCTGCCCCCCTGAGCTCGCGTCACCAGGATTTTCCATGTGGGTGGAAGAGGCAACTTTGGCAAAATTGTTTGTTGCACCGTTTTGTGCGGACCCCATTTCCACATGGGTAACTTTCAAAGAGGACACCATCCACCACTATCACCATCTCTCCTCCAGATGCTCATGAGCCACATTGGCAGTTATCTCGCGCACTCTGGTGGAATTGGCCCACTTGGAGTCCAATATTCCAGCCACAGGATACAGCCCTGCATGGGGCCAGAAGTGGGTGGAGGCAGCCTCCCACCTCAATGCACTCAAAAGGCAACACAAACATTGGGTTTGTGTCCAATACAGGGCCACACACATCACTAAAGGCGACAAGTGTATCGCATACTTCTTTAAAAAAATTTTCGCACCATGCCAGAGTGTGGCCTGCACACAGGTGTGAAGATTGGATAATTCCATTGCAGACACACTGGCTGAAGTGGCAATCAAAACGCAAAAATATTACCCCGAGTTATACTGAGCCAAACCAATTCAGCCAGCCAAAATGGTGGAATTTCTCAACCGAGCTCATATCTGCACCATTTTCTGATACCCAGAAATAATGAATTTAATTACTCCAAACGAATTATGGACAGCCATTCGCGGTGCGCCAAACCAAAAATGCCCAGGCCCAGATGGCATTCCATATGAGTTCTACAAAAAAATATTTCAAATATATATCCCCATTGCTGCTAGCCTCACTTAACCAAAGCCTGTTGGAAACACGCCTCCTACCAGGAGGACATGAGGCCTTTACTGTCACACTCTTCAAGAAAGGGGATAAGCTTGACTTAGCCAACTGGCGCCCCATTTCTCTAACAAACACAGACACCAAAATTTTAACAAAAATCATGGCTAACCGTTTAGGGACTGTAGCATCTGCCACCATCTCCCCAGAACAATTCAGTTTCATCCCCAGAAGGTCAATTTGGGATAACGTGCACTCCGTGGCTAATGCATGTCAGTCCACAGCCTCTGGGGCACTGATATTCTTGGACCAACAAAAGGCCTATGATAGAGTAAACTGGGAATACCTAAGGGCCTGCCTCCATCAATTCCGCCTACACCCCCGCTTCATAAACTGGGTAATGCTGCTCACAGAATCTGTGACAATGGCAGTGCGTGGCCCAGGCTTTCTAACAGAAGTAGTCCGCCCTCAAAGGGGCTTGCGACAAGGGGACCCCCTCAGCCCACTCTTATACAACTTCAGCCTTAACCCACTACTGCGAAATGTGAATGCCCAACTCACTGGGGTCCATGTGCCAGGCCAAACCTCAGTCAAGATGATGGCATTTGCAGATGATTGCGTGGTGGGGGTGTCTAATAACAAAGATGCACGCGTGCTTGAAGCCCTCATCCAGGAATATTCCCGGGTAAGCAACGTGGCACTGAACGCCTCCAAAACTGAAATCATCCTCCTTAGTCGGTTTCAGAACTGCTGGGCCCCAGCAATTAGTTCCCAACCCAGCCTATCTGCTCGCCCACGTCCACGCTTTACTAACTCAACACACACCGCTCCACTGGTGCTCCCCTTCGTGCCACGTCCTACCATAGGACTGGTGCGCCATCTGGGCATGTGGATGGAGGCAGGCGGATATGCGTCAGCAGTAATGGAGTGCCGTATACTGGACATCGTGACGAAGCAAATCGCCTCTCTCAGAGCCCACCCTACTATTCTCACTGGCAGGGTTGTTCTTGCCAACTCTATGCTCCTATCCAAAGTCTGTGTTCGGAGCCCACACCATCCCCTTCTCCCCAAGCTTCTTCAAATCCCTGTATGCTTTGCTGCAATGATGGCTTTGGTCAGGCCGCCCTCCACCAGTACGGCTAGAGGTCATGTTTGGCCCTCATCATCAAGGTGGCATGGGCCTGCTTGACTTCAAAGCCCATGCTACCAAGATCCTGGGCACCTGAATCGCGGCCGTCACCACTCCTACACTCCCATCCCAACACTGGTCCTGCGCGGCCTGCTCTAACTTCTCCTGAGCCTTGGGCCTCAACAATCCATCAAACCCCCACTCCCTGATGAAATACCTCGCATCACACACATCGGCCACAGGTCCTCACAGGACTAAAACCCACTACAAACGAATCCTACTCTCCATGCAAAGCGCAGAGTGGAGAATTTCTTATTAGTGGACATACAACCCGAAGAGGCCGCCCCTCTCCTCAGTTCACACAAGAGGTACAGGGGCTACCCATCCATGATGGCGTGATCCCCATTTGACCTCATGTCCTATCCAGGGTGGACTACCTGGACATGTTGGACATCCCTTATTCCACTGAGACCCAAAAGACTATCTGGAAATATGCACACCATCCTCTGTTGCAGCCTCAAGTCCGCTCCCATGTGTGGCGCTGCCTGAGGTGGGTGTATCGTACAGCTGAGCGCTCTAACGCTTTACACTCATCCTGTGTCGTGTGTGGCCAGTATGGAACGCTGTTCCACCGCCTGGAGAAGTGCCCCACCTCTAAAGTGATATGGCGTGAAGTTCAATGTCTGCTGGGCCAGGATCAAACGCATCCCTTCAGTCTGTCAAGAGATATGTTTGCTTCATCAATGGCCTCCCCCTTCCACCCTCTCTCCGTGCTCTGGTGGTTGCAATCGCCATGTGGACTATCCACACGATTGTCTTGGATGCCATCGCTGGCTCCATCCCCACCCTCCCAGAAGCTGTCCACAGATTCTGGTCTCATTTGGTGGACTACTTTCAAGCGTGGATGTTTGGATACCTCCCACCGCGTCGCTGACAGCTGGTCTCCTCCTGGTTCCCAGTCTGGTTCATCAAATCAGAACCCTTCCTCCACACGTGCTCAATAGTGGCTACGGCCCCTTCACACGTTCCCTCCCCTCCCCATAAGTGGCGTTCCCGCTGGCAACAAGAGATAGCATCGCTTCTCTGTGGGTGCCTCCCCTGGTACTAAGTTTGTCTTTCCTGAGTCATATTCGGAAGTGTCCATCCCATGGTCAGCCTTCCCCGCAATAAATTTAAATTAAAAATGGGCACAAGGGTCCATATAAAACAACTGTTATCCTGCTTTGAGGGAGTTAATTATATCTCTCCCCTACCATAAGACAGTTAGACAGTATGTGCTTTGTGTCAAATATAAACATTAGGTATGGTGGTTCCTGTAATAGTGTTTCCAGTTTTGAGTGAGCGCCAGGTTTTAAATTTTGAGGATCTCTTAATTGATAAAATATATCCTGCACATATAATTAAATAAAAGTTTATCCAAAAGATCCTCAATATTTTGCAAGTATCTTACAGTATATTAACCGTTCAAAAGCTCATAAGGCTTATTTAAATAAATATGACTTTTCTGGTAAATTTGGTTTAGTTCTCCCCAAATTATTGGAACTTCTACTGAGGCTGGCAACAATACAAGCGGGAAATTTCTACCCTAAAAGATTGCTGACACTCTCATTGAACCATGCCCAATAAAAAACCAGATAAAGAGAAGTAAAAGAAAATATCTTTTATTGAATTATTTTATTTGAGATCTTAATCAATAATCTAATTTAATAATATATTCATTAGGTCAGGTGCCAGTATTTATACCTCTAGGGCATCTCCTTGACACAATTTGAGCATGCAATTTCTGAGAATAATATTTTCCACCACATGCTAACCCTTAAAGTGATATGATCATGACCCTTTACTAAGACTATGTGTGGCATTTACTCTCAAAATTTTAAAGATTTATGTACAAAAAGTGAAGCTTTAAGGTGAAAGATTTTCCTAAGGTCAGCACAATTTGAATTTCGTCATACAGCTGATAAAATACACTTACTGGAAGAAATTGGCATCAATTATAGCTTGATGACATATTCCTAATTGGGACATTGGCAGCCTCTTGATACCACTATGTAATCCCCTTTAGGCTGTCCATTTGCAAGTGTTATCAAGTTTTATCATACAGCTGACAAAATACAATGAATGGGAAAATTCGCTTTTACTTTAAGCATAGTTACATCCTTCTAATTGAGCTGATGCAGGATTTTCTATAGCACTAGGACTCCTATTTGGGCTGTCCATTGTAACAAACGGGCTCTTTCCACATCGCCATGAACCAATTTTGAAGGAGGGCCCAAGCAAGGACCCACAAGCAGGAGAGTGCAGCAGTGGTTAATGATCCCATTTGTTGGCTTGATGAACAGTTGTTGCTGAACCCTTGAAAGATGGTAAGGACAATATTGATGCTTAGGAGGATTGTTTGTCCATCCGAGAAGGCGTACAGAGAGGCGATAGCCTTGTGCAAACCAGAGGTATAGTTCATTTTCTGTTCAAAATATAGAATACCTCCACAAAATCTTAACAAATGCTTTTTAAATTTAAAATTTTATTTTTGATTTTTGGGGTTTTTATCTCATATATTAGAAGATGAAGTTGTCTTAAACACCTTCGCTTGGTTTGTTTTATATTAGGGAATGGGGAATATGGGGAAATTGGACCCCACGGAGTCTGCGGGTGGTGGACTATCCATGGGCCTACTTTGAGAATCTCAGTCTCCGAAATTCTCATCTAGGCCCATTCTAGACTGTCCATCAAATACCTGTGGCATTATGGAAACTTTTTTGCATATATTTCCGTTTGTTAAGGATGAATCAGAGCTCATCTCAATCTTATCATCAAAATTACCATTTTTGGGATAATTCAGCCCAGCAGCCCCTGATTCACTGGGCTGCCCTTCGCCATGGCTCTCAATAATTTTGATGAGCGGTGGATTTAGCTTGGCGGCTCCTGATTCATTGAGCTGCCCAATGCTGCTGTTTCCTTTTCTGGAGTTTTTCAGCTTAGCAGCTCCTGATTTGTTGAGCTTCCAGATGCTGACGTTTCCTCTTTTAGTGTTATTTGGCATGGTAGCTCCTGATTCACTAAGCTGCCTGATGCCATAAGTCATGCTGCTTCCATTTTTGGCATAATTCAGCTTGGCAGCCCCTGATTCACTGGGCTGCTCTTTGCCGTTGCCAATTTCTATACATGGGACCTCGGAATTTGGGTCAGCAGCTTCTGATTGTCCCAGTCAACATTTATGTTGACTTGTACCACCTTTTCCTCAAGGTTTTGTCAGTTTTGTGGCATCTGATTCGTCAGAATGCCATTTTTGAGGGTCATTGCCCTCGAGCCTTATGCTTTTAAGTAAATTGAGTGTGACACTATTAGCTGTGATCCCCGCCTTAATGGGTCAGGGCTATGTGGCAGTCAGGCAGCGCCTTGACCTTCACATCCATGAGCAAGTGCTATCATAGTGATCACAAGCTTTGATGTACAAAATTTGACAGAGCAGAAAACTGACTGCAATAATTTGAATCTTATTGTAGTTATTGGTTCATGAAATTTTTAGCTGATTTAAGATTTTATCCCAGGAGAATTTCTCGAAAAAAAGTTGATACTTTGCACAGATAATTGCAACCAGTTGCTGTTTGTTGTAAGGGTAATATGGGCTGAGTTATGTAAGGGTAATTAAGCTAATTGAAGTTTAGATATTAACCCCAAGTTATTGAAAGGGTAAACCGACTGAGTTAAAGGTTTAAAGGTTATATTGTCAGGGTAATCAGCTCATATTTAATAGTTTTGTAAAGGTTATTTTTGAGTCAACTACCTGTTTTAACAGCCACATTGATATTAGATCAGATCCATAATCTAATGATCAATGAACTGCTAAGCTAAAAAGGGGAATAGCTGCAATCAATAAAAAGGGTCAGAAAAATTCTTTCACTTTTATTGAATAAAGTGAGCAAAATTTTAATTAATAAAAATAAAAAACCAGCTACTCAAATCGAGCATTTAAACTAAAATGTCAATGCCATTAACGCATGATGCCCTGGCTTGGGGTGGTGGTGTTCCACCTTTTGGAATCCTTCAGCCACCACCAAAGTGCATCCAGGCTGAAACTGCTAGCCCTCTCAATGCCACTGGGCGTTACGTCCCACATCAGGACTTAGCCCACCATCTTGCATGCTCACAGGTGGTGCTCCAGAGCCCTTTGGTGCTCCCTTTGAGCAACCTGCGTTTCAGCCTCTAGGTCAAATATGGGGTTTTTTATATGTGAGTGCAGCCATCTTTAGATGGACACTGCAGTTTTTAACCCAGTCCAGATATATTAATTTTCACCCTTTAAAGGAGCTATTTTGACCTCAGATTTAAATCCAAGGCCAATGCAGTGGCTGCATCTAAGCTGCTAATTATTTACAAAAACATCCCAATTCCCACTGTTTGCAAGCGGCTCCCATATGAGACCACTTTGGTGGTCCAGTTTGCTGGGTTGCCATCATTTCTCTCCCACAAACGCCTTTGACATGAACTGACAGAGGGTTTGGCCATTTATGGCACAGACCCCATCTTGCAGTTTGTGGTTCCCAACAGGGTGGGTCAGTTGGCAGGACCTCACGCCTTTTAATGATCCACACTTTCCATCATGACACCCACCTTGCGATTCCCCCAAACTGTGATCATATCCACACCTGATCACCCTTTTTGGGCGTGTGTCAAAAATGGCTGCGCCATATGCCCCTTGTGTTTTGAATTGGATCATTCTAAGTCCAAGTGCCCTGCAGCTTCCACCTACGCCACAATTTCCACCGCTCCTTCTTCTGTCGTTGGGCTGGCTGCTGCCTCACCTAATTTTTTTGAGTGGGGTGCGATCCTCCTGCCCCCAACCTTGGCTAATTCTGGTGCTGCTTCAAAAGCAGCATCCAGTTAGAATTTAAAGTTATTTTCTAAAAAATTGTTGAAATTACAGAATCCTGAGCCAATGGCTGAGAAGTTTTGGCTGAGATGCCATGGTCAACTGTTCACAGCTAATCAGGATCTGTCACTACACCAACTCTGGTGGCTGGCCCAGCATTAGCCAGTTTAAATCCATTCAAGGCGCTCAAATATATTAATGCTACTGATTGGCTTTATAATATTAAGCCCAACTTTGCCTTATAATTATTTTTTGTAAATCCTCTTAATTTGCATCCCTGCAATTTTAAATCTACAACGGTTACTCTGCTTATAAAAATATAAACAAAATGGCGGTAGAGGAAGAAGCTGCTCCCACCAACACCCTCCTCCACCAACATCTTCGTGGGGAAATTGAACCCCTTGTTGAGGGTATTTCCATCCCAAATTTCCCCCATGATTATGATGAGGATGCAAAATATGAAATTGAGGAGCTCAATTTTGGAGTGAGCCATACTTGCATAGACATAGCAAAAAATTCTGTCAGACCCAAATTACCCCCAAAACTGCCAGCATATCAAGTCTTACACTTGTGTGCCAGCTCTCTCACTTTAGCTGAGCATCAACTTGCTCAATACATTGAGGTGATAGACACCACCGGCCTCATTAACAAAGAAAACCCACAATTTATACCCCTAATGCCACATGTCGCTGATGCCCTAACCCCTATGTTGTCCGCCATGGTCTGCCAGCTAAAGCGGGCACCAGACAAAAGTTCCCCAAAGCTTCCTAACCTACTGATATGGCTTCCTAGGCTGTTAGCTGAGTTGACATATTAGGAATTTTTCATCTTCAAAAATCCCTTTGTTGGCCCATTTGCAAATAAAATGCATGGCGGCTCATCCTTTTGGGTTGGGCACCACTAGTGTTGAAAAATAAAAAGGGTTGGAATTTACTATTAGCATCCAATTTCTAATAATTTTTCCAAATATTTAAGTTTTTCAAGAATACTCAATCAATGTATCAATTACCACACATGCACTTATTTGCAGCCTTTTCCCAATATTTCTAGTTTATTTTTCATTAGCTGAAATAAACCATATTTTTAATTAACACTGAAGTTTTTGGTCTACTAAATATATCGCAAGGACTGAGGCTGTAGCTGCCTTGGCGCTTGAGCTAGTTTTAAACCATGGCACTTTGCACTTCTCTTTTTGAGCAAAGCTTATCCTTAGTCAGCACTCTATTATGATTTATATAAAATATGTGATTGTTGGAAAATTAACCAGACGGTTTACTACCCTGGCTGAATACAAGGATTTAATAAGTGTCAGTATTAGGAAGTCAAATTATCACATAAGAATCTGCTTGATCTGGTTGCCTCAGGGAGCAGTTTGGGTAAACTCAGTATAATTTGATTAATGGCATTTAGAAACCAAGGATAATCAAAAGTAGGTATATTATTAAGTTCCTGATGGTTGTTGATGAACTGAATGCCAAAGGTTAATAATGATAAGTTCAACAATACGGTAGTGATCCCGCCAAGATTACACTGAGCAAATATGTTGTGATTGTAGCTGATTGGTAGAGTTTCAAGAGCAACCACAACAAGAGAGAGATAACGTTAGTAATAGAGAAGGGAATGGAGATCGCTTTTAGTTAGTAAGCTACAGTGGACTCTGTAGCATGGAGTTAATAATGGGTGAAGATCCCATAGGTTTTCTGTATGAAACTGCTTTATATCATAAAGATTGGTACTCCAGAAGCGCTCAGTTTCTACTTCTTATATTTTACTATCTTTGTTTGGGAAAAACAATCTCCATATCATCCTCCCATGGTATCAGTGGGTTTATCCTCTGTGCAACAATCTCCAGATCTTACCTAATCCTCCAGAAAATCAACAGTGGTGCTCACTACAGGGAGCCAGCTCATTCAACTCTCCATCTCAAATACCTGTTCCTATGGAAAATGGTAATATTTTTTCCAAGACCTCATGGTTTTCATGACATATATAGTGGCGACCCTATGGAATCTTCCTACAAGGAACCAACCCTCTTCACTGTGATGAGCCAGCTGACTTTGGTGACTCCCAATGGAGTTGCAGCTATACGCTTGTCCAGCCCTTAAGTTGGCGCAGCATGGATAATACACGGATGTCAACGCTGCTCAGCTTCGCAGTATTATATAGTGGCTCCTTTGGGGTACCATCTTTATGAAGGGACCTCAGTAAAAGTTTCATGAGTATGTTTTTTAATCCGCATGAACAGGCTCAGTGCTAAAAATTTTATATGTCCTATTTGGACGTAATAAACACCAGCCTGATTCACCATCTTTACTTCTCAAAGGCAAATAGAATATCTGGTTATATATGTACAACTGTCTAGTTGGCAGCTTCTGTGAGTCCTAGCTTGAACAACATTTAAATTGTGGACTTAATGTGGTTCGCTCAAGTGCACTAAATGATAATTGGTTGTTGAAGCGCCTCAAACAGACGTATATGGAGATGAAGGGTCTCCTGTTTAAGTACATACTCATGTTGCCGACACTCATGGTCAGATAGATCAACTCATACCCCATCTAATCATGTGATACCCTGAATTATAGGTGAGCTGCTTATCAGAGAGGACTCAAGCTTGACTGGATCAGGGATGTGACCAACTTAGGAGGGAACACCGAACGTTACATGCAGGAAATTACTCAATGGGTGTTAGGTTTTGACTTCACCGTGGTTTGCTTAGGGACCACGTTACTTTGTTATAGCGGCACATAATTGAGCAAGCCAACTCTGTCACAATTGATCTTAGTCAATTGAGAAGTGAGTGGATCAACCACCACATTACCAAGTAAGAAAGTGTTTTGTTTCAGGGTTCTGATAAATATGGCCCGTTGTTGGATTAGATAGCTCATCATGAGGGATATAGCAGTGCCAATCAAGGATGACCTATGACCCTTCCATATATGGAGTTGATGGAATATACCAATCTCTGGGTTAGTTTTGATAGTCTTTGACAATCAAATGGGGAGCTCCTTTGAGAGTGAGCTTTACTAGTAAGTTAACTAGACAATACCTCGTGTCAAGCTCATGACAGTGGTCATCAGAGTTCAGGATTGCAAGGAGCTCTTGAAGGTGTGATTGAGCTTCTTAAAAGCCTCGAGTGAATTATGGCCATGGAGAAGGAAATTTGCTAGGATCTACAAAGAGAGGTCAATGAGCTTAGACAGGACGTCAGAAAAAGGCGCTGTCAGTGTGATTAGCTAAAGCAGAATGCCTTGTGGAGGAGCTGTTCACGGACCAGGTGGGTGAAGGGAGTCATGTCATGGATAGTCTTGATTTGGGAAATGAGTATTCTGGTTCTGCAAGTGAGCTACCCCTGGTTGTAGTTGGTATTCCAGATGTAGAGGCCACCACTTCACAAGAGACCCAACGGCCACAGATTCTGTTCCCTGCCCTACCTATGACCCTCATGTGGGGGGGTACGTTCACTAGGCTGGAGATGGCCCAATTAGATCCCCCTAAAACTGTAACCTGGATCATGAGGAGAATGCAGATTTGAAAAGTTGCCCACGTTTAACAAAAGAGGGATTATGTATGAGCTATTCAAGTGGTTTGAGTTTGCCGTCAAAGGTGTTTTGGATTGCCATAAAGTGAAACTGCTAATCTCCACTCTGGATGTCAAAAGAGCCAACCAGGTCATCTGTTATTTGGAAGATAGCTCAGTGACCTACAAGGAGGTCAAGGATATGGTGCTCCGCTTTTTTGATGAGGTGGAAACGATGACGCAAAGGAAAGCAGACTTCATGACTATCAGGTTTCAACATAACAATACCCTTTGACATTCGCTGAACACTTCACCGTGGAAGTGCATTTACTATTAAGGCGGTAATACTGTTTAAGGAGGATGTATATATCATTATGACCGCTGCCATGAAACCCTGTCAGGAGCTCTAAAAAGCGATGGCTCCAAATCTACAGTGGGATATCCCCCTACTAAGGATTGCCAACTACCTGCGGCGATTGTCCTCCACATTTAACCCACCCAGCAGCTACTGGAAACCATACATGGCTGCCAAAGGAGGTCCATCTGCAGGTGTCCAACATAGCCTGAATTATACAGCCCCGGAGAATACTCAGCCTTCTTACAATATGCTGGTTAAACTGCGTTTGACTTTTATAATTACACAAGCCATTCCTGGCCAGTTTTTAATACTCCACCTCGCCCCTGCTCAGCTTACAACCCTCATACTGGGTTTATCGACGTCTGAATTGAGATCTTTCTGGAATAACTATCTTCAAGTGTGGTCAGCAAGGGCATTATGTTGAAAGTTGCCCTGCAAAGAGAAACATCCATTAAGTTTTTCCAAAGTTGGATGAGCAGAGAAAAGAACAAGCAGAGTAGATATGCGACGCTCTACTTCTTCTGCTTTGCATTTATCTGTCCCATCTAATCATAATGAGTTGGCCTATGCTAGAGCGCATGACTCCAATAACATCTTTCTTTACTGATAAACTACCAATGATGCAGTGTGGTAAACTGCTCTAAAGCCAAAGAAACATCATGGAAGGGATTCGCCTTGAGATTCAGAAACCATGCGCCTGCCAGGTCCTGGAGAGTAACTTGGCTGACAAACCACAACCCTCCTCAGATGTGTCCTCATTGGAAGGCGTGAATGTCGCCATTCCAGTGGAGCAGATTTTAATGAGTACCCACAAATAGGGTCCAGCATTATGCACTCTCTTGATATGAAGATTCCTTGGACGTTCATTGTACTTATTGTGACATCTTTGTGGAGAAAAGGAAAATACGGACTATCATAGACACTGGTGTCCCAGTTAACACAGTATTGACTTGGTTAATAACTACGCTGCCATCAAAACCCGATGTGGAGCATTGGGTGGCATATGGGACCGCAGGGGCAGAAAGTACCCTTTACAGAAGGAGCTTTACAGTGCATTGTCTCTTCAGTTTGGGTCAATCAATGTCTCACCACCAGCAACTATATTGCTGAACCACAATTATATCATATTAATTGGCGCTAATTTCATGCACCGTTTTGGGCATGTTTGATATGGCAGAAAAACCTTTGAGATCCTAGTTCAGTGGATTTCTGTCTACTTTATGTCAAAGGGGATATCATCAGAGTCCACCAAGAAGGTCAAACCACCCTGGCATACTGTGACAGCGTAGTTCCCATCTGCTATCAACGGTTGAAGTGGCGGACTTGGGTTCTGCCTAATCAAATATATAAGTACCAAGGAATATAACTGCTTTTGGAAAAGTGCTTTAATGATACCCTCTGGACACCAAGCTATTGTGGGAACAGAGTTCAAAGTAAAAATAATGGAAGTATTGTTTGGGGAAGTCCTTGGCCTCTACAAACAATCACGTCTTGAGCCTCATGCGGCTCTGGGAATATTAATAGCCAGCCCTGAGGAAATTATAGTGCTTTTGTGTAACCTGAAGAAGGAGTTTCTTATGGTACAAAGCCTTCAGGTGGTGGCTTATCTACACCTTACTCACATTGACGAGTTCTACCAGATTCATGAATTTTTTTCAATGGATGAGCTTGTCCTCCCCTCTCATAATTCAGTTGGTTTAATGGCGGTAGTTCCGCATAAAGCTTTGATGGGGCTATTAGAGGAGCAACAAGATTGAGCGATGGATTTATTCCAAAAATATTGAGAGATTTTTGAAACACACAATTAAGATCTGGAGTGTGCTCAAGGCGTGGTTCGTTGAGTAGACATTGGGGACTGTCTGGATAGGGTAGCTGAAGGTAATAGTTTCTATGAAGCGTACCAAAATGGATGGGATAAAACGTCCAGCAGCAAGCAGACAGCAGGGAGAGCCGAGAATCCTAAGTGTAGTGGCCGGTAACTTGCTATAAGCTTGGGAATTGGTGACGAGGGATCTATTGTATTAAAACTGGTGAAGTTGATGGCCAGAGAGGAGCTTGCTGTACAGAGGCTCTAGAAATAAGTAAAACTAAGAACAAATTATAGATGAAAACGTAACTTTAATTTAAGAAAAGGTGAAGATATTTATAGGCAAGCTTTTCCTCCTAATCCTTTCAGAGTAGCGACGTCCTCAACTGGCAAGATCTTCAGCATCCTGATGTTAATCAGGTGGGGAGTCGACAGCAGGCTTTCTTTTAACAATTGGTTAGAGGATGGAAAATAATGCTCCGTGAGAGGAAAGTTTGGAGAGGTATTGGAGGTAGGGAAATTTGAATTAAATTGATTGGGAGCATATTAAATCCCAACAACACCCTCCTCAAGATCTTGCCAAGGGGGTAGTACTTGCGCATAAAATGGCTGTGGACACGATTAACTACCGGCCAGTACCAGTAGCAGCGATAGAGTATACAAGGCCCCTATGGTGTATCACCCAATAAGGACCAGACCAAGTGGTGGCAAGCTTATGGGTCCTGCCCCTCAGGGCGATGGTGGTAGAACAAAACTAGATCTCCTAAAGAGCTTTCAGGGAGCGCAGGACGGCGCTCATTGGCTCAAACTCCTTCTCTAAAATTGGTAGTTTTTATAGATCCATTAACCATAGCTTGGAGACGTATGATCTCATCAGATAGCCGTCGCAGGGTAAGCTCTACATTGCTTAGATTAGCTGATTCAATTATAGGTTGAAGGCTGGAAGGCAAAAGTGGCTCACGCCCATATATTACTTGGAAAGGGGACATCTTAAATCTTTGTGATAGCTAACTCAGTAGGCCAATAAGGCACTAGGGAGAAAATCATTCTAATGCACAGGGTCTGAAGCAGCTAGCTTTCTTAGAATAGAAACTAAAGTACCATTAGCACGCTCTACCGCGACATTGGTGGCGGGGTGATATGGTGTAGTAAGGAGGTGCTATATACCTAGCAAAGAGGTTAATTCCTAGACTATAGATGAGATAAAATTTTTGCCATTGTCTGATAAAAGTACCCGCGGGCAATCATTAATGGGAAAATATGTGTTGGTACAGGAAGAGGGCAGTAGTTCTAGCAGTAGCATGAGGGACTGAAGTGGCCTCAACCCACTTGGTTAGGTGGTCAATGGCAAGGATAATATAGCGATGGCCATAGACATCCACAGGTAATGGACCTATAACATCGCTGCTAACAGTATCAAAAGGGGCCCCAGGGGCTATGAGCTCAAATTTAAAGCAGGGATTATACTTGTCCTGGGAATGGCAGGTGAAGCAACTTTTTAAACATCATGAATGGACTTGGCCATATTCTCCCAGTAGCATTTGGTTTTTAGCCACTCAAGGGTTTTCTTTATAGCCCCATGCCAAGGGTCTTATGGGCTTCCATGATAGTTTCAGTCCGAAGAGAAGGGCGGAGATAGGGCAGAAAAGCGGCGCCAACCTGTTTTACCAAGACACCATCAACGACTTTAGTGTTAGAAGCCATCTTCTTTAATTGGGCTTGAATGTCTGGAGATTCTTGAGAACACAATCTATGGTGAGGAAGAAGCTCAAAAAGTCGATCTTCCTAGGAATAGTTACATGTAAAATAGGAAGGCGAGATAGCCCATCCACATTTTGATGAATGGCGCCGGCTCTGTGAACTATAAAAAAATCATAATTTTGGAGCCTGAGGACCCAGCGAGCTAACCTCCCATCGGGATCTTTCATTTGACAAAGCCAACGGAGGCAGGAATGATTGGTAACTTTTGTAAAATATTCATCATACAAATAAAGGCGGAAGTGTTTGATAGCAAGTAAAAGTGCCAGGCACTCACGTTCAGTTACTGAGTAATTACGCTCTGCCTTGGTTAACGTCTTGCTAAAATAGGCAACTGAGTGGTCAACTTGGTCTTGGTCTAACTGGGAAAGGATGGCGCCTACAGCGGTGTCACTGGCATCAGCGAAGAGAATAAAAGGTTGCTCAAAGTTAGGATGTATGAAGACAGGGGCTGATGACAAGGCAGTGCGTAGGGAATCGAAGGACTGTTGTTGTTCAGGGTCCCAAAAGAAGGGCACATTTTTGTGTAGGAGTTCAACTAAGGGCTCTGCAAGGTCAGCGAAGTGAGAGATAAACTGGCGGTAGTTGCCCACCATTCCCATAAATACTTGGATGTCTCGCAAATTCTTTGGAGCGGGCATGCATTCAATGGCAGAGACCTTATCTGGGATGGGGAGGATACCTTGCCGCATTAGCTTGTGTCCTGAAAATTCCATTTCTCGTTCAAAGACTTTACATTTAGAAGGTTTTAGTTTAAGGAGGCCTCCCGTAGTTGGTGAAATACCTGACAAAGATGAACAAGATGTGCAGTAAAAGTTCTGGAGAAGAAAGTGACATCATTAAGGTATACTAGCACACACATTAGTTCAAGGTCCACAAACAACTGGTCCATAGCCCGTTGGAAGGTAGCAGGGGCATTGCATAACCCCTGTGGCATACAGGTTGGCTTAAACAACCCTTCATGGGAAATGAGGGCACACTTGGCACGATCCTCAGCGGAAAGATCAATCTGTCAGTAGCCACTGGCCAGGTCCATCACAGGAATGTATTTGGAGCCAGATAAGGAGCGTAAGAAGTCATCTATGCGGGGTAAAGGATAGCTGTCCTTGCGCGTAATGTAATTCAATTTTAATACTCATAACAACACAATGGTCCCAACTTTTTTTTAATCAACAGGAGAGGGGAGGACCAGGGACTACGTGAAGGTTAAAGGAAGACAGCATTGAGCAATTGCTTTAATTCAAGGGTAACATGGGCTTCTTCAGTCTTTAATTTTTGAGAAGGTCGAAAGTGAAAAGGAGCAGCATCTCCAGTATCGACCTAATGTTGAACGCCTTGCATATGGCCATAATTGTGAGGGCCCAAGGAGAAAATATCCAAATACTTGTCAATTAAAGCTTTAGCAGCCACTTTTTGCTAAGCTGACAAATCAGAACAAATTTGTACAGGCACTTCAGCAAAAACAGGAGGCTCCTCTAAACCAAAGTCATGAGGGGTCCCAACGCCATGAACTTCCATCACCTGGTCATAAGGCAAGAGGCGGACATAAGTGATAGGTCGATTCAGCTCAATGACTTTAGGAGACTGGGAGAGGTTGGCTAAAAGAACAGTGACAGTGCCTTGATAAGCGTGATCTAAAACCCCTGGACAGGGGAGAACTTCAATTATGGAAGGGTTAGGTAAAATAGATATCTCAAGCAAGTAATTAGGGGGAACCAACTGGATCCCAGTGTCTACCAGGATTTGGGCCTGCGGAGGTATGGTAAGGACCTGGGGAGAATTTAAAGTCATCCCCTCCTCAGCCTCAACCATGGGAGGGGGCAACTTAACTTTGGACCCCAACACACGATATTCTAGACACTCAACGGAATCAGGAGACTCAAGCAGGCACGTCCTCAACTTTATCTTCCCCTTTTCCTTAAGAGCAGAGGTTAAAAGTAAAGGCACAGTATCCTAATATAGAAATGAAATAATCCTTAAACTTGATAATGGCAGCATGTTCCATAAGAAACCCAGTGCCCAATAGGAGGTCATAGCTATTGTTATCCAAGGCTACAGCATGGATAGAGAGCTGTAGGCCGCCTAACTTTAGGGGCAAGTGGGAGTAAGCACCTATAGCTCAAGCATATGCGGCACCAGTGTTCCCTTATTATGATCTTAAGATCAGGACGAATCTTAATTTTCCAATTAGTTAAGAAGAAATAATGTAATTGGAGAGCCAGAGTCAACAATAGCAAGAACCTTCACCTGGTGAACCACCAATTCAATATGGGTTACCATCACTCCCCACTGAGCTGGGATAGAATATATAGCTGCAGGGGCCGACTTAGAATGAGTATAAGAAGAAATATTGCTAGGTTTAATATCAACGGAAGGCTCAATAGGAATTTCCTCTTCATTAGCACTAGGGCCAACAAGTTCAGCGGAAACAGTATGAACTGATTGTTCTCAAGGTGCAGTAAAAATGTCAGCATAGGAACCTCTCACCCTATGCTGACCCCTCTTTTTGCTTTCTCTTTGGCCATTTTTGTCCAACAATGCTGAATGGTGTGGTTGCGACGACCACAATAGGTGCAGTTGGGTCAAGCTCAATTTTTTCCAGACTCATTGTTGTTCACCACATGAATTTGAGGACGTGAGGCTGAAGCGGAAGCAGGAGTGGCAGTAACTACAGAAGTAGAATCTCAAGAAGAGCCTCCTTAATATATAAAATAGAAGTAAAATTTTGTTTAATTGAGGTCATCCGAAGATGGAGCTGCGGGTTAAACTCTAAAGCGTACAGGATGGCAACAACAGCATCATTGAGAGTGAGGCGGTTATTAGTTAACAATGTTTGAGCCACAGAATAGACTCAAGCAGCAAACTCTGCGGTGTAAAAAATGGGTTCACGCCAATATCCCAAAAGGGAATTGGGAAGTAAGAGCCACATAGCTGACTCTACTAGGAACCAGCCCACCAGAGCCAATCCCCAAACCCATCCGCTGAGTTCCGCCATTGTCACATGCCCTTGGATTCCTGTCCACACGCTGTAGGAGGATGCCGAGTAACATGCCAACGCCACACCATGCCCACTATTGGAGCCCATGCCTTTGATATGGTATTCTATTTTAAATAAATTATTCTTTTGACTTGCAACCATATCTTTATTGGATTTTTAGGATTTATTGTAGAAGACTCAACTGGCTATTCAAGCCAGCCTATCCTCAAATATATAGTGCATTTGCAAATATAAAATAGGCTTTTCCCTATGCTAAGCTTTCCTGAACCATTCAGCACATTCTGGGCGAAGATTCCATTTCCCATGGAATCATCATCCAAAACGCTCATAAGTCCGACATCATATTAACTTGGATGCGTTTCAGCTTTGGATTAACAAATTTCCCCTACTTCGATTCCTCTTTACTCAGGCTTCTTTTTATAAATTCCATATCTGGAACTAGTACTAACTGATCTGTAGCAATGTATGAATCAGGTACCACCTGATTCGTTACATGCGGGAGATTCACCACGTCTTAACTTAATACTCATAAAGGCCTGTTTCTGATTTGCCAAGGTGAGATCACTACCAAATTTTTTAATAAGCGCGGCCTTCACCTCATCTTAAGTGCTGCATCTCATGAGGTGGGGTACCATAATTTCTTGGGCGGATCTACTAAGGCAAGAGGGTAAGTATTTAACCTTTTGTGAATCAGGAGTTTCCTCCATTGCGTTCTCATAAAAATATAGAAATGAAGCAATACTTCCTTCCCCCAGGGTGAACTTGTCTTTAAAAGAAGGTTTAAATGTAGTTCCCACAGAAGCTGAAAAGACATTAACGCATACTGGCTAATTTTGATTGATCTTGGATAGCTCGGATTTGGCCAGAGGCACAGGATTTAGATCTAAATCAGCTTGTTGTCTAAAATGGTTCAGATCATCTTGATGAGCACCAATTTGGGCAATTAGGGACTCAGTGAATGCTTTTTGTTGAAGTACGCTGCATAATGATTCCATTTTGACATGTAGATTTTGAACTAGGGATCAGAGCTCATAATTGTCTTGCTCCAACCTAATAATTTTTTCTAATTGGTGAGTTAAATCTTCAGTGAGAGAATTTTAAAGATGGTAAGAGTTGTCCAACCCTTCCTTATTGCATCAACAGTAAGGTTTGGATCAATAGGTGCTCCAGAGCGAGATAGCCAACAGCTTTGAGCAATATTTTCAAGGTTTTGTTTGAAAGTAAGAAGGCGGCTGTTTGAGGAAGGATCCTCTGGAGGGGAAGGTAAGTTCACAGTTGGACCCAGAGGACCAGGAGGGCCAGGAGCCCCAGATGGCCCTTCACTTCCATCCCAACCAGGGGGCCCATCACTACTGTTGAACCAGATGATCCTTGCTCCCCAGGGCCTGGGGGACCCACAGGGCCAGGGGGCCCTGGAATCTTGGGCACGCTTGAGACATTAAGCACTGGTTGGATTGTTGATTCAATATGGCTTATTTGTTCAAAAGTTTGTTCAGTAAAAGCATTAAGTTGGCTGGCGAGGTTGGTGATGGCATATTTGACTGACTCTTGATAATTATGGTGGTCTCAGTAAATTGGGTATCTACTTCCTTGCGGAGCAGGCTAGCCACTCCCACGTTCAGTTGAAAGAGTTGGTTTTGAATAGAGATAAGTTGGTTACAATTTATAAATAATAGCCTCACAGTTAACCCTTATGAACGAAGAAGCTGAGTTGTAGAAATCTAAAAGGTAGGAGTGTAACTCTTATGACAAAGTAAGCTGTCTCAAGATTTTTTGATGGTGGATCCCAATCATTTGAACTAAATGGTGAATGGCAGGGTGCACAAACTGTCATAAATATTGCTCTGTGTGAGATACTCCTACTTCAGAGGTGGGTAAGGTGGCAGATTCATATAGCACTCACATATTATCAGGAATGGCAGAAGCTTGGTTACGTTGGGAGCGATATCTGGGGAAAAGGGCACCTAGAAGTAATTGATTAATAATATCAGCAACACCTGTAGGCTGAAAACGAATGATTTGAGGTTCTAGGGCTGGAATAGAAATATTGAGCATAGCACGGAGTTGCATACAATTGATTCATTGTTCTCAGGGGCATGATTTCCATTGGAAGTTACCCATTGGGTGACACTGGATATTTTGGTAAGGGGACAAGTAGAGTCTTGGCGGGAATCATCCATTGTGAATATATTTATTCACCAGGTAGCCCAGGAGAGTACCTGGCAGAAAGCACCAATTATTTTGTCAGAATGGGGTAGCTGAGGGTAATAGTTCCTCTGAAGCTTGCCAAAATGGATGGGATAAAACGTCCCGAAGTGAGAAGACAGCAGGGAGAGCCTGGAATCCTAAATGTAGGGCCTGGTAACTTGCTATAAGCTTGGAAATAGGTGACGAGGGATTTGTTGTATTTAAACTGGTGAATTTGATGGCCGGAGAGGAGCTTGCTGTACAGAGGCTCAAGAAATTAGTAAAACTAAGGAAAAAATTGGAGATAAAAACGTAACTTTATTTAAGAAATGGTGCAGATATTTATAGGCGAGGTTTTCCTCCTAATCCCTTTCAGGGTAGCGATGCCCTCCACTGGCAAAATCTTCAGCATCCTGATGTTAATCAGGTGGGGAGTGATGGCAGGCTTTCTTTTAACAAATTGATTAGGGGATGGAAAATAATACTCCGTGAGAGAAAAATTCAGAGAGGTATCAGAGGTAGGGAAATTTGAATTAAATTGATTGGGAGCAGGTTGAATCCCAACAGGGACGATCCCCCTATTTGGCCTCATCCAATCCGTTACTTGAGGGCTGTGGAAGAGGTAGTATCTGAAGTAATAGAGAAGTTGCTGGATCAGGGTATGCTCAAGTTCTCAAAAAGCCCTTGGGTGTAAGTCTGGGGAGCACATCCTCAGGGACTGGGTGTCATTCCTTTTCCCATCCAAAAAGGGTCCAAGAAGGCCAGCTGCCCCTCTCATCTCCCAGGGTAACCTTGCCCATGTGGTGGACGAGCGGTGGGTAACATCATATCCTTTGAGGATCTCAATACTCATCCCAGCATTAACTTCAGCTAAATTGAACTGTGAATCAAGGGAATTTGTGCCAAGCTATAAGAGAGCCAGCATAATCATGGGGTAAAAGGTTTGATTGAAGTTGATGGCAATGAGACTTTGGAATCAAGGCCCAAGAGCCCCAAACCCTTGGCAACAAAGCCTGAAGGGCGTGTACCTTTGGTAAATAAAGCGTCTTATGTCAAACCTTCAGCAAAGCTTGCTGATGGCATTGGGCCATTGGAAAATGTTGTCACCTTTTTAAAACCTTCCCTAAAAGCATCAAAATCTTCATCCAACATACCTCGCTTGGTCAAATAGATGTCAGAGAGACTGGATATGGGTGGGTTGGGTGCTCCTAACCCATTCCCGACCTCTTAGAACCGCCTTACATGGTGGGATGGCTTTGGGAGGTTCCCACTTCTCAACAGTGAGATGGCATCTCTCTAATCGTCAGAAACTTAGAAAATTCACAATTTGGGCTTCCGTGGATGAATTGATGGTGACTTGGCCTGCTTCCAACAACTTTGAATTAAGTTCCAAATAAGTTTGTTTATCCCTCACTCAAAGTTCACCAGGTTAGGTCAAATCTTGAGGGCTCTGATCCTGCGCTTTCCTAAGCTATTCCCAAACCCATTTATCTATTTATGAGGTTGTAACACACTAAGGAAATTAACGGTCAATTTCTTAGGTTTAAAATTATTGAAAATATTTCCATGCTCCAATTTAATTGGTTAAGTTCAAAATTTTCTTTGTAAAACCCCTGCAACATCTCCAATGTGGCCTCACGGGCCTTATATCAACTGGGCGATCCCAGTCATGTTAGTAACTTTGGTTCCTACCGCAGTTAACTGGGCTTATCATGTTGAGAATTTTGTGGAACTCTCCCCAATCACGGAGGCCATCCTCCAACAGGACTTCTTATTTGGTGGACCCAACAATTCCTTTTCAGATAAGAATTTGCCCTATCATCAATGTTGGTATACCCAATTCTCCTATGGAAAGTACCAAACTACCCAATCCTATTTTGTAACTCCCTACGCTCAGGCCCATTGGGCCTTGAGCACCAACAGCCTGTTTTCTCACTGGGTTGCCTTTTATACTTACAGTACATCGGCATTCAATTATTACCTATCTCCCCATACACTTTAACGTCACTTGAGCGGCAATTACCCTGGCATTCTGGCCCACCTTTTGGATGCTTCTGCATCCTGACTGGCATGCCAGTCTATACTTTATCTGCCGTTTCCCTGACACAATCAACTGTCCATAGTTTCCAGCCACTTTTCAATCTCCTCATTGAGATGAGCTCTGCAGTGGTCACCCTTTACCATATGAACGTGAAGTAAGTAGTCTGCCTTCTGTTATTCGTTTGGTCAATCACCAATTTTTTGAGCAGCTCCCAGATAGCTTTGGAGGAATATCTCTCTCGCCGTGTTGCCCCATTACCTGCTACCTTCCCCTCAGCTCACCCTCAAGTAGGGGATTTGGATGTTCCCTCCCATGATGTTGCAAATCAGGTCCATGACGCCCTCTCTGAGGTGCAAATGTGGTCAGCGGTTGCACTTAACAGTGACGCTTCACGGACAAATGCTTAGAAGGGTGTTGCCCTTTTAATGCAGTTGAAGATGATGCTTGTCATCTGGTACAAGGTTTCCTGCATTCTGCTATCTGGGCAGGTGCCCCCACCTCATTTGTTGCAGTAGTGTCAGCAGCATTGAAATCTCCTGTACCACGTTCCAAACAATTGTTCAATTATTCTCTATGATCTTCAAAGCCCCTAGCATAGTTTCTTTAGTTGCAGCCTTCCGTGAGCAAGCCCAGCGCTGAATCTTAACAGGGATGTACCAAGCAATTCTCCAAACTGCGTTGTTCAACCTTCACTCATTACGTTGTTTGGTCCACTCCTATGTAAACAGTGGATTAGAGTTTCAAAGCAGCAACTTCTATTAATGCAGTTCTCCTTCAAACTTTTCGTCACCAAAATAATAACTTTATGATTGGATTCGCCGACTTGGCCTCAGGTTCTGAACCCAACGTTGAATCAGTATTTGTATTGTATTTTAGGCCCTGACGCCGCCCCTGCGCCCAAGTTGGTTTGCTCCAGCTCACCTGTCTGCAAGTCAACGGAAGTCCAGCCTGAAGAGGACGGGATGCAAACCCTTGTTCACCCCAAGTTTGACCCTATAAAGGAACCTGCTCTTCCCCCTGATTTAATTACAATCTCTTTGGAGTCAACAGAATTCATTGCATCCGCCAATAAATATAATTGTTCCTACTTTTTATTACCAATGAAAATTCGTATTAGGGCACATCAGGTATCCTTTAAGGCCTTGGTTGACACTGGAGCAGCGGGCAACTTCTTGAGTCTGGAGTTGGCTCAGAAGCTGGATTTTGACTTAGACCTGTTGCCAGCAGTATTGGTCGCCTCGTCAGCCTCCCAGAAATCCTTTAAAGTATGGCGCCCATTACCATTCTTGGTTCACCAATTTAGTTTTTGCAATTGCTTATCAATTACATCTAACCTCATGTCCCCAGTGATTTTGGGTGCAGGTTGGTGCCGTCAGCAGCATATGTGACTCCACTTGGAATCTAACACGCTGTCATTTTTTCCAATGGTCAGGTGAGGGCGATTTTCCTTTATTTGTAACCCTTATCAAAACTTAAAGCCTTGTATTGGTAAAACCCTCATATCTCTTGTAGGTCTTCCACCAAATTTTCCTGCTGCATTAATAGTCTATCAAAGCATTTTTTGATTTCAAAAGGCTAACTGCCTTCTCTCACATACAAAATTTGATCTAAAGTTTTGGATTATGGTGGAGGTGATGAACATAAACAGCTCACTGTACCTGCATACAGCGGAGGAGGAGGCTGTCCCCAATGCATAGTTGAATGACATTCTCAAGAAAGGTTGGTTATTCAAAGAGGCATCCCCTGTTGCCTCTCCCATTGTCTTTGCCAAGAAGGCATATGGTTCCCTTTGTCCCTGCGTGTATTATGACCACCTTAAAAATATCAAGGTCCATGACCCCTACCCATAGCAATTATAACAGACAATCAGCTAAGCAATTTCTATACTGCGCATGTTTTCAGAACTCAATCTAGTTAACTCCTTTAGTCAAATTTAGGTGATGGAAGGTCAGGAATGGCTTACTGCTATCGACAATATGAGGCATATTCTGATTTCTAGTGATTTCTATTGGGCTTAAGAATGCGCATACAACATCTCAAAGGATGATCAATAGTGTGTTGATTAATCTCCATTTCACCTTTCTGGCCACATATATCAATGATGTCCTAGTACATTCTCCCTCCCTAAATCAACATGATAAGGACTTAAAGGCGGTATTGGCTGTCTTTCTTAAGGCGGGTTTGTTTGTCCAGCCATCAAAATTCAAATTTTATCATGTGAATAACATTCTTGGGTAACCTCATCTTAAAAGAAGGGTACTCCATTCTTCCCAGCAAACTGGATGCCATCTGCGAATGGCCAAATCAGACTGCCTAAAAGCAATTGAGAAGCTTCTTGGGTACTATTATATTCCTAAATATTCTTTCCCGCACTATCCCAGTTAGCCATCCCACTTCCTCTGATAATGGACAATAATGTTTTCTTTTGATGGACGCCCAAGTACCAGCAGGCATTAAATTCAATTAAAGGAGTTGTTTTTGTCGCCCCTATCCTTAAGAACACAGATACCTCCACCCTATATTGTAGAGTGCAATGCATTTTCTGCCGCAATAGGGGCTGACTTGCTCCAAGAGCGCAATGGGTTGGAACACCCAGTTGCTCATTTTCCCACAAGATCTCTTCCACTGAGCAAACCTGTCATGGCTTAATGACATGATTGAAGGAACCAACTGTAAGGACAAAGCTGCACGTCAGAAGGTCAAAAAGTTGAGTTGGCAGGCCTCCCTGACCTTAAACATACCCTGGACCAACTATGGGTACAGTCCAGGTATGTCCAGGCTGGTCCTGGGAATGTGCATGATGCTTAAACAGATCTTTCAGCCAGGGCGTTAAAACGCACCAGCTACTTTCTTAATCCTAACAGTTTGTTATGGTTGCCGAGGAACAGGGTTTTGAAACCCATTCCATTTTCAATATTACCAAATCAGGTCAAGTACAATTACAATCTATAACTCGAGTTTGGTCAATATCAAGTTACAGAACCCAGGCGGATGAAAGCCTGCTCCTTTGGTGCACTTAGGCTTAGCACTACTTCCTTCAATCAGTGTCTCGCCCCCTATGGTTTAGTACGTTTTCATAAAGACCAACTTTCCTCATTTGTCAACTTCCTAATAAAAATCCCTTGTTAGTTTTACGTTTTTTGGATATGGTTCCTTGGGCGAATCTGAACATGGACCTCTTTGAGGAGGTCTCTAACAGCGTTAGTCAAATTATTTTTACTAGATTATCACCCATATCTTGTGCACCGCTGGGCCCCCTTGTTCCCCTCCAGATCAAAGCACCCAAGCACTCCTGCCCAGATCTTCACTTGGATATGGACTCCCCTTTAGGGTCCAACCAAGTTTGGTTATTTATTTGTTATCTATTACTACATACCGCTTTGTCCGCCCTTGCCCACGGCCCCTTCTGCCCCATCATCATCAGCGGTTCCCTGTTTACCACCTTGCTAATGACTAATTCTCTAGCGGTCTGGCTATGCATCCCAAACCACCTTTATGGGAATGGGAGAGTTACATATAATCTCCTTACAAATCCTGGGCCATCAATGACAAGGAGGTGGCAGCCATGGCGTGGTCCATGACCCACTGGCGGTATCTCTTGCAGGGCACTCAGTATGAGTTGACTGTGCAAACGGACCATCAAGCTCTTCTTTATACTGAAAGCCACATAAGTTGGCACATCAGCAGGCTAAACCTAACGGGATTTGTGCAGTTTTAATTCTATATACAAGTTTGTGAAAAGAGATTAAATGTCCTTCCAAATTTTCCAAGCCGCAACCATACACTTTGCCCAGCTGACTTAGAAAAGGTGAATCTTATCACAGTCATCCCCCAACCCAAATCTTGGCAATCATAGCTCCCGTAGTTTAGGCAGAATACTTAGCTCTGGACGCGCCCTTAATTTTGTGGGTCTTAGCAGTTCAAACAGCATGTGCGGAAGGGTTAGACCTTATGGAGTTGTTATCCCACCCAACTTCAAAGCATTCCTTTTATTCTCTGGATGAGGGCTCATTCAATATAGTCTTGGGTGTGGGTCCCTCCCTCCTCCAAGCCAAAGTAATTTAGTTTCATCACAATCCTCCCACAGTTGGTCACTGGAGAATAAGAAGTGCATTGATTCAATTAAGCATACCTACAATTGCCCAGGCTTGTTAAAGGATGTCCCAGCATGGATTGCAGACTGTGTAACTTGCACATGAGATAAATTGGACCAGTTGGTAGGCATGGTCTCTTACACCCCTTGCATCAGTCAGAGGGGCCATGGTCATTGGTGTCCATGGACTTTATTGTTGAGCTAGCCATCTTTAATGGGTATACAATGGTTATAGTTTTTGTAGACCACTTCACTAAATTCTCCTTGTTTATCCCATTCTCTTCCCCATTACTTCCAACGAAACAGCCCGCCTGTTTGTGCGTCATGTGTTTTTGATGTTCGGGCTCCCATAAGAAATTATCAGCAACTGCAGGACTCAATTTACATCATAGTTTTGTAACGAGCTCTTAGAAATCTTGAAGAAAATGACCTGTTGCTCCACTGCGTACCATCCACTGTTGGATGACCAAATTGAAAAGGTCAATTAGATCTTGGAACAGTATCTGAGGTACCAAACTGCACTACTCAGGATACCTGGGCTGATGACCTTCCCCTTTCTCAGTATGCATATAATAATGGAACGCATGCATCCACTGGCTTTTCCCTATATGAAGCAACCTTGAGGTATAATCCATCATTTTCAGCTGGCCCATGCCTTAACCCAGAGGTACCAGCTGCAGCCAACCACGCTGAGTACATTTATGCCACACAATCCCTGTTTCAGGAGCATTTAATTTAAGGCCATAAATGATTAAAAACTGTTTGCAGATTGGAAGAGGCTCCTGGATCACAAAATAAAGGTGGATTCTCACGTCATTCTTGATATGCGCCACTTACGGATTAAGGTGCCCTTGCACAAGTTTGCAAGTAAATGCTTAGGTCCCTATTTGATGGAAGAAGACAAAGGAAATGGCGCCTTCCGTTTAAAAAGCTGGCCCTTTGGAAGAAACATCTGGGCTTCCATGTCTCTTAGCTCTCCCCGTTCAAGGGGGCGATCCTATAAGAGCCAGAGCCCATTGTGATTTAGGGCGCTGAGGTAGCTGAAGTTGAGGGCATCCTGGCTTCCCAACGTTCACTCCGTTCAGTTCAATATTTTGGCAAGTGGAAGGCTATCTAGCATACGAGAACTGCTGGGTTTTCACGCAGAATTGTGCCGCTACTCAGAGCTCATCAAGGTTTTCCACGCCACCCACCCAGATGCTCCCTATCCTCCCCCAAAAATCGCTTCTCTAATGGCGATCAAGTTGCCCAAGGCCCATAAGAATGTAGTCCTCGTTCAATTGCCAAGTGGTGGCTCTCCCCTTTGGGAAAAGGGAAGGATAATTTGAGTTTGGGGGAGCGTTTCCTCCACTTAAACTGAGTAGCGTTTCCTTTCACATCCAAAAAAGGTCAGAGAAGAACAGCTGCCCCTCTCGTCTTCCAGGGCGATCTAGCCCATGTGGTGGAAGAGCGTTGGGTAACAGCTTACCCTTTGAGGATACCACCGCCCATTCCAGTATTAGCTTCAGCCGAATTGGTACTGCTTTTAAGGGAATTTGTGCCAAACAATCGGTGAATTAACATCCCCATGAGGTAAAGGGTTCAAATGAAGTTGATGGCAACGATCCTTCAGCATTAAGGCTTAAGAGCCCCAAACCCTTGGCAACAAAGCCCAAGGAGCGCATACATTTGCAAATAAAGCATCTAGTGTTGAATCTTTTTCAAAAGCTTGCCAATGGCATTAGGCCATTGAAAACGTTGTCACCAGGTGAAACCTTCCCAAAAAGAATCAAAATCTTCATCAAACATATCTTGCTTGGTCAAACGGACGCTGGATCGACTGGGTGCAGGTGGGCTGAGCACCTTAACCCTGTTCCTGACCTCTTAAGATTGCCCCTATGTGGATTGGCCTTGGGATGTTCCCGCTGCCCATTGGGCGAAACACCATTATTCTAATTGTTATAATTTCAAAAAAACAACAATTTGGGTGTTTGTAGATGAACTGACAACTTGGCATGCCACTGATACCTTTGAAGTCAGTTCTAAAAAAGTTCTTTTTACCTCCCTCATTTAAAGTTTTCCGGTTTAGGTCAAATTTTGAGGGCTTTAATCACGCGCTTTCCTAAGCTATTCCTCAATCAATTATCTGTTTATGTAGTTGTAACACTGAGGAAATTGATGGTCGATTCTCTTAATTTAAAAATTCAATAAAATCTTCCCAGGCTCCAATGTATTTGGTTAAGTTAAATTTTTTTTCAAACTCCCAGAACATCTTCAATGTGGCCTCATGGGCCTCATATCAACTGTGCGATCCCAATCATATTAGTAACTTTGGTTCCTACCACAGTCAAATGGGCATATAATGTTAATAATTTTGTGGAACTCTCCCCAATTGCGGAGGCCATCCGCCAGCAGGATCTTGGTGTTTTGTGGGCCCAACAATTCTTACTCCAGGCAAGAATACGCCCCTTCATCATTGTTGTCATACCCAATTCTCCTATGGAGAGTACCAAAATACCCAATTCAATATTGTAACTCCCTACGCCCAGGCCATTGAGCCTGGAGCTACAACATCCTGGTTTCTCGCTGGGTTGTTTTTTATGCTTGCAGTACGTCGGCATTCAATCATTACCTAAATCACTGTACAATCTAATGTCGTTTGAGAAGCAATATCCCTTGCATTCTGGCTTGCCTTTTGGGTGCTTATGCATCCCAACTGGAAGGCCAGTCTAAACTTTACCTGCATTTCCCTGACATTTGGCTTCCCCATGCTAATAGTTTAAAAAAAGGGTGGCATGAACTGGGTAGTGATTAATCATCAGAAACTCAATAGCATCACAAAAAAGGATGTATTATCACTACCAAGAATTGATAATGCTTTAGATTATCTGGGTGGTGCTTGCCATTTCTCTTCTATGGACTTGATCTCAGGGTGCTGGAAGATCAAGATGCCCTTGGCGGCTTAAAAAAATTTGCTATGATCAACACCAAAGAATTTTCCAGCCTACCCGGATGCTGTAAGGGCTTTGTAACACCCTGGCTACATTTCAAAGTGAAATGGATACTATCTTAGCTGACTTAATATGTTGTGTGTATTTGTCTACCTCAACGATATAAATGTATTTTCACAAACATTTTCATTGTAATATCACCTGGAGGAGGTGTTCCGCCAGCTTATGGAGGATAACATTAAGTATAAGCCTTGCAAATATCTTTTTAAAGAAACTTGAATAACTCTAGTACTAAAAAAAGAAACTTGAATAACTCAAGTTCGTGGTAGACGTCAGTGGTCTTTGACCACAACCAGCTAAGGTAGAAGCCATCCAGAAGATGACATGACCCCAGGTCAAATGAAATATACAAGTCTTTTTGGTCATGGTCATGTACTATTGTAGATTGATTCCCAATTTCTGCAGCATCGGGGCCTGACTCTTTGAGCTTTTGAAAAAGAACGTAACCCTCAAGTGGACGGAGTGATGTCAGAGTGCTTTCAACGCTCTACAAACGGCGCTGATTAGTTCTCCAGTGCTATAATATCTGAACTTCAAGAAAGTGTTTATTGTGCATAAATATTCTTACCTTTCCACTTTGGAAGCGGTATTGTCAGCAGAAAATGATGGGGTGGAGCATCCTGTCACGTATTGCAGCTAAAGTTTGAAATTCCAAGAGCAGAATTATGATGTGACGGAATGGGAGTGACTAGTGGTAATCTACTCCTAAAAACAATTTTGGGTATATCTCCATGGACTAAAGCTCAATGATGTAACCAATCACGCTTCTCTACTCTGGTTACAAAATCTTTAGGAGCCTGAGGCCACCTCGCTTGATGGGCACTCAATCTGCAAGTTTATGAATTTGAGATAATCCACCATCCTGGAACTAAACACCAGAACTCCAAATGTCTATCACGCTTGCCAACTGTTGCTATTACAGTGGATATAGACGACATAATTTGTTTGAAAATTGTTAGTGGTAAAAACGCTGTAAAGTCACCTCAAATCATTTGGGCGCTGGATAGAATGAGAGTGGGTACTTTTTGAAGGACGAAAAGTTGTTTAAAAAAGTTAGTGGGGTCATGGTAAGTTTTCCAAAGCCTTCTGCTCAACTGGTTAATTTTTTGGACGCCCACAAGGCGGTGAGTAATGGAGGACTGCGGAAACATTGGAACTACTGAAACCTCAATACTACTGGTAGAGTATGCACTTCAATGTGCTGGAAATATCACTTGTTGTCTCAATGCCAATTTGGAGAAGCCTTTCCATAAAAGAACCACTTATCGTCTGGTTAAATCCCATTTTGCTTTGCATAGAGGTTCCATTGACGTTGTAGGACCCTTGTCAACGGGTGCAAATTTCTCCAAGTACATCTTGATATCAATACCTCACTTAACTCAGCGGTTGGAAGCATGTCCATCTGCGATCTGGGGGCCTAACACTTGGTAAGTTCATCATGGAGTGTGTCGTTCAACGGGCAGGCTGAACATAGTTCATACTTATGAATAATAAAAAGTAACTTCTCCTCAATGTCCTACCTAAGCTGACGAGTTGATGGTGATTCGCGTGGTGCTAACTACTCTATACCATCCAGAATTCATTGGGGTCATTTAACGGGTTAATGGTACCTTAGTAAATATCCTTCAGGAGCTTGTGAGGGATTGAACCTCTGACTGAAGTGCCCTTCTCTCCACTGCCGTTTTTGCGTATATCAGTTATCAACCAAAGACAGAAAAGAGTACGTTTCAATTACTCTATGGGAGATCCAGCTCTGCCTCCGCTCCTTTAATCTTGTGTAGAGGATACAGGCGGAATGGAACCTCAACGCTATCTGCATATCTGACATCTACGCTCGTTAACCTTCAGACTGAAGCATACTCTCCCAGCTTGGGAAAAAAATTAGGTAATATGATTTTTATGAACAAAAGCGCAGCGGTCTGCCACAGTTCACCTTAGGATAGTATTTCTTGTTCTATGATCAGCATGGATTCAGTCAGCGGAATAAGCTAGCTAGCATCTGGATCAGTCCTTTTGAGATAATAGAAAAGATGGTCACTGATGCCTACACAATAAAGGACCCTTCAAGTGGTCAGTTTATCAACCAATTGCACGATAAACTACTATGTCCTAACAAACAGTAAGCAAACATCATGGACAGCCCATACCTGATAGACGAATACCATCTGGTTAGGAGGGGAGAAATGTTGAGAAATTAAGCAGATTGTTTCCTCCCTGACAAATCAATTATTAGAATTCAATTAGTGTCAATATTGGCTGTCAAACAATTGCATAGGAATCTGCAAGATCTGGTTACCTCTGGGAGAAGTTTAGGTGCACTTAGTAAAATTCGATTATTAGTGACTAGAAGCAAAGGATAATTGAAAGTAGGTATATTATTAAGTTCTGATGGTTGTTGGCGAATCAAAGTCAAGAGTTAATGTTATAACTTAGCAATATTGTTGGGATATTCTGGGGGATTTTTCACAGGGTCAAACCCATTGAGAAATCAGATGGATAATATGGAGATCGCTGGTCCTCAAAAACACTCTTGAAAATATAATAAAATAGGGAGCAATTTCCCCAACAACAATTTATTTATTTTAATACTTACAGCAGTTACTCGCTATTCCTCTTTCTCACTTCTACTAATAACCTCCTCTCTTCAATTGCCCCATCTCGCTTATATATCAGTGACCTTGGATGATACTACCCTTAGCTTAAACTATTTGATTCCGCCATATTCTCATTGGCTCCAACAGAGTATGGTATTCTAAAATTCTAAATTACCTTAGTTTGAAGAGATCTATTCAATATTTGTCAAATTTCAACATTGCTTTATCAACTTATTTGGAGAAGATTTAATAACTACCTTTTCTGACCCAAACTTGCTTCATTTCAAGGCGCTCAAATAATTGATACTATAAATTAAGGTCAGCGAATTATAGCTAAGCCATGGCTATTTTGGGCTTATTGTCCAGTCATATCAGAATCTTGATAGTTAATAATGAGAAATGTGATGATAAGGCAGCAATTCCGCTGAGAATGCGCCAAGAGAATAGTTTTGAGTGGCCAGCTGCTTGGTAGAGTTGTAGGAGTGACTACAGCAAGAGAAAGATAACATTAGCATTAGATAAGGGAAAGGGGATCGCTTTTAGTTAGTAAGCTATTTTGGACTATGTAGCATGAAGGTAATAATGAGTTATCCTATAAGTTGTACAATATGAAGCTGCTTTTATAATAAAGATTGGTTTTCCAGAAACTCTCGGCTTCCATTTCTTATATTTTACTCTCTTTGCTTGGGGAATGACAAACTCCATATCGTCTTCCCATTGTATCATTGGGTTTAACCTCTGTGCAACAAACCTCTGGATCTTACCTAATTCGCTGGAAATTGGCAGTGCTGTTCTGACCTTATCTGGTGGTTTGTAAAACTCTTACCATAGCTTACACATGGGCTTACCTTATTAAGAGTTTAGAACGTCTCCATATATTAGTGGACCATGACATTAATAGAAACTCTAGATTTTGTCTCAGTGTTCTTGAACGGTTCTTTAGACCCTGAACTAGAAAACTTCCTTAAGTGGTACGCTAATACCACCACTATGAGGATGGTAGCTTTTTACTTCTTTTTTGCTGCTAGAAGTTTACCAATGTTTTTGCACTAGTTGTTTAAGTTCTCTTCTAATTTTAACCTCTTCCTTTGGGGAACAACCTTTGCCCATTCTTAAACTCCACTAAGACTAATCTTTTTTGCAACGCCCTAGGCAACTTCGCCTCAAGGCGCTTTCTTCCATAAGTTTCCAATGTTCTAAAACCCTTAAATGAGCAATGAATGAGCTCATATCCAGCTTTCCTTCCAATTTAGGTTTATATATGGATAACATCTGGCCAACTAACCTGGTTGGCCTTCATCCTTGGGTAGTTATGATAACCTCATTCACAGCATGTTAACCCCCAAAAAATCAATGTAAATTACATGATAATGCTATTATTACTACAAAAGGGCGCTTTTAATGTAACAGTATATGATGCACGTTTCCTTTCATTTCATAGTCTGCTTAAGGCCCCCTCACCCAGATCCTGCTTATGTTTAAACAGAACTTAGGGCCAGTTTTATTGAGAGCCACAGTGGCCATCTGTATCACTACCTTGTTGAGAAGGATACTAAAAGCATTACAGGTCAAGCGTCATATATCTCTGGCGCACACAAAGGAGTTATAACTACAAGTCCTGGACTTCGTGACCACAGTACACCAGCTTAATTGAGGTCTTAGCTCCCCTCCAGAAAGCTTCATATGTACCTGAAATAGGCCACATCCCCAAAGGATCCTCTGATATTGGTAGTATGAAGGAGCAGCGCAACCAAACAATTTGCGTCCATCCCCAAAACGCTTTATGAATGTGAATAAAATTGGGTTTAACCAATTGTCATACTTAATTAAACCATACAACGCCAAGCGTAAAAGTTGTAACGGCAAAGTTTCCATATAGGGTGATTAAGCACTGGTAGATACTGGTGCAGATGATAATAATTGACGTTGCATAGTTTAAATAACTCAACCTTCTAGTCTCACTTGTTAGTGATACTACCCTGGCTAAAACCTTAAAGTCTTTGCGTAGCTTAGGAGTCCATCAATTGTGACCCTTCATCAAGCCCATACTAAGTCTATGGAGCATTTTGTGACTTGAAAATTTTCCCTAATTGATAATACTTGGCATGAGGCGGTGGCAGAATTATTACCCCTCTATGATTTAGAAAGTGGGTTAGTCATGCTGCGCCTAGACGAAGAAAAGACCTGAAGTACTGAATTTTATTCTACGCCTTCCAAGGGCCACTCCAAGGGTCCATTCCTGGTTGTTCCCACAAAGGTCCTCAACTCCATAAACTTCGTCAGAGCTTCTCAAATTTTATCTATTTTTTTACCTGCTGTCCTTTCAGCATCATCAGGCATCAGTTAATTCAAGCCCTTGTTTAAGTTTGAGGTAGGTGCGGAGCTCCCTAAGGGTTCATAGTATACTCTCCGAGCTCTGAAACAAAGAGTCTCTGGAAATTTACATGAAAAATATTCTGGTGCGCAATTCATCTGGCCCTCCAAGTCCTTGGTGGTTTCAACTGTTTCTCTAATTTTCCAAGGCCAATGGTGACCTAAGCCATTGTGTGGATTCCTAAAGACTTGATGTAGTTACTGAATCTGACCCTTAATCAAGCTACTCATGGAAGATATCACCCCATAATTGTGTCTAAGTAAAGTTTTTCAAAGATGGACCTCGTCAAAGCCTTCCACCAGATCCTAGTATACCCTCAGCACCAATGATACACCACATTTAAATGTCGCCTTAGTGTGTTATAATAAAAATGCATATTGGACTATGTAATATTCCTTATGTATTTTAATGTAGGATTGACCTGGTTCTGAGCGATCTTGTGGTGAAATGCTAAGCGGCGTACATGGTTTAATTCTCATTTCATATGAGAATAAGGAGCAGCACACTGGGGATGTTGAGAAGGTATTTCAGGCAACCTCCAAGGTCTACCTGAAGTTAAAGTCCTCAAAATGTGAGTTCTTTAAGGACTTTGTATCCTTCAAATGTAATGTCATCTTCAAGGATGACATGATATATGTGTGGATAAGCTGTTGGAAATCAGGAATTGGGATTTCTCGATGGTCAAAAATGGTGTAAAAAGTTTCCTGGGTGTAGTCAACTTCCTCTGTTGGTTTTCCAAGGATCTCTACACCACGGCCACGCCTTTGACCTGTCTCAAAGGGCAATTGCCTTTTGTTTGGGGCGCTGCATAAGAGGATGCATTATGATCCTTTATGTATAGTATGCAAACTGCCCCTCTCTTGGCCCACTATCATCCCAATCTATCTTTTATTGTCATGACAGACAAAAATAAGTTTGCTTTGAGTAAAGTTCTCTTGCAAGTGAATGCGATGGTTTAGAGCATCCTGTGTGCTTTTTCAGCGAAAGATGATAACCACAGAGAAAAGATACCCTGTATTTGACAAGGAGCTCCTTGCTATTATAGCTGCGCTTAATGAATGGAAGCCACATATTGTAAATTCGCCATCCTATCATCATAAGGACAGATCAACGTGCTCTTAAGTTCCATAAGAGCGCTTATGAAATGAACCAACGCCAGGCAGCTGGCACCAGGAGCTTATTAATACAATTTTACAATCTAGTACAAGACTAGAACACAAAACATGATCTTAGATATCCTCATCTATGACCCCCTAGCTTTTTCTCAAGCTAAACTGGACAATTACAATACCATGACCATATTTTCTACAATCCTTAAGATTTGATTAAGGCTCCCCCTACACCTTCATGAAGAGGGAGCGTAAGGCCCAAGGTCATTCTACCCTTGGTATGGAAATAGTAGAGTACATGTTAAAGGTTCTACTAGTAAGGCGTACAAGAGCTATATAAAAGCAAATATATTAATTGGCACCAGGAGAAGGTCTGAGTGACTTTACAAAAAATTTAAAGATATTCTTAGAGCTTATTATGATTATTGATTGGCTGGCATCATGATGCAGGTAAAACCATGAGATTGATCAAACAAGACTACTCTTGATTTATAATGAAAACTATGTTAACAAATACCCTTTTTGAATGCTTGGCGTATGCCATATCCAAACCTTTGCTTTTCAAGCCCCAGGGTAAGTTGATGCTGCTCCAAATTTCTGCTTGAACCTGGTTTAGTATCAGCATATAAACACCTGTTTCTCATTATAAAATGGATTTGATGAATCATGATGGTAGTAGACTGGCTCACCTAGTATGCAGAATTTCTCCCCTGCACATCTCGCATCACATCAAAGGAAACATCTGAGATATATTTATCAAAGAGTTTTTTTCAAAGCATAGCCTACTTGATGAAGTTGCTTTAAACTGGGGCCTCACAATCTATATCCAATTTTCAGAATCCCTATCGGCCCAACTTGAGCATCTATCCATGTTATTCATGTTGAAATCGACACAGGGCATCAGAATTAAGGTACACAGGTTACCAACATACAAAAATAAAAGTTACTTTTGATGACAGCACCCTTGGTAAAACTTCAAAAATTATAAACCTTTGTGGATTTCATGTATTTTTTTGAATCAAGTAAACACACTATAGTATCTCTTACTGAAACTGTCTTTGCAGCTTGTAAAGCTTACCTCCATTTAGGCTTCATCAGTTACATAGGAGAAATCCTCATTTTAGATGGCAATCTTTCTTAAATATACTCTTTTAGTTCCTAGTTCATAATGGTGCAATTTTTTGCTACTAAGCAGCACTTAATAGTGGCAGGATAGAGACGTACTATAATATAAGCCAGGGAAATGAATGTCTAGGGCTCAAGGCATCTTCACAATAGCAGCAATATGACAAGTGCAATTGCAACACTGGTAGATGACAGTGGAAAATAATAAAGACCATATTACCAATTTTATGCTGGTATGGGAGAGGTAGTTAATGTAATTAATCTAATAGATGATATGAAAACCTATGCTGTGGGAAAAAAATCATCAAAGGAATCAAGAGTTGCACCAACGGGGATTGAAAATTTTATCTTCCTTTGTAATTACCAGTAATCAAAGGAGTCGAAGCAAAGTTACAATAATAATTTATACTACTTTATTAACTTCATATAACCCTGTAGGCCACAGGGAAATGTAATCCATAAGGTCTAAACCTATAGATGAACATCAGTGCAGCGTACCAATCAAACCCTGTATCTGCATAATAATTAAAATATAAAATCAAGTACATAATAATAAACAAATGGTTAATCAAGCAAATTGCAACATTTACTACCATCTGACCAAACACTGTATAACAAAAAATTGTTTGAAGGGGCAGGTAGGCGATTGTGAACTTATGGTCATAGGGCTAAAGCTTTCCTGGTACTCTTTTAAGCTTAGCCTGCCTAAATTAAGATGATAACCCTTAGCGGGATCTTTTATATTGTAGGCATCAGTGGATGTCTTCTTTATATTTTCTAAGATTGTTTTACACATTTGAACCACTTTTTCCTAATACTACAAAACCATGATTGTCATGATAATACCCTTAGCTTTATATAAAAGGTAGGTAAGGGTGAATGATCCTCTTTCATGCTTCCTGGACCTATTTTTTGCCAGAGAGCTGGAGTATGTTTCTCTTTGTAGCTGAATTAGAGTTTTCAGAAAATTCTCTTGATATCAGTTAGATTCATGTTCTCTTCATTGACCCATGAGTATAAAGCAGGGAAAGTGCCAGATGCTTACCATATAGTAACTGGAATGAGGGAGTGCCCTGTGGCCAAGTGATAGGAGATATCATGGGAAAAACGGTGGAAGGCAAGGAAAGATTCCTGCTGGACATATTTACCATGATTATCCTATGTAAAATTCCAATGAGGATACCATTTACTTGTAGTATGATGTCATTGGTCTCGGATGATAGAATGTAGAAAATACCCTTTTATACTCGTAATCATTGAGTTAAAAATAAGTTGCGACGTAAAGTTAGTAGCAATATCAAATAAGAAAAAATAATGTCATCCATACCAATTATGATATTCTCCAGAATAAACTTAGCTATGCTCTTAGCGCCTAAGTCTTTGACCACTTTGGTCTCCACCTGTCACAGTTTGCCTACATAATGTATGTTGGATTTTTTGTTCGGAAAAGGCTCACTGGTGCTTTTTTACCTCAAATCCAACAATAAAATTAAGGTCTTTTCTCACCACTTATATGAAAAATAACGAAAACTAATTAATACTAAAAAGGCTTACTTTTTATAGATTTTCATTAGGCTCTGCAAGGGGTAAAAGAGAGATCCAACTTAAAAAGTTAATAGTAATATTTAAAACGTTGAGGCTCAAAATTTAGATAACTTGGTAAAGTCCAAATTAGGTAATATGAGCCATTAACCTATCAGATCACTTGAACCCGCCTCATTTGGGTGGAATGGCCAATTGAGGATTAGAATTGGGAAGGACTAGCCCAACAGGTGATCGTTCTATGAATTATACCCAATCAATGAGATGGAAAATTTTCACTTGGTTAGACCCCTTCTTAACCTATAAAAAAGGCCGGTTTCTGCAGTGTACCCTGTACTAAACTAGGTGAGGCCAGGGGAGAAGCCTCTGATGAACTCCCCAAATTTGGCCAACGGTTCAGTGCAATTATCCCAAACTCAATTTGCTTGCCCAATCATTATTAGAAGCGTTATTACATCTTCAAGAAGTCCACCGGAAATTGACCAGGGTCTTTTGCCAACATTTGTGTTATTTTCCTCAAATCACTCTTATCAATAAATTGAACTTGTAATTGTCTGACAAGGTGCAATCAGTATTGTTGGGTAGACACGCCCACGCACATGTCAAGTTGCTGTAGTGCAAAAACTAGATATTGGTTTACCCGCCCATAATCCCCTTAGAGGTAAATTAAGTTGCTGGAAAGAGACATACCCACACAGAGCAGTAGAAACGCCAGTTTCCAGATTTCTAGATCAAGAGGGTGCTTCAACATTAGTGGCCACACCAAGTGGGTTCAAAATTATAATTAAAGCCCAGTAAACGCCAGAGAGAATTTAGACAGGAATTTCTTTGGGAGCTTATAAAAATAAACCAAAGCTTGTAGGGAAGCGGAATTCTTTTATACCTCTTCACTTGCAGGTTCTAAGTTCTGGTTGTAATTGTTCTGGAAAAAACTCTGTAAAAATGTGTCAAAATTTTACTCAAGAAAGTTTTTTATAAAGTTTACTATAGAAGCTTTGTGATAACTGAAGCCACTAAGCCTTTAATCAGAGCTTTGGTAAGCATTTTTGATAGCTTGCTGTCAATTGCCAAGTTCAATAATGATTTAATTGATGAAGTTTGATGTTTGATCAAATTATTTTTGTGCGGATGAAATTGACACAATGGTTAGTTCACTTTTGAACTTTCAAGGATTGCTCCTGACTGGTGGTAATCATTTTTGAGTTTGTCAAAGATTAAATCAAATAATTTTGTTCATTTGAGATCGTATTGAAATTAATTCCCAACTTGTCTTATTTTTACAGAATATTAGTCAATGTTTGATATAGGTAAAGCTATATTGTGTCATCACCCCTTCTAAGTTCATATCATTCTGGACGAGGAACTCTAAATTTCTTAGGGAATTGGGTACTGTCTGCTGCTTATTGCTAGGTGGCCTCATCGATGGGGTGGCCTTAGAATTTTACCAGGTAAAACCATTTGCCTCTGATGAACTTTGTATCCAGGATGACTTCAACTTCAAACTATGCTTCTCCGGGGTTTTTAAGAACAGTGGGCCTAATTTATCCAAGATAGGACCCATGAACTTCCTTAGTTGGGAGACATGATGGTCAGGGTAACCTTGAGAGCCTTTGGGGAGCTCTAACTCAGATGCTACTTTTGTTGACCTGGCGGGTCAACTTGTATGGGCCTATGGCAAAGGGCCCCGACTTTCAGCACTTAAGGGGGACATATTAGTTCTTGCATTAATAATAAATGCTATAAATTAGCGATATTTGAGGGATACACAAAAGGGTTTTGCACAGTGTTCAGCCCACTGAGAATTTAGGGCCAACGATGTGATGACTGTTGCCCTGGAAATAAAAGTATAGAATTAAAATAAATATGGAGCACTCGCTCCCACAACTCTTCTTTATTTAATATATGATGAACAGCTAATTCTCACTGTTCCTCTAACTCTAAAACTACCAAAAACCTCCTTTCCTCAATCATCTCATACCACTTATATCATAGCAACTTTTGATGATAACAATTTCACAGCTTAGTAACTCAATTCGCCATATCTGATTGGTTATGTCAATTCTTCATTCATTAATCTCAAGTTGCCTAATTCAAGGCGATTTTCCAACAACTCATTATCGCCTAATTTCGAGGCGCTCAGATTACCATTACTCATATCAATCTCAGTGGATCCATCCATTCCGCCCTAAAGACCTAGGGCTTATCATCCAGTCATATTGGAATCGCAACATCACCCCCTCCTTGACTGGACGATAAGGCTCCTATTGCTTATATGCCCAGAGGAACTTCACATGCACTAAGTTAATGATCTGACTGCTAGCGGGGTCCTTGATAGTATATGCATCTATACCTGTCTTCTCAATGACTTTGAATGGTCCAATCTAGATACTTTCCAGCTTATGTTTCTGGCCAAACCCATGTTGATCATGAAAAAGGACCATGTCTCCATCCTTTACTGTGCTTGGCCACTATGCCATACCTGATTGTCAGCATGGCTTTTAATTCTCTTGGCTAAGCTGAACGAGTATGCTTCAGTTTGTAATTTGATCAGCATATTTGTTAGAACGGTCAAATAGCATTGCAGATTCATTCTGCCAGTGTCCTCTACACAGGCATATAGGAGGGCGGGCAGAGTGGTGTGCCATCCATAAAGCAATTGGAATGGACTTTTCCCCATGGCAGAATGGGAGCTAATATTGTAGGCAAACACCGCGGTAGAAAGAAGGGTACTCTAATAAGAAGGCATGTCAATAACCAACATCCAGAGTATGTTCACCAGGGTCCCATTAACCCGTTCAACCATTACATTGGACTTGAGGTGATATGGAGTTTTTAGGACCCCACGAATGGCCATCAGCTCATTAATCTTAGGTAGAATATGTGAAGTAAAGTTCGTCCCATTTTCAGTAAGGATGAATTGGGGACAACCATGTCGCTGAATTATACACTCCATATCAAACTTGGCTACCAATAGTGCCCCTAAATCGCGTATTAGTCATGCCTCAACCCACCTGGTCAAGTGGTCAATTGCTATCAGGATGTATTTGGACCGGTTTGCCCCTGTAGGCAAGGGACTCACAACATCAATTGAAATGGTGTGCCAGGCAAAGTGTGGCTTCACTAATTGTATGAAGTCTTCTGGCGGAACAGCTTTTCCACTTGGCACTGGTGACAGGAGGAGATAGTATTAAGTATATCGAAGTTCATGCTTTCCCAATAGTAAGGAGGGCAATAAATCCATGGTCTTATGCACTCTACCATGTCCAACCGCTCAGTGTGCACATATAATAATATCTGGGCGGGTGTAAGGTCCTGGGATATTCACGGTTTTGTCCCCTATCTGCTTATATAATTCCCCATTTTTCTGGAACATATTGACCCTTATTCCATCCAGTACCTTGATGACTGGGTGAGGCTCATTGTCGTACTTGCCACTAAGCATCTTATCAAACATGATATCACTCAGATCTGCTGTAAGTGCAATTGTAGGTAATCTTGATAAACAATCGGCATTTTGGTGTTTTGCTCTGGGTTGATGAAGAATTTCGAAATTGTATGCCTGCAATTTAAGAGCCCATAGGGACAGACGTCCTTCCGGTTCTTTAAGATTTTATAACCAGCATAGCAAGGCATGATCTGTTACAACTTTGAATTTCACCCCATGCAAATACACCCAAAATTGCTTATAGGTGTACATCACACCCAAGCAAACCCGCTCAGTCATGGTGTAGTTGTGCTATCGGCTGTTCAAACTATGACTACAGTATGCTATGGGGTGCTCTTCTCCTTCCTCATCTTTATGGGATAGGACTGCCTCTACAGCAGAAAGGGATGCATCCGTCTGAACAATGAACTCTTTTTCAAAATTGGGATAGCGTAACAGCGGTTCACTGGTTAATGCCATTTGATGCGTATAAAAAGCGCATTGCTGACGTTCCATCCATTCAAACATGGTGACCTTTTTAATAACTCAAATAGTGGGTCCCCAATACAGCTGAAGTTAGGGATGAAGCGCCAGTAATATCCAACCATTCCCAAAAAGACCTGTATATCCCGCTTGCTGTTGGGCGTAGTCATTTTTTGAATAGTTTCCACTTTGGCTGGTTGAAGCCTCAGCCCCGTGGCATCAACCACAAACCCCGGGTACTTCAGATGGTCCTTAAAAAGTGATAATTCTGGGGTTTGATTTTGATGTTGGCCTCAGAGAGCTGGCGGAATACAGCTTCTAAATGGTCGAGGTGTTCAGAGAAGGTTTGGGAGAAAACATTAATGTTGTTAAGGTATAAAAGGATGCACGACAGTTTTAGGTCCCCAAGAATAATGTCCATCGCACATTGAAATGTAGCTGGGGCATTACACAGCCCTTGTGGCATCCCGGTTGGTTTGAAAAGACCTTTAGATGTGATTACTTTGCACTTCTCCTGCTCCGCTGGTGGAAACTCAATTTTCCAATAACCAGAGATCAGGTCCATAGCTGAGAAGAAATGAGCTTCCCCTAGCCGATCTAAAGCATTGTCAATCCATGGTAAGGGATATGAGTCCTTTTGGTGATGCTGTTGAGATTCTGGTAGTCAATTACTACCTTTAGTACCATCCTTCTTTTTTACAATAAGAACAGGAGAAGCCCATGGACTCTTTGACGGTTCAAGCATCCTTTGCACTAATAGCTTGTCAATTTCCTCGGTTACTACTTCTTCTGCCACCCTTGATTGGCAATTTATCTTGACCTGATGGAAGGATGATCTCCAGTGTCCAGCCTATGAACCACCCCCTCGTGCATCCTAAAAATGGTCATTGACAGTATAGATCTTTATATTTTTGATTAAAGCGATTGCCCTATCCTTCTGAGGTTCTGACAGCCCCATTAATTATCACGCGATACAACTGCCATTAAACTGAGCTGTGGTTTGATTGGCAGACCAAATTCCTCCAGTGACCCAAAGCCTTGAACTGAAAGAACCTCCTCAACGGGGATTAAGTGTAAATATGCCATTATTTGGTGGCGGCGGATTTGCAGTGGTACCGTTTGTAGATTTGCAGGCAAAACTTTGATCTCCCCCTGCCCTGGTAAAATAATGCCTGGGGCCACGTGGGGCTCAAACTGTGATTGCTGATATGGGCCAATAACCTCCCCATAAAGTCCATCTGGAATTTCAATTACCAAGTCAGTGTTCAATATATCTTGATGCCCAGATGGTATAGATATAGGACCAGCAGCTCTGAGCGGCAGCCTTAATATTCATAAATCTGTTGGGGAAGGGCACAGGTTTTGCCCTTTAATTGATGTTAGCGCACAGGGATCATTTCATCACTATAAGCTAGATTGATATTCCCCATATGCACCAGATCATTTGGCACTCCACTAGAGGTGAAGTGAATTGGTATTTGCTGACCCAATATTTTAAAAGACATATCCTTCATATTAATCACAGACCCATAGTGTTACAAGAAGGTGGTTCCAATTAGCAGATCATAATGTCTATTCGGTAACACTATAGCTGGGGCTACCATGACATTAGAAATAAACCGCAATGGAAGTTCACTGTATGCTCCCTCAAAGACCGTGTTTTCCGCTTTAACAGTTCATATACCACCCGGTGGTCCACGTCCAGTTTTAATGATAATTTGGCAACCAACTTTGTGGAGACTATATTGATGAGGCACCTGTATCTATGATTTCATGGACTGGGTTTAAGTTACAATCAGGTCACAGTAAGTACATTCGGAGTAAGATGCATCTTGACTGTTTATAATATGGAAATTTTTGGCTTCTATGTTTCCAAGAAAACCCACAATCCCTTCACCAATCCTGGGGTATTGTTTAATAATAGTGTTGACTGGAAGAGCGACGCTTACTGCTTGCAAGATAGGTGCATCAGAGGAGGAGCCCAACTTTTCAGGTGAAACTTGGTCAAGCATCTGGCAAGCATATGGCTAAACCTGCAACTGAGACCCCTCTCCCGCCATAGCCGCAGACTGAACTTGTGTCAAAACATTCACCCCTCCAACTGGCTGTTGATATAATACTGACTCATTGGGCAAGGGAGCTTGCACTGAATATTCTAAGGTGGGTTCAGGTGGGACATTTGGGTTTGATATAGCGGAGATAGAGAGTCCCATCTCTACTCCGGTGAATTTTCCCTGGCAGTACTGTTCTAACTGTATGCAAGAGACCTGTTGATTGGGGCACCATCGGGCCATGTGCCCTTGTCAACTGCATTTGAAACAGCTGACCCCATAGGGCCCACGTCCCCAATTAATGCGAAACAAGCTGCGTTGAGAGTTGGGCTGGACATGATAAGTGGAAACAGGGGTAGGGCGATAGTTGGGCTGATGACAATAAGCAGGTATGGGGCGGACTTTTAACTGCTGCAGGTAGCGTGGTGGAATGTGAACTGGACTAGCAGAGTTCCCCATGTAAGATGATTTGGAAGTTTTAGCAAGATAATTCCGCTCAGTATTTGGTGGAGGGAAGTTGGCAGATATATAGTGCAAAAACTGAACAATTTTAAGTAATGATACATCTTCATCCAACAGTGAGGCCAAAACGTTATGTAACTCATGGTATGGCTTTACAGCAGAAGTCATCACAGTACACACATCTGATTTAGATAAAATTTCAGCCCCAATCAGCATGTGAGCTTCCACCATAAATCGCTCAGCACATTCAATTAGGGTCACGTTCCATTAAAAACTTGATGGTCAAAAATTTGACCTTCCGCTGTGACATCTTTGCAGTTCCGCTGAACAACCACAGCATCATCTTTTTAACTTCTTGGTATGTAATGGAACTGCCTGAAAGGTGACAGATGACTTGATAAGCACTTCTGACATCCAAGGTAGAAACCAACAGGTTTACTCTCCATTGATATGAGATGCCTTCAGTTGCAATTTCAAATCGCAAAAAGAACCCATTAATATTCCCTTCTCAATTGAATGAGGGAAGCTTATTGCAGCAAACTTCCTTGAGAAGCTCATCTTGTTTTTTCAGCAGAGTGTCCAAATCTAGTTTCAGTTCCACATAGGCAACTGACCTAGAGTGATAAGTAAAATTTTTATCAACGCAACATTGATGTGACATAGATGGCAACTGAGATTTTATCATTTATAATTGATTAATGGGCCCCCTGTAGTGAGCACCACTATTGTAAAATCGGCGGAATTTGAATGATGCACCAAAGGTTTTTGCTCAGGGTTCAACCCACTGAGCAATTAGGGCCAACGATGTGATGATCGTTGCCCTGGAAATAAAAGAATAGACTTAATATATAGCACTCACTCCCACAACTCTTCTTTAAGATATTTTATTACAGCTGATTCTCACTGTACACTAACTCTAAAACTACTAAAAAACTCCATTTCTCAACCATCTCATCCCACTTATATCATAGCAACTTCAGATGATACCACTTTCATGGCTTAGTAACTCAATTCGCTGTATCTCATTGGTTATGTCAATTCTTCATTCATTAACCTCACGACGCTTATTTCAAGGCAATTTTCCAAAAACCCAATATCGCTTAATTTTGAGGCGCTTGAATTACCATTACTCATATCATTCTTGATGGATCCATCCATTCCGCCCTAACAACCTAGGGCTTATTATCCAGTTATATTGGAATCGTAACAATAAACATATCACCTTCATTGTAGGCAAGAGAATCTGAATGGGAGCATCAGCATAGACCTTCTGATCTTGCACGGCCTTGTGAGGTGAGTCTTCAGGGCGGCAAGGTATGACAGATTTTAGAGATAGGTCATCAGCAGTGGCATGACTCCATCAGGATGCCCCTTTAATTAGGGGTGTTATCCATGTTTGGCAATTATATGGACATACTTGTGGAGGAGTAATTATGGTTGTTGTTAGCAAACTGAGAGAGAAATCCAGGAAGTCCAACTTTTTTGCTGGACTGTGATGTACTGCAAATGTAATGCTTAAACGGTCAATGCGTTGTCATGCCGCCACATAGCCCTAATCTTTCCTACAGGGAAGACCAAGGCTAGACAGGTAGTTTGTGAGGTCAACGACCTTCAGAAATGATAATCTGATGAATCAGATGCCATGTATACAGAATTTAAAAAAAATAAAGTGGTTTGAAGACAAAGTTTGTTTTTGTAAATGGCAATCTGACCAGTCAGGTACCATGACTCTAAGTTTTACAAAACGAAATGTTTATGAATACAATGTTTTTCTTTATAAATGGCAATCTGACGAATCATATTACAACAAACATTTTTTATTAGCTTAAAGTATTGCAATAAAGGTTGTGAATATAATTCTTTATGCCAAGAATATAATCAAAATATGGAAAGAATTTTTTAAGAAGCTTTGGAACTGACAAGGGTACCCATCTGAAGTTTTAAAATGGTTCTAGAACGAGAATATCAAAATTTGATTTTTGAATAGGCTCCTAAAAGGACAAGCTGTACATGAAGTCCACCGAAACCAAGGAAGCATTTACCTAAAAATACCCATAAGTTCAGATATTTTTCACATATTAAGATGCTTTAAAAACTTTGTTTCTGATAAATATAACTAAAATTACAGGAATTTAAATAAAATTTATGAAATTTTGTAATTATCTTTATTTTAGAGTTCAAAAAGATTCCTGGAGTTTTCACAAAAAATGAATTATTCTTTGGACTTTAAGGCAACTGCGTCAATCTAAGCCCTGTCAGGAGGACAGACCCTCCTTCTCACTTTCAACATTGTCCACACCGTAGCTCAAGGACTCTTAGTTAATTGTTTAACAAGCCAACGGGCCTGTGATCTTACCTCTGGCGCAATCTCCTGTTTGTGGACCCTCACCTGAGCCTTCCTACCAAACTAATTCATAGTCATGTAGAAACACCTCGTCCATCACAATGCTCTAGTGTCTGATTGACTCTTTCTGTTTAGCCAACTGACAGGGGAATGGTAGGTGAAGGAGTGACAGGGTTTGATGCCTATGTTAGATAGGAGTGGTACCAGAAGAGTGAAATAAACTGATAGCCGTGATCCAAAACAGCTTTATCAGATAGGCCATATCTTGAAAAAAAAATTTGACGAACATTTTTGAATTATTTGGGTGATGTGAGAGGCGCAAGGATTAATTATACGTACTTGGCGAGCTGGTTAGCCACCACCCTGATCACATCATACCCATTTGACAAAGGAGGACAGTTAATGAAATCTACGCTGATAGAGGATAAGGCCTAGAGGGAATTTAGAGTGGCTTCTGTTTCCCCTGGGGCTTGGATAACGGGGCTTGGATCTGTCACAGGTGATTACCTTAAAGAAGGGCCCTTGTTGGGTTCAGATCTAAAGACCAGTATGAAAAATGGTTTCCCTTCAAGATGTAAAGTGACCGGACTGCTTCATATTTAGAATAAGGGGTTACTTGTGCCACCATCTCATACCTAGATTAATTGAGCAGGGCAGAATCTACAAAGCACATAATTGCTCCTCAAACCCATGACGGGTATGGAAGAGGTCAACTGGTCATTAGACTGCCAAGCTAAATGAGACTTTTTAGTTTCTGCAAGAGTAACGTTCCCATTTGAGGCGGTTGGCAGGTCTATCTGCTTAGTCAGAGCAAAGGCAAATGAAGTTGTCTTCAGTCCAGTGTTTACTAGAGCATTTTCAGGTTCTATGGTGATTTGTACCTTACAGTTTTTGCATTTGATGGTAAATAGGTTAACCTTATAAGAGAAGTGACCCATTTTTTCAAATTCATAGGGTGCTGGCGTGGGGCGCAGGTTTTAGATATACTTCACCTCTTCCATCTTGCAGGTCACAGGGGTTCTTCTCAGGGTTCTAGCTTCTTCCAGTGCATGTGAGGGATTTCCACGGCTGGGCAGGTTTTCACTGGAAGCAAAGGTGCTTTGGTCATAAAGACCAGGCTAGGAAGATGGGACCTCTGTTTTGAGCGCCAAAGATATTTGATGCTCCACCAGGCTGGCTAGTGATATATCCTCCACCAAAAAATATCAAGGAGGGTAGCCGCAACGGCTCTTAGTAACGAAGGGCCTAAGTTCTGATAGAACATATGCAAAAGCTTCTTGAGTAGAGCTGGGCACACTAAATAAAGTAAATAATCAAGCACCATATTCTACAAGTGATAAAGTGCCCTACTATAAGGGTTTAGCGTGGCCAAACTGCGTCAAGATGTTCCTCTGGTGTGTTGCACAAATGACCATGTCAATATATTCCTCTAGGGAGGAGGGTAGGCCAGGATGGCGCGCAAGAAGATTCACTACCTAGGTAGACAGTTTATCAGGAAAGGTGGAGATGAGCGCGCCCACCTGCTTATTTAGAGGGGTGAAACTCAACAACCTTTTGGAAGCAAGCGCGGAGTTGGAGTCATTCCAAAGTGTTTCATAGTTTGGTCAGCCTCTGAGGGGTCCAGAGTTGGCTAAAATTTATTCCCTGCAATAAGAGGTTGACAGCATGGGAGCGAGCTAAATGTTGTTGCAAAGAAACGTCAAACCTCCAGGAACATAAAGAAGAAGGAAACACAATTATTGTTGTTGAATTCGGCACTTAGGCGTCACATTTCAAAGGCACAGATATTAACTTAAACAAATAAGGTGCTGTATAAATAAAGCTGCCATAGTAAACTTGTAACAAAAGACAAGTTACGCAAAAGGGTTTTAAATAAAACAGAATAAAAGTACAATGCAGTATCAGATACTCCCAAAGGCTCAACTCCTTCTTTCAGATAATCTCTTCATCTAGGTTCTACTCTAAAAAATATTCAAGGTGGGTCAATCTTGGGACAAATATACCACATAAAGAGTTTTTCTAGCCAGTACAGGTTTCAAACTCAAAACCTGTACTAGGGTGGAAGAAGTTTTACCTACCAGGCTAACCACCCATAGCTAGGTTCTACTCTAAAAATGTAGAAAAATGATCCTTCCCCTCTTAGAACTCCTTCTAGATACACCCTCCTAGTTGCATTCCTATTGGTGATTCTTGTGCGTACTAAGCAGAAATCCAAGGTAGTAGAATAATAGGATTTTAACTAATTAGAATAATCAAACAAATTTTAAAGGCTTGACTGATTTCCATTTTAGTTTATATCAACCAATTTCATTAGAGGCTATGGCTGAATGCCAAAATAAAATAAAATTCCTACTAAAAATATTTTACGCCGGTAGTAAGAGACAGGATAATGGATAAGGGTAAAGATACTAGAAGTAAATCTAATTCTCCAAGGCCTAGGGCATAATCTAATACTAGATTGTGGGGATAAAATTTGCATTGGGGGTTAAGGAGTTTGATCTGCTGAGTTTATGATTCTCCTCATAGGACCAGAAGCATCAAGAGTAAGTTATTACAACTTTGGCACTACTTAGGAAGTTGAGACCTGTGTGCTTAAGACTCTTTTGTACCATTGAAGCCCATTTCTAAGTATTAGTGAAATATAGATATTAATTAAATAATGCTAAACTGATGATTGTCAAACATTTGAAACACTTACCTTACTTTAAAAATAGCAGGAAACAAGGATGAGTGGGACTCTAAAAAATTTATAGAGAACCAAAGGACGGAGACCTAGAGTGCAGGTAATGCCTCTTCAAAAACTTGGAATGCACTCAATTAATAAGATGTAGTTAGTAGGGTCCTTCAGGGTATAGGAGCCAATGGACGTCTTTTCTATGATCTCATGGGTCCTTTCCACATTTGCACCAGTTTGTGAGTTCACCTAAACCCATAGCTATCATAGTTCCAAACCAATTCTCCTACCTCAAAAGTAGACTTAGTCCGCCATTCCTTGTTTTGAAAAATTTTTATTCTCAATAATAGGTGACTCTATTAGTGTGTCAGGCCAAACAGTATAAAAACTGCTGGCCCTTGCTCTTTCACAATCATTGGTGACCTTTCCCTACAAATTTGCAGGGCAACCCACCAACTCAGCAGACCAACAACTTCTCCTTATGAGGCTTGACCACTCGTTATAGCTCAGAGGTCCTCTTTAGGACCTATTAACAATTGTGAATAGCGGCCTCTATTGACTCCCTCAAGGTTTCTCCCCTTCAATCCTTCCAGTTCATCATTGTTGCTGCTAGTTGCCCAAGTTCCCATTGGGTTTCCATTTAGTTCAAGGTTGAGAGTTGGCTGCTCTGATCACTCCAGGTGTTTTATCCCATCACCTAACCTTTGGGGATCTTCAGCCCCACCTCTATCAGCCAAGCAAAACTCTGTTCACTTAAAACTTAATAAAGGTAGGAAAACAAAAGATTAGATTTTTACTAAGAGGGAGATAAACTATTTATAGGAATTTAATGCCTGTCCGCATCATTGGCATTTAATACCAGAATTGTCATCACTCACTGGCGATTCTTCTTCTTAGCATTCATCAGCAATATCACAGGCGATACTCATCATCCTCAAATGTACATGATTATATTGATCCTTAATTTGTCATAATCCAAATTAATTAAATATATCTACATCATTAACATAATACATGAGTGTCAAATTTAACCAAAATGCTGTTGGGATTATTCTAAATACTCTTGTGAAGTTAAAATAATCTTTTACTCATTTATTTATAATTGATTTGACATCCTCACCATAAGTCACCAAAGTAAATTTTAACTAAATTGCTGTTGGGAATTATTCTCAATATTTTTATGAAGTCAAAAGTGTTTTTATTTTTATATTAAATGTTTTGACATCCTCAGCATAAGTTGTCAGTTTCAAAATTGACCAAAATCTTTATTTGGATCCTTTCACAATACTCTCAACATCTATTTTGGGCAATTCGCCATCTTAATTGATAATTTTAATTATCTCGACATCCTTGGCCTCTGTTGCTGATGCTGAGACCCATCTATTCTCTATCAAGGACAATTCTTGATACTTTATTGTCCTGCGGATCAAGACAGCTCAACCCAACTGAATGGAAAGCACAAATTGGGGTTTTTATCATCAAATATAAAAAAATAGAAAACTAATCAGCAATCATCATCAATTAATTATAATACTAATTTCATTATTGTATGTGATGAATATCAACTGGTTAAAATTCCAACATTTCCCCCAACTTAACCAGATGATATTTCTTCAAATGCAACTCCACAATTTTCAGTCAGCCAAAACAACATTGACGCGATGGTTGGGAGGTTCCTGGTCCTATCTCCCACTTCCAGGAGACGTCAGAAATTAAATTGTTGGGACTGAGGTTCAGCTGGTGGCATCCTCCCCCCAAAAAAATCCAGTGGCTTTTGCCACCTCCTAACTAAATCTCAAGTTAATCAAGAAGCACACTAACTGAGCCCCTCTGTAGTGAGCACCATTGTAGAAAATTTTTATTCACAATACTAGGTGACTCTATTAGTGTGCCAGGCCAAAAAGTATGAATACTGCTGGCCCTTGCTCTTTCACAATAATCAGCGAGCTTTCCCTAAAAATTTGCAGGGCTAACCACTAACTCAGCAGATTACAACTTCTCCTTATGAGGCTTGACACTCGTTATATCTCAGAGGTCCTCTTTAGGACTTGTCTGACGCTTGTGGTTCAGCAGCCTCTATTGGTTCCCTCAGAGTTTCTCCCCTTCAATCCTTCCAGTTCTTCATTGTTTCTGCTATTTGCCCAAGTTCCGTGGGATTTCCATTTAGTTCAAGGATGGTAGTTGGCTGTTCTGACAACTCCAGGTGTTTTATCCCAGAACCTAACCTTTTGTGATCCTCTCTGTCCCACCTCTACAAGCTAAGCCAACCTTTTTCCACTAAAAAATTAATAAAGGTAGGCAAACAAAAGATAAGATTTTTGTTAAGAATAAGATAAACTATTTATAGTTTTTCTTGCCTGTCTGCGTCATTGGAATTTATTTCCAGCGTTGTCAGCAATCACTGGCTATTCTCCCTGCTTAGCATTCATCAGCATTCTCACTGTCAATACCCATCATCCTCAAATGTCCATGATTACATCAATCCTCATTTGTTGTAATCCAAATTAAATATCAACAAAACAGCATATTTCGCTGGTGTTAAATTCAACCAAAATGCTGTTGGGGATTATTCCCTTTACTCTCATGAAGTTAAAAAGTGTTTTAGTTATTAGTTAATATTAATTGGTTCAGACATTCTCGGGTTAAGTCACCAGTGTTGAAATTAACCCAAATGCTATTGGGAATTATTTCCTAATACTCATAGGAAGTTGAAATGCGATTCAATTTTAATTAAGTAATATTAAATGGTTTAACATCATTAGCATAAGTCACCAAATGTCAAAATTGACTAGAAAATCTGATGGGATTTTTCCCAGTACTCTCAACGTCAAATTTGAGCAAAAATGCTGTCTTAATTGATAATATTAATTATCACAACATCATCAGCATCAGTCGCTGGTGCTGAGACCCACCATTCTTCTTTAGGGATGATCCCTGATACTTTCTTGATCCTGCGGATCAAGACTGCTCAACCCAACCAAATGGAGAGCACAAATTGTAATATTAGCTTAAATATATATTGAAAACAGTAAATTAATTTGTCAATCATCCTCAATTAATTATTATATTAATTTCATTATTATATGTGAGGTATATCACCTGATTAAAAAACCTTCACTTTGTTATCCCAGGATCTAGCCTTTGCCTTCTTCAACAGAGCGTTCAAGTAAATGGAGATTCGTAATGGAATTAACTTATGGGAAAGCTTCACCAGATATCCTCTAGGAAGCATTTGTTTTTCCGCAATGCACTAATATAAAAGGGAGGTAACTCGGGCTGTATCCCATTTAATAATGCAAACTGGGAATGCCCCATGCCCGAATGGCAAGCAATATTGCAAGCAAATACAGCAGAAGGTAAAATGAGGTTTCAGTTGGACACTTTTCCAGCAACCAACTTCTGTAAGATACCAACTATTGTACCATTCACTCGTTTAATGGTACCAATAGTTTTTGGGTCATAAGTAGTAGATAATACCCCACAGATGACATTTAGATCGTTGAGCTTCAAAATTGTTTGGGACGTAAAGGTGGTCCATTATCCATTAGTAAAAATTGGGACAACGTTGCCAATAAATAACATCTTCAATAATTTACTTAGCGGTAGTCATGTACCCTAAGTCCTTTACTGCCTTAACTTCCATCCATTTGGGTAAATGGGCAATATCCACGACAATGTATTTAAACTGACCTGGCGCATTAGCCAAGAGTCCCACGACGTCCTTGGAGACTGTGAGCCAGGCAAAATTAGGTTTTACCAATTGATAGGTTGAGGCTTTATGATAGAGGTCTTCAGCTTTCCATTCATTATAAAATTCAAGTGCTTCATGGATAATATAGGACATGGAGAACCAATAGTATTGGGTACATAGTTAATAAACTTCTTCTTAAATTTACCATGGCCCATGGTTTGTAAGCAGCGATAATCAAGTCCATCCGCTAAGTAAGCTTAGAGAACAATAAGGTTTATCCATCAATAGCCTTATAGAATTTCCCATTGTCTATAAAGACATCCACTCTGATTTTTTCCAACTTCTATTAAATCTTAATAGGCTCATTGACGTATTGCTGGTTAATCATTTTGGTAAATAAATCATCATCCCTATCAGCCAATAGGGTTACAGTAGGCAACCATGGAAATAGTCCACGTTTTTATGCTTTACCCCAGGTCAGTGAAAAAGTTTATTCGAGTACCTGCAGCTTTAAGGCCCAGTAAGCTAACCATCCTTCAGGCTCTTCCAAAGCTAGAGCCAGCGTAACAAGGCATGCTCTGTTACCACGGTGAAATGCACTCCTTGAATATAAACGCAAAATTGTTTTCAAGCATAAATGACAGCTAGACACTCTTTTCAGTAAAAGTAATATTCTGTTCATGACTGTCCAGTGTCCAACTGCAGTATGCGACGAAGTGTTCTTCCCCTTTATTATCAAGCTGATTAGCACCGCCCAATTGTAGTAAGTGGGGCGTCTGTTTGTATAATAAATAAGTTATCAAAATTGGAATACATTTATATCGGCTCTTGGGCTAAGCAAAGTTGTAGTTGAACAGAAGTGATTTGACAGGCTTCTGTCCAGTACATATGAACTCTGGGCTTGAAAAAATGAAATCAAAAGTTTCACCTGTTTTGCTAAAGTTTTTCATGAACTGGTGATAATAGCTGATCATCACTAAAATTACCAAAATTCCTGCTTGCTGCTTGGGCGGGACATTTTCTCTATAGCCTCAATCTTAGTAGGCTGGGGCCATAAGCCACATTTTTTTATGATGGACCCCAGATATTTTAGTTGTTAGTGGAAGAAATTGTACTTATGAGACTTGATTTTCAAAATTGGCTTGTGCCAGATGTCAGAAAACTTCCTCTAAGTGCTTCAGATGGTCCATAAACGTTTTGGAAACCACATTAATATCGTCCAGTAACACTCAAACGCAGGAAACCTTAAATCCCTCAATATGCTATCCATAGCCCACTGAAAGGTTTCCATGGCTTTAAACAGCCCTTGCGGCATCTGAGTGGGTTATTATAGACCCTGGTCGGCGATCATAGCGCACTTATCCTGGTCTTCCTTTGACAGATCAATCTTCCAATAGCCAGAGATTAAGTCCATAGTAGAGAAGTATTGGGCACCGCCAAAGCTATTTATTGCATCATCAATACATGGTAGCGGGTATAAATCTTTCTTGGTAATATTTTTGAGCTTTGTATAGTCTATTATCACTCAATTCGACCCATCTTTTTTCAATGATGATAACCAATACTGGGGAGGCCCAATGACTCTTAGAGGGTACTAGCATCCCCCGCGGTAATATTTGACTAACTTCTAAATTAACCAACTCAGCCTCTGCTTTAGAACACCTAATAGGACGAAGGCAAATTTGTGCATGCTTACCAGTATTTGTTTGGTGCAACACAACATGCGCACACCCCAAAACATAGTCACTTTTCACAAGAAATACTGCTGTAATTGTCAAGTAAGGCAACGCTTTGTCCTTTTCAACCTCTGTCAACCTGGAGAGGCGCTCTTGAGGAATCAGTGAGCAGACAATTAAACGTTCATTGTCCTTCAGTCAAAGATTTTCTAAATTAACAAACTCATTGTCAGGATTTTGCTGAATTCCCTTATTTCTGAAAATTCCACCCCATCAATTCCCCCAGCATCATCGCAAGGAGTGAGCAATATATCTCAATCTATCAAGGTTGACAATCAATCTCATCCCAATCAACAGATTGAAGATTTGATTGCTCAGAGGTTGATTTGCTCTTTTAGATTATGAGCCGTAAAAAATTTATAAATATTCCCTCTTTTTCAAAATAAAAAATTAGGTCGATTCATAAACTATATTTCCATTCAATTATATACATTTTTTGTGAATCCTCTCAATGTAACTTTGAAATTAAACCTGCCCCATTGGAAGTGTAATTAAAAACTTCCAGACTGGTGCTCACTACATGGGCCCTCTGGAGTTACGGACCAGTGAACACATCTGTCACTATTATGGATTCTCAATTTTTGCCTGAAGAAGCTCAAGACCATGAGCAAGGCCTATATTAAAATGGGTTCGTTTATCTGAAACTCAAATACCAAGATTACCCTCCAAATTGGAATTTCATGCCAACTTGGAATTTTATGGTCCTGATTTAAGATTTACCTCAGATTTTCAAATACCACCTGAGGTTTTACAAAATATTATTAATCAACTGCTTGAAGGTGCTTTAATCCCTGGAATCTGTGCCACCTGATCTCAATCTAATGCTGTACCCTCTATCTTGTGGAATTGTTACAATCCTCCCAAATGCTTGGAATTGGCCCTGAACAATACTTGCACCAGCTCGTCCACCCCACCATATATCATTTATTACTCATAGTGGGAATGCACCATCAAGGCATTCTCAATCTACTAGAAGGACTTCAAACCTTGAATAATCATGTTTCCGAATTTTTCAAATCTGCCTCTGAATTCAGCCAAGATAATTGTGAGGCCATTTGATAGTAATCAGACCCTTCTCAATAAATTTTCATCAACAGCTTATTCAGCTTGACCATGGGATGTCCAGTTTTGTTGATGATCAGTTCACAAGGAGTAAAGGAGATTCAGCGAGAATGGAGAGAAAGTCTTTCCCAACTCTCTGAGCGTAATCAATTAATGGAGACAGAAGTTAGAACCCGTCTTGTCTAATTGGAGCAGCTATACAAAAGAATTCAATTCTGGGTCAATGAGGTAGATAAAACCCCAGGATCTATGGGTCCCCAGGGGTTGAAGGACCTTGTGGGCCACCTGGGGGTGTGGGACTACGTGGACCTCCTGGTACTGATGGACTAGAGGACCTCCTGGGAATGTAGGTCCTTGAGGACCACCAGGCGTGGAAACCTTGGGGCTTCTGGGTGCTGATAAGCATTCTGGATCCCTTCAACAAATTGACTCCCTCTTGAGTATGATGGATCGCTTATGTAAACAAGTTTATCATTTGGCTAAAGAATGTAACTTGACCCCCAATGAGGTACCAATCAATCCTTTCTAGTCACTTCAGTCTTTATCCAGTGAGTTGGTCAATTTGGGTAAATGGGCAAAGGACACCGATATCCTTCTCCATGCTTGTGAATATAAAGGAGAAATGCTCCAAGCAAAGATTTAGACGCTGGAACTCAAGTATAATGCCCAACAGGAACAAATTTTTGAGCTATCTTGTCGATTAGATGAGAAAGTGGGGTTGGTTGAGCTGAACCATTGGATGGGTAAAATTCATACCGAAGCTGTGGGTCCTTATCCTCAATTTTCCTCTCAAGCCTTGGACTCAAATTCATATGTTTCCCCTCAATCTGAACAACCCAGAGTACATGTTTTGACCTCTAATGCTCCCATGAGTTTCAAACTGGTATTCAAGGATAATTACTCAATGGGGGAAAGCAAAGTTATTTCCTACCTCTACCTTTATGAAAAGGCACTAAGTGAGGCTACAGATCACCAGAAGATGAATTTTTTGCTAAATTGTCTTACCCATTTGGCTCAGGATATCATGGTACCCCACTTGATGACTTGCTCTACATGGTCTCAGGTGAAGGAAGCACTTATCAAAAATTTGGGAGTGAGCAAACTCTGTCCTCTCAAAAACAGGCTTTTATGGGTACACAGCCCCATTGAAACGAATCTATCAAAGATTTTGTTCATCAGTTCTAAAGGGAATCTCAGACTCTAGTGGCTTGCAGTCAGTTAAATTTGGATGATGTGATTATGGCAGTTATGTCCACTTTTTCTTCAAGAACGCAAATGCAAGTTTATCTAATCAACGTAAAAAAGAATTTACGAATTATTTTGGAAATTTTATCTAACCGAGGTAAGCTGACCAGGGGATGGATATTACCAAACTAAAACTAAAATCATAATAAAATAAAACTAATGATTTAAACAGAAATGCCCAAAATGGATAGATCGATTGAATTGTACCTAACAAAATATCTAACCAGGTGGGCAGCGAATACTGCTATCCCTCCATGGTGGATGGAGAGGGGGGATTGGGGGGCTCATCTTCAGCCTCATCCATCTCATTTCAGAGTAGAGTGCATGTTAAGGCAGATAGTAAGGGTGTGGGGGCATCGGCGGCATGGGGTTTGATATCCTTGATGACTGGAACTTCCAAATAGTTGCCAGCCATTATTATACCAACGATGTATTTTCCCAAAGCGTCTTCAGATTTGAGGCAGGCGTCTGGGAATTTAAAGAACGTGGCAATGTTGGTTTGGGTTATTTTGCTTTTGGATTCCATGCTACTGTTACCACGTTCTGGATGGCTTCAGTGACGTTTTTGTGTAAAGTTTTCATGTTGATCTTAGTTTGTGGAGTAAGATTTATGGGGATGACAGGAGGTGGAATTCCTCCTGTGAGTGCAGCCACAGATTTGGTGGCAGCTTTGCAAAGCGGACGGCAATCTGGTGTGGCAGCTGCTTCTACTGAGAGCTGGTGGTCACTGTAGAACGGTTTGGCATTAGGTTGTGGGACATATTCTTAAGGTGGGAATTTTCCATTCCATTCTATGTTACAGAGCCGCTCGAGTTGCAGCGTCAGTTCTTCAATGACATTACCTGATTCAACAATTTCATCCAATAATTCCCATGGATTTTGGTTGAATTGGATTGGGGAATCATCATACGGTTGAGGTTTGTTTAATTTGTTTGCAGATGCATGGGATCAAACTGGGATCCAATCATAAGTTTGGCTGGATGAATTATTTGTGGCATTGGGGCAAGCTGGGTGCTGATTGGTGGCTGTAGGTGCAGCTACAGCATCAGGCATTGGAGGAGGGGAAGGTATGATCATACCCCATGCCAGAATTGGCGTGGGTTGGGCAGCGGATTGGTGGGCGTTGGGCAAACTTTTGGCATCAGCGGAAGTTTCTGAGTATGGGCATTTACATTTGAGTGGTCTAACTCAAAACAGGATGGACAAATTGTCCGTCCGCCCTCAACGCGGGCCCAGAACGGATGGTTGGGGGCAGATGGGATGGTGGCATGAGGGGGAATTGCCAAAGAAATTTTTGTGGATCAGGGCTTATTGTAGCATATTCCTGAGGCCCAGCAAGTCGTGTGGCCCCATTTGGGACCACAAATTGTAAGATGGGGTTGGCGCCGTAGGCTGCCAAATCTTCCATCAGCTCCTGGTGGAGCACTTCTGGGGGAGGTGGGTGGGCAAACCAGCAAACTGGACCACCAAGGTGGTGTCCATTGGGAGCTAAGTCCGAGTTGTTGGGAGGGGAATATTGTTAAAAATTAATGGCACTGTTGTCGCAGTGGCTGCATCAGCTTCACAGGGAAGCCAAGATCAAAGTACCCCTTATAGGGGTGGAAGTCAATAAAACAGGCTGGTGTCATCACCACCTGAGCCATTTTGATAATGGCTTGGTCGTCATAGGGGAATAATTTCCCATATTTGACCCTAAGGCCAAAATGCATGTTGCTCCAGGGGAGCACCAGGGGGCAGTGGGGCACCGCTTGGGTTCAGGTGAGATGGGCATCGAAATCCTTGGGAGGAACGAATCATCCCAAGGGTTTGGAATGACTGGGCGAGCCAGTCCAAGTGCGTTTTCCTGTCAGACAGAAAATGGAGGGGGGGAGTTTCGCCGCTGCCCCATGCTGGGACAGTCAGCGGGAGATCCAATGACATCAGAGCAAGACTTCAGTGTGCGATTAAGTGTTTGCTTTTAATGTACTGAATTTAATTTTACTTGGAAAGTTACGCTGAGCAGAGAGATATCAAAGAGTCCGATTAAGTATATTAAGATGAACATTCTTCTTATTCCTTGCCCTCCTTGTTGGCTTTATCCTCTCAGTTCAGAAGCACCATTACCCATATTGACTTCCAAGTGAATCAAATTAATGCCAAAGCTATCATAGATACAGGATCTCCAGTGGATGTTGTTTCATCAAAATTTATCAAGAGAATAAAATTAACTCCTGATATTTCTCACTTTGAAGAATATGGCATGGCTGGACCTCAGAGTACTCGATCAATTGGAGATTTTTCATCCCTTCCCCTGAAAAATTGGGAAATTAACTTTTACAATCACTGCTATTATATTCGATAACTTGAGTTATGACCTACTTTTAGGGACTCAATTTTTACGAGAATTTGTTGGAATTATCAATTACCCTGACTCATCGTCATCTCTCTTGGGGTATAGAGTTCACTTACTTTTATCTGATCATGCTTCTACCCAACGTCAGTTATGTCTGCTAGAGGGAACATTAAGGTCTTATTCACTTCAATATCACGTTGAAGATCCTCATGTAAAATTACCTCCTACATCGGCTGATATTGAAGAGGGAATGCCTATATACTCCCTCAAAAACTTAGTTATTCCGCCAAAATCACAGGTAATTGTTAACACTTCTTTGCATTTTTTGATTCCCAAAGGACATTTATTACAAATACAAAACAATTTCAACTAATCTGCTAAAGAACTCTTGCCTTGTCCTGGAGTATTGGAATATGCTTATTCAGGGTCATTATCTGTTTTAATGAAAACTTTACTAATGAGCTGAAACTGGTAGATCAAAAGCATCCAATTGCTTATGTCAAATTACTGCCTTTATCTCGGATTTATGATGTTAAACCCTTTGGAAGTCTACAAGATTTTGGGTTGGAAAGTGATCAGGAAATCCTTACTGTGGGTCCAGCTATCAGGAAACACCTCTCTAAGGAACAGGAGAAACAAGTGCTTCAATTGCTAGATGAATATTCCGACATTTTTGCTAAGCATACTTACAATTTTGGAAAGATGAAAGGAGTAATGCACTCTGTTGAAACTGGCGATCACCTTCCTATTTGTGCAAAGCCCTATTGTAAGTCTAAAGTAGAAGAAGCCCAGGTTACTAAGGAGCTGCATCAATTGTTGGAGGCTGGATTGTTAAAACCCTCCAATAGTCCTTGGGCGTCTCCATTGTTATTGGTTAAGAAGAAAGATGGTTCCCACCAAGTTGTTATGGATTATTGCAGACTGAATGCTATTACTCGCTGGGAATGTTATCTCTTACTTGGATTGATGATTCCTTTAGGTTGTTGGCTGGATCCACCTATTTTTCATCCATGGACTTTGCCAGTGGCTACTGGTAGATTGAGTTATCGCCAGAAGATTGTGCCAAGTTTGCTTTGATATCAAGTGAAGGGTAGTTTGAACCAACTCGTATGCCTCAAGGACTAAGCAATGCCCCAGCAACTTTCCAAAGGGCTATAGGCAGTATGTTACAAGATCTAAAACTTACTTGTGTTCTGGTATATCTTTATAATATTACTGTGTTTTCCAAAACTTTTACTGAACATTTGGACCATCTAAAAGAAGTTTTCAGACAAATTCGGAGCTTTTCTTTAAAAGCTCAAAATCTCCAAATGTTCATTCTTTCAAAACGAAATGGACTTTTTAGGACATCAGGTCTCAGCTAAAAGGATTCAACCCCCTCAGATAAAATTCAAGCCATACAAAAATGCCTCCTCCAATATCTTTGCAGGATATTCAAGTCTTTCTTGGAATGGTTGGTTATTACTGGCAATTTATACCTAACTTTGCTGATATGACTGAACCTTTATTCCACCTATTGCATAAAGGAGTACACTTCAAATGGGGATCAGCTCAAGAACAGTCATTCAATTTTTTACGTACTGCTTTAACCAAGGCTCCTGTTCCAATTCATCCCCAATTTGACAAACCTTTCTTTTTACATACTGATGCAAGCAATGTCACTATTGGGGCTATCTTATCCCAGTGTGATGAAGAGAAGAATGATTATCCCGTTGCTTTCTATAGCAAAACTTTGTCAAAGGCTGAACGGAATTACAGTGTCACTGAGCGGGAGTGTTTGGCTGTAATATTAGCAATCAAGCACTTCTATCTTTTCTTTATATGGTAACCATTTCACTGTGATTACCGACCATTCATTCTTAAGATGGTTGCAGAACATGAAGGATCCTGATGGAATATTGGCCCGTTGGGCTTTAAGGTTGCAAAATTACGTTTTTTCCATTGTTCATCGTTCAGGTGCTCAACATCAAAATGCTGATGGGCCGTCCCAATTGCCTGTTCTGACTTTGGAACTAGATAAGGAAGAACGTTTATATAAACTTATTGGATGACCTGAGTTGTGGGACTGAGAAAGTGAAGATGATTGAGCCTTGCTAAAATCAATTACCAAAGATACTATGATTTGGGTCGGAGCTTTTTATAAGAAGGTCAGATCCAAGTGGTTTCCCTTTCTGCATCCCAACTCTAGATTTCACGCTGTAATGGAAGGTCATGAACGAGTTGGCCATAGTGGATTAAAGAAGACTCAAGAATGGTTGAAGACTTGATACTATTGGAACAATATGACTGAGTTCATCTGAGAAACCCTTGCCACATGTCTTATTTGTAAACGTCATGGAGCGACTAAGCTTACTTATTAAAATCAAGTTATACCCCCAACTAAGGCATTTGAGGTAGTTAGCATTGACGTTGTAGGTCCTTTTCCTCGAGGATTGCATGGACATCAGTATATCATTATGGCTTTCGACCATTTAACTAAATGGGTTGAGGCCATATTCATTACTACCCCCTCAGCTAAAACTACATTGATATTCCTATACCAGCATATTATTTCTCAACATGGGTGTCCCAAGGTCCTTAAGTCAGATAAATTTGACTAACTTCACCTCACAACTTATACAAGAGTTATCCAAATTATGTAACAATCCTCAGCAATTTGTTGTCCCCTATAATCCATCTACAAATGGGGCCATTAAACGAGTTAATGGAACCCTAGTCTCAATTCTAAGGAAGATGGCATCCACTGACCCAACTCAGTGGAATTTTTATTTGCCTAGTGACTTGTTGCTTATTGGATAAGCTATCATCGCATTATCAAAATGTCCCATTTTAAATGCATATATGAGCGGGATCCTTCAGTCCCTTCTAGTGTTCAGACAATCATTGAAGAAAGCTTTCCAGAGAATTCTTGATTTGATTATAAGGAATCTGGCTGACGAGATTATTTGTCTCCAAGCTCCCCAATGAAATCTATTGAAACAACCACTCGAAGAGAGACTCAAGGAGTAATCTACACAAGCCTGCCTTACCTGAATACCAAATTGGGGATTATGTTATGTACTATCATTCTCAGCCTGGTGGGCGAACTGAAAAGCTAGGAACTAATTGGTTTGGTCCCTGTTGGGTTATATTTTGAAAAGTACCAGAATATTCAATTGTTCATGTTGATACTGGTATAGTGGTAAATTGTATTCATCTTAGGTTTTTAAGAAGTCACCCTCCACTGCAATCAAATCTTGAGGGGGGAAGTGTCAGTATTTCGCCAAATTCCCTTATATCTGAAAATTCCACACCATCAATTCCCCCAGCATCATTGGAAGGAGTGAGTAATATATCTCAATTTATCAAGGTTGACAATCAATCTCATCCCAATCAACTGATTGAAGATTCGATTGCTCAGAGATTAATTCACTCTGATAGATTTATGAGCTGTTAAAAACCTATAAATATTCCCTCTTTTTCAAAATAAAATCTAGGTCAATTCATAACCTATATTTTCATTTAATTTTAATACATTTTTGGAGAATCCTCTCAGTGGAACTTCGATATTAAACCTGCCCCATTGGAAGTGTAATTCAAAACTTCCAGACTCATAATATTTATAATTTTTACTATAGGGAAAATATGAAAATTGCAACTACCTGGTGTCACTTGACTTATATAGGATAGGGGTACAGGTTAGCTAAGCGCTCCTGAATTTCGCCATGTTCTGGAAGAATAAACCCAGGCGCCACAACTGACTCTAACTTGGAATGATAAACGGGGTGACAATCTCAATATAAGAACCCTGGGGAAGGGTTAAGACAATTTTAGTCCCCATTTTAACTTGATGACCCGCCGGAATGGTTAGAGTATAATTAACAAGGATAGAAATGCCTTTTGATTCTACAATCTGTGCTGGTAACTTCTGGGTCCAGCCACATAGCCTCTGATACTCAATGAGTACAGTACCATATTTATATACTATGTTAAACCCTTTTTTCAGCCGTTGTGGACGCACCCTTTCTGTTATAAAAAAGTGGTAGGGATTGCCCAAGTATGTCAAAGGTATTTCCTTTAAAGTCATCTTTGACTCCATATTTCCTCAAAAACTAGGTTTTAATTAATAAATGTAATTTTTGATTAGGAATTACAATAGCGGTGGCGGAGAACACTAAAGTTCCAGTGCACAATGTAAAGTGCTTTACGCTCCTTCTGAAGTCATAACATGGATGCTAGCAGTGCCATAGACTTTAAAATGATCTATGTTTGGAGCAAGCCTTAACTTTCTCACCAATAAAGTAGATAGAAAATCAATTGGTGCCCACCTGTCTACAATAGCTCAGACCTTGAGCTTATTTACAGTTAATTAACGTAGGTACACTCAGAAAAATAGATACAAGAAGTTTATTGTGAGGACATCCACTTTGTCCGCTTAACCTAAAAGAATTTATAACTCCTCACACAACTGTGGGCTAGATTCCTTCAACGCCTTGATGGGTACCGCCACTTGGACTCCATTCAACTTGGGGGTCTTAATAGAAATGAAATTCTCAGATAATTTCAACTGTTGAGCATAAGGTTTTGACACTACCTCATCCACTGACTTGGCAGTACATTCTTCTTGGGAGAGGGTGGTCACCGCTACACTAGTATTCTTTGACCCCAAGACTGCCTTAGGCAGCTTGGCAGAAGCACTCATACGTCACATAGGAGATTTTGTGGTAATTTTTCTTTGAAAATTTGTTAGGAGAGGTGGAAGTAGAAGATCCTTATTCTGCTCCGCCCTTTCTTTTCCCATCACATCATCATCCACAGGGTGCGCTTCGAAATTTAGGTTTCATGCTAAGCTTAGGGCAGAGATTGGCTTAATGGGCCAATTTTATGCAGTAATTACAAATGATCTGGTTGATGTCCAATTTTTCTAGCTGAGGGCCATAAGGCGGAGAAGGGGCAACTCTTTTCTCGGTGAAATGGCCCTAGGCCAAAGCTTGCAGAGCTCTTGATGCTCTTGTTAGGTGCCAAAAAAGCACCGATGTAACGCTGGAGTTAATTCACCATGTGAGTGATGTCATTTTACTTGTTCAACGCTGGAAGCATTACCTGATACAAGTCTTAGTAAGGATCACAGGCACAGCGGAGAGCAATTTATGCACCAGAGTTATTAATAAAGTTATCCTCTTCCAGCGTTTGATCTTTAGAAAAACCCTTCTGTGAAAGCTTTCACTGTTTCATCTGTTTTAAACAGATGTTAAGGAATCTAGTTTTAAGGATGGTCATCTGTTCCGCCCACCAAATTCTTTGATGAGAAGGTCCTTGGCGTTGTGGTAGGAGATTCCCGTTCTTCTGTAACTTAGGCATCATTAACCCCTGATTCTCAGTGTCCAGTGAAATCATAACGGTTTTCTGATTCAACATTCTCAGATGCTCCAGCCATGCTAATCTCGAAGAGACTAATAAAAGATGTGCTTTGGCATCTTTATCAAACGTCAGCAAGTTGTTATGATTCACATTAACAGGATGTCAATGTGGATAGGACTGAAGGCCCAGGTTTGCTCCTACTTGGCTTCCTGCATAACAAAGATGAAATGTATGTGTGAACTGGCCATGAACCATTGGCGCAGCTTGAGTAGGAGCGCATAAAGGATTAGATTTAGCGGCACAAACAGAATTACAGACAGGGTGAACTAAGATTCAAACTTAATTGAGACAAATAGCTTATGAGGAGGTGTAGTTGGCATCTTAGTCAGGCTGAGGCTCCCTCACCTAGAGAGGAGGTGAAAACCATAGGCAACTCTGACATCCTCTCCGCTTTGTTGCTCTAATTATTTTTTGTCATTGGCAAATATTTGGGTTCCTCATGGTTAATATTATCAGTATGGACAGCCGAAGGACTATTGAAATAGTTCCACATGGTACCAACACGTTGGCGTTTCACCTGTAATAAAACTTCCATCTTTTCTCCTTTTTGGGTGGCGGCCAGGAATTCAGCTTTCATATTGTTATTCTCATTTATGAGGGACCTAGCCTTCTGGCCCTGGGTTTTTAGTTCAAGTTTAAGGCCTCAAAAAGTTGATATAAATCAGTATTGGAATGAACAGCTCCATTCATATAGGCATCCAAGCTCTCAAAGCGACGTTCATGTATCTTTTTAGGCTTGGCTAACTCCTTGACTTGACGATTGGGGCTAAGTATAGATAAGAGAGTTGTACAACATGGGCGTATAAATCCACACTAAACTTGGTGAACATCATTGTACTGGATTTTTGGGGCCGCTAGGACAATCTCTTCTTCTTCTAACACTGGTACTACTTCCGTTGGAAGGGCTTCATCCTTGAAACTACTGGGATCCATATTCGATTCTATTAAACTACAGGGACTAGAGCAACTCCTGAATGAGCACCACAATGTTGAAATTGGTGATTAGGAGTCATATTTTATAGGCACAGGTATTAACTCAAATAAAAGAGTAGCTGTATGAAGACAGCTTGCTTAGTAAACTTTAAAAAAAAATCCAAGTTTGCAAGAGAATCTAAATAAAACATAATAAAAGCACAATGCAGTATCTGAAACTCTCAAAACTCAACTCCTTCTTTTAGTTAATCTCTTCAGCTAAGTTCTACTCTAGCAACGGAGAAAAAAGATCACTTACCTCTTAGAATTCCGTCTATATATCCCCTCCTACTAGCGTTCCTATTGGTGATTCTTGTGTGTACTAAGCAGCACTCTAAAGTAGTAGAATAATAGGCTAATAATCTTAATATAATGATCAAAAAATTTCTAAGGATTGACTAGTTTCCATTGTAGTTAAGATCAATTAATTGCATTAGAGGCTCAGCGGAACGCCATAATAAATTATAAATTCCTACTACCAAATATGTTACGCCGGTGTGAGAGATAGAATAATGTGTAAGGGTAAAGGTAGCAGAAGCAGATCTAATTCGCTTAGGCCACAGGCCAAATCTATTGCTAGATCGAGTGGATAGAAGTTGCATTGGGCTTTTTGGGTTTTGATACACTGGGTTTACAATTCACAGGCGTAGGGATAGAAGCACCAAGAGTAAGTTAATGTAATTTTGAAACTCCTTAAGAATTCAATGCCCATGCGCTCAAACTCCTTTAGACCATCAAAGCCCGTTTTTTAGGTATTAGTGAGATGAAGATATTACCCAAATATTGCTTAGACTGATGGTTGGTCAACCTATTTAAAACAATCATCACAGTGGTGGTGTTAGTGTATCAGTTGGAAAGGCTCACAGTCTCAGGTTTTTTAAGCACTTTCATAAAGATAGAGCAAAGTTGAAAGAGTTTCTAATGTCACAGTTTGGCTACATAAGGTTCAAGGCAATACTGTTGGGTAGACATGTCCACGCACATGTCCAAGATGCAGTAGTGCAAAGAACTAGATATTGGTGAACCCCCATAATTCCTTTGGTGGTAAGTTAGTTTAATGGCAAAAAACAGACCCACACAGAGAGATAGGAACGCCTGTTTCCTGTTCTCTTGACAATAGATGGTTCTGCGGCATTAGTGGCAACGTCATTGAGTTCATAGCCAGAAGTAAAGCCCATTAAATGCCAGAGAGAATAGAAACACTAAGAGTTTTATAGGAAGCTTATAGAAAAAAAGAAACTGAAGATTGTAGGTGAGAGAAATTTCTTTTATACCTATTCATATACAGGTTTTAAGTCTTGTTTATAATTGTTCTGGAAAATAAACTTTGTAAAATTGCGTCAACTTACCCAAATTCTGTTGCCAAAGTTTGCTCTATAAGCTTTATGATAACTGAAGCAACTCAGCCCTTTAATCAGAGCTGTGGTAAGCATTTTTGATAGTTTTGAGGTCAATTTTCACATTTTTAATCTTGATTTAATTGATAAATTTTGAGGTTTGATAGCATCAGAATTGTGCAGGTATAATTTCAACAATGGTTTTATTGACATTTGAACTTTCAGTTACTGTTCCTGACTGTTAGAAATCATATTTGAGTTCATTAGGGATTATGCCAATTAATTTGTCTAATTTAGAGCATTTTGGGACTCATTACCAACTTGCTTATTATTATATATATAAGGCAGTGTTTGATCCAGTGAAAGCCTGAATTGTGACACCACCCAATTAGTGATATAATAAATGAGCACAATAATTTTTAATCATCCATACCTCTTAGGCAAAGGGCCAAAAACATTAATAGATAACTTGTGCCTGGAGAAATTAGTTTTAAAAAATTAATATGAGGTTAATTTGTATTTAGGAGCTCCAACTCAGTTTCCTTATAACATCTGAAGGTCTCATGTGTATCAAAATACCTTGATTACCAATAGTAGTGCTATTTCAACAGCTCAAGCGTCATCTTAAACCACCCATGCCCGTCGCCTTGTGGGCCCTGTGTATAGTTTGGTTTGTTCCATTGGCCAGGATATATAATATTTCTAGTTGTTGATTATTTATAAAGCTTTCCATTTTTGACAATAGTGTTCTTACTATATTCTCTAAAGAGCACTGAACTTCCGTGGGTTCATTGTCATAGAGTTGGATTAGCATTTTATCAAATAAATCATCATCTACATAAGCTGAAAATGCCATGGTGAGAAGTCAAGATTTCCATCAGAGTTTTTGATGCATTACACCTGAACAGTGCTGTATTTTAGAATCGTAAGATTTTAATATCAGGGCCCATAAGGATAGACATCCTTCTATCTCCTTCAATTTATGTAATCAGTGAAGTGAGGCATGGTTTGTTACTGATGGAAAAATTCACTCTGTGGACATATAACCAGAATTATTTACATTCAAAGATAACTGAAAGGCACTCTTTCTTAGCTACTATGTAATTTATTTTTATTATACTCAGTGTTTATCTGCAATAAGCATAGGGTGCTCAAACCCCTCATTGTTGTTTTATATAGAACTGCCCATGGCAGTGAAGGAGGCCATCATGTCCAAATGACATAATTGAGGGGAATAACTTCAAGGATCCATCTGGTCATCAAGAGCCAAAAAGGTGAAATTGGCAGGCCTTCCTGACCTCAAACATACCCTGGACCAACGCTGGATTAAGGCGAGATATGCCCAGATTGGTCCTGGGGATGTGCGAGAATTTCAGCCCTGCGTTACAGCAAGCGTTAAAGTGAACCAGCTATAAAATTAATAAAGACAGTTTGCTTTAATTGTTCAGCGAACAAGGTCTCAAAACCCATTTGATTTTCAAAATTTTCAACTTGGGTCAGCCATGCCTCCAATCAATTACTCGAGTTTGGTCAATTTCAAAGTATAGTAAACTGTCAGATGAGCATGCACTTATTGGTGTAACTGGTCTTAGCACCACTTCCACCAATCAATGTTTCTCCCAAATTTGTTTAGATATGCATCTTTAAAACCAATCTTCCATGTTGGTCATCTTCCTATAAATCTAGATCCCCCATTTGTTAACAGTTTTTTGAATTTATGGTTACTAGAAAGAACCTGTGCATAACCTCCTTGAGGAGTTCTTCAACAAAGCTGGATATTCTTTTTACTAAAATATATACCTGATTAAGTGCACCGTTGGGCCACCTTGGTTTCCTCCAAACTGAGGCACCCAAACCCTCCAGCTATGATCTCCAATTGGTTATAATGTCCCCTATGGGGCCCACCCAAGTGTTGGTATTTATTTGTTTCCAACTCCTCTACACCGTGTTATACACCCTCACTTGATTACTTTGGCTCTGGCGCCCTTCGTGGTGCCCCTTTTACCATAATCTTAATGAATAGTTTCCTGGCTTTGTGGCTGTGCACCGCGCACCACCTCACTGAGAGCTGGAGAGTTATAGACACTCTACTGACATCAGACAACCAACCTCTTTTATTTTACATGCACAAACCTATCCATATGGGGCTTTTGCAAAGTGTGAATTAGGTGCGCCAGCTGTTGGTCACAACCACGGTGGGGCTCACCTCCATTTTCTCATTTTGCTAATGGTTGGATCATCTTGGCGTTATTCTTGCTGCCACCGTGAGGAGTACCCATCCTTCATGCTTGCACATGGCGGATATGGATGCTTCACAATCTGAGAGCCATGATTCCCCAGATTTTTATCAAAATTTACAAAATTAATACAATTAAAATGTTTTTTCCAAGGCAGCGCAACTGGATGGTGCAGGCAGGATCATTGATGAAGGGCCTGGTGGTGATGGCCTTGGATAACGATGCACAAACCGTCGCCAAAATGGATATGGGGTCATTTTTGGCTAAAACGCGTTTTATAACTATGTTCTGTATATAAAAACGAGCCAAATATCCTCTCTTGTGGCTCAAGTTTGGAATCAATTTCAGTATACCAGATCACACCAGAGAACCCGTGATTGACTCCTACCATGATCCTCAGATCACAGCCTGTGGAAAAGGAATTACTTTTACAATATAAAACGTTTATGCAACTGCTGAACATATAATGGGATATGTGACCTCAGTAGTAATAGTGGTCAACTATCCCTCTCCATTTTTGATGCCAATACGTACTCTAGGACATGCTTATGCCTGAAGAATATTTTTATGGTGAAGTGTTGGCGTTGTCTGCTATGAATAAAGATCATTCTATATACTTTTTGTTGATTGATACCCTTTCATTTCTTTAGGAAAAATCAATAATGCTATTTTAGTGGATACTAGAGACTCTGAGAATTTTATTGATAAGACCTTACCGACTACCTTGAGCTTAGTTACTTTCCAGGTGGTATGGTTAGGGTAGGGGCTTCTCACGGTATTCCCACACTGAAGATTCCAGGGTTAGTGGATTATCAGGTGGGCAAGTATCATATGTTGGACCATTTCCAAGCAATCAAAAACCTTCTGTACCCCATTAATTTGGGAGTAGAGTGGTGGCGAAAGTTTGACGTCAGGACCAACATGAAATACAACACCTTGTCTTATTATTAAAGAATGGGTATATATTAGTTTCCCTTTATCTGGGGCTAATTCTAAGGTTGATCTGCCCCACAGGCCTAATATACACACTCTCAGTCTCGCATCTTTTGTTGAAGCCCTCGCTGGAGGTACCTTTACCTTCCTGTTTGGAGGGGCTAGATTTTCGTTTGATGAAGCTTCAGCCAATGTACTACCTGCTCATTCAGAGTTTCATAGCAAGTTCAAGCTCACCATTGAATTGCTGAGTATATCTTCCCCAAATTACCCTTTGACCATTCGGGAGGAAGCAGCATTAGATGTGTAGGTTAAGGATCATTTAGCAAAAGGCGTGATTTTTCAGCGTATCTCCCCTGTGTGTTCCCCACTTCTCTTTGTTGATAAGGCCGATGGTTCCTTACGCCCATGTGTAGACTATAGGAATCTCAACAGCTTCATAGTACCAGTCTTGCATCCCATCCCCCTGGACTCACAGATTTCATGGTATGTGGAGAAAGCGAAAGCCTTCTCCAAACTGGATTGCTTGAATGTGGTCAATCATATCCAGATCAAGAAGGGCTAGGATGGGTAACCGCATTCTGCATAGAAAAGGGATTTTTAATTCTGTTTTATGCCCTTTAGTCTTAAAGGTGCCTCTGCTATTTTTCAATGCAGTATTGATACAGCTTTGGGGGACCTGCTGGGGGTATGCGCGGTTGCCTACATGGATAATATTCTGCTGTTTTCCCTTGATAATAAGTCCATTCAGTACACCTTTGACAAGTGGTGGAGAGGTTAAAGGCAGCCAAACTTACGCTTAAAATCAGTAAATGTATATTCTTCAAGCCCAAATCACCTTACTGGGCAACTTCATGTTTGACCAATGACATATGATAACTTAAGAAAAGGAGAAGGCAATTTATGAGTGGCACACACCAACTTCAGGCAAGGAATTGAGGAGCCTTTTTACTGACGTGTACATTCCTTAAGAAACTTCACACCCAATCTTTCTGAGGTGCGGCGCTCCTTTATAAGGCTAGTAGAGCTAAAATGCTTCAATGGTCCCCTATTTTGGAGGATGCTTTCCAAATAGTAAAGTGCACCCTGTTGTACACATCCATCCTTCGCCACGTAGATCTCGGAAAAGGAGTTCATTGTGTCTACTGATGCCTCCAACTTCGCCATAGCGGCTGCCTTATTGCACTTAGTTGAAGATAGAATAGAGCATCTGGAGGGATATTTTTCTAGGAAAATGTCTTTGCCAGAGTTGAATTACGCCATTTACGACAAGGAGTTACTAGCAGTGGTTGAGGTGCTGACTTATTAGCGTCATCACTTGCATGGCTCATCCCAACCATTCCATGTATGTACAGATGACTGTGCCCTATTATACTACCGCGCACCTCATGTCTTGAACCCACGGTAAACCCGCTGGCATGAGACCCTAGCCCAATTCGTGTTCTCTTATGAGTTTACTAAGGGCAAGCAGAATGGTTTGGCGGATTCTTTGAGCTGCAACCCTTCACTAGCTCTTAATCCTAAGAAGGTAGAGGTGCATATACCCAGTTGATGATTCCACCAGTAAAGATTTTGTCTCAGATTTCTTCTCCCTTGACCCACGGGCCAGCGCTTGCTCCTCTGGAAAATGTGGAGAAATATGGTTTTTTCAGAAAGGTAGTCCTAAAAAGCCTTTGTCAGCTTAATATACTATGGTCCTTGCCAAGAGCGCATTTAATCAGGAGGACATTACCAGGGGTTACCACGTGAAGGATTAGATGGTGTGGTTTTGAGGGCGCCTATGGATTCCCGCCAGACCACTTCGCCTGGAAACCATCTAGGACCATCATGACGGAATCGCCGTTGGTCATCCTGGGAAGGCAAAGACTCTGGAGCTAATTCTCCGCACTTACAACTGAAAAAGGGGTAGCCGCTCAGGTAGGCAGATATTTTAAAGAGTGCCTGATCAGCAACCAAATGAAACCAAATTGACAACCTTTAGCAGGGTTGTTGGTACCAAAATCCAAAATGGCTTATGGCCTTGGGCTTCCTTATCAGTGGATTTCATTGTGGAATTGCCTGTATCTGATTGCTGCAATGCCATCATGGTAGTGGTGGACCATTTTACAAAGTTTGACCACTAAATACTTGCAGAACCACAGTAGCCGCGGCTGAGATGGTTAGTCTTTTCGTCACTCATGTGTTTGCTCTTCATGGGGTCCCCAAGAAATAATTAGCAATTGTGGACCTCAGTTTACTTCTGTTTTTTGAAGGTTTGTGTAAGACTCTTCAGATTCGCTTTGCCGTTCAACTGCCTATCATCCCACAAACAGATGGGCAGACTGAACAAGTGAACCAGTTTTTGGTGACTTTCCTGAGGTGTTAACCGCCACAGATCATTCAGATTGGGTTTACCATCTCCCTATGGTCCAAATTTATTTATAACATCACCCATCATGAATCAATAGACTGTTACCCTTCTTTGCCAACTATGGCTTCAATCCTGCCTTCAACATGGAGCCCACTTGTGGTTCCAAGGTGGATGTGGCGGTGGACATTGCCAAGAAGATCAAGAAAGTACACCAGGGAGTAATCATGAATTTAGATGCGGCCATGCAGGCTTACAAGGAGAATTCTGATGGTAAGAGATAAGTTGGACCTGTGCATAAGGAAGGAGATCTCGTGATGCTGGATGCTAAAAATATCCCAATTAAGCAACCATTCAAGAAACTGGGACAGAAGTGGATTGGGCCTTACCACGTTGTAAGAAGGGTGGGCCACTCCTCATACCAGTTGGATCTACCCCCCTTGTTTTGAATCTTTTCAGTCTTCCATGAAAGCAATCTTACGTTTTTTTAAGGTCCCCCCACCAGAGACTCCTGAGGCTTATCTTATGGATGGGGTTCCAGAGTGGGTAGTGGATGAGACACCAGCCTCACACCGAGTAAGAAGAAAGCTGGATTACCTTATATTCTGGAAGGGTTTTTACACAGCAGAGAACAGTTGGGTACCAGCGTGCAACTGCGCCCATGCTCAAGATCTGATCAAAGTTTTCCATGAGCGTTTCCCCCAGGCTGCTGGACCCAGTCTAAGCAAACCATCGCTGCTATTAAGTTGGCCCCAGACCACAAGAATTTTGCCTTGGTGAAAGCCCCTGGAGGGGGGTGGAGCTCTGATAGGGCGAGAGGGTAATGTCATGCTAAATGACATAATTGAAGGGAATAACTGTAAGGGTCTAGCTGGTCATCAGGAGGCCAAAAAGGTGAAGTTGGCAGGCCTACCTGACCTCAAACATACCCTGGACCAACGTTGGGTTAGGGCAAAATATTCCCAGGTTGGTCTTGAGGATGTGCAAGAAGTTCAGCCCTGTGTTACAACATGCATGTTAAAATGAAACAGCTAGTTATTTAACTAGCTGTACCCAGCCAAACATTTCTGCGGCTCAGTCTAGTAAAATGGAAAAGAAAGAAAAGAGAAAGCACACCTTTCTGATAGCAGATTTCCCAATGTTGCTTGGGTTTATTTAGGAGCTCGCACTGAAAGCCTAAAGGATTACCAGTACTATATTTGAGCCACTCGGACTAACAGCTTCCCTGCTGCCCTTATGGCTGAGGAGCTGATCATCCTAACTACTTTATCTACAAAAAGCTCTAACTGAATTTTTTAGTTTCAGGTGAGCATTTAGTGAATTATTAGATAATATTTTCCAAATCTCACCCACTCGCCCAAATAGATTGAACCCATCAGACTCAAAGGTTTCAGATGTCTTTCAGTACGGCAGCCATTTAGTGAATGTGTAATAAGTAGACATTGGTAGATAGCCATCAATAAGTTAAAAACTATTAAACCTATCAAATATTCTAATTTCCAACCACTTAGCTAAACTAATTAAAGCTATAAAATTGACTAGTTCATAAATCACTCTCCTGAAACTATTGATCCCATTGATTCAACCAAAAACTGAATGACCACTCAGCAAAAACCAATTATTTCATTACAAATTTCCAAAAACTACCAACTATTTATCAAAACATATGAAACGAATTAAGTGAATATGAAAATACTCAGCCAAACTTTTCTTTCTCATTGCAATCACTTTTGCAACCTATTCAATTCAAGACTGAATCTAGTTTGATAATCTCATAGAGGAGATTAGTCTGCGCCCATGTCAGGGAGCAGTTGGGCAAGTAAGGTAAGAGGTGCAGGTGGAAGGCCCGCGGCCTCCAACGTTCAAAAACCCCGGAGAAACTGGCGGAATAGACAAAAATTTTAAAAAACCGGCAGTCACTATTTCCCCAGAGATACTCTCATGGCAAGCACGATGCAACCAGTACATCAACACGCCACACTCCCAGCTACTTTCGTCAGTGGAATTTGGAGTCTGCATGTACTGGACATCCAACAAATGGCCTTATGGGAAAAATTTTGTGAAGATGTGCACACAATTTTCCTGACTGCGGTGTATGTCGCACCTCACTCCATGTCATGCGGTTGTCTGGACCTAGGTTTCGAAAGCAAAGAGGCAGCAGACAAGGCTGCGGTGGTGCGCGTAGTGGTTGACCTCCCTGAAGGGCAATGGGTCGTCGAAACTAAATGCACCAGATGGACAAAATCAAACCAAATTTTCCTCACATTTGACTTTTTGCCTACTACGGTAAAACGTGACATTTTGGAACAACACCTGAAAGATGGCCTCGCTGTATACAGCGAAATACAATCTTTTGAAATGCAATGCTTCACGCTGATGCCACACCTGTGCACTGGTAAAGCCATCGCAGTCCTGACCCCAACTGAGGAGATCGTGAAGGACCTAACCCAGATCCTGCACTCCACTTTTATTGATATTTCAGGGCATACCACCCACCCATTCCAGGTGACCGTGGACAGCGCGCCCCCCATTTGCACCCACTGTGATGAGTTTGGCCATAAGGCACATGCATGCCCCACCAAGGAGGGCGTCACATTCCAAGAGCACCCCTCGGCAGCCATGGCCAGTGGAGAGGCGCACTACGAACCAACCGCAAGCACCAAAGAGGCTTTCCCATGGGGAGCACAAGGCTGCTACCTACTGGTAAAGCCTATCTCCCCACAAGAGCGGAAGAAGGCCAAGAAGGCCCACAGGGCTGCAGCCAAGGAAGCAGCCAAAGCCACCACTGCTATCCCACACTCACAACGCCAGGAGGACATGGAAACCTTCACGGTGGAAGCAACTTGGGAATCCATCAACCAATCAAATTGGGAAGCCCATGCCGAGTGGGCCACTCAATCTGAGGATCTGATGGGGGATTCAATCTCACCCAATCGTTGCACCCAAGCTCCAGTTGAAACTGACTTGGGACTCATCCCAACTGAAAATTTTTTTTTGACCCACTCAATGGTACACAAAACTCATCCGCACCATAAAAAATTTGTCTGACGTTAGAAAACAAAAAGTGAAGGCTAAAGCCAATGAAACTCTTTCTGCAAAAATTAACAAAAACCCTGATAGCATTGCTGCTAACACCCGCACTGCTGTGAAGGCCTGTGGGGATCTAGAGGAGGCTGGTGGGCCCAGGTGCCCACCCCCTCGCACCTAAGGTGCAATGGGGGAAACCTTCACTTTAGGGATGTTAAACATCGCTGGACTCAAGGCCTCCCCATCCCGGGCTAGGAAACTGAGTTTTTTACAACACAATTTACCCGTGGATATCCTGGCCATCCAGGAGTCCCACTGTCCATGAGGTTCCAAGGAAGCTTGGAAAACAATGCTCCTCCCATCCCTATCCTTTTGGTCTAAGCACTGTGGGGTGCTAATTTGGAAAAATAATTTTTTCAAATTTTTATCCTCAGAAACATTCCTAAATGGCTGAGTGCTTGTCACTTTCTCGTGGGCCAACGTAGCGCACGCAATCATCAACATCTATGCCCCAAATGGTGCATGCAAGCGTTGAGAATTTCTTCATCAGTCAAATCCCTCCCACTACCCCCAGACTCTTTCCTAGTTGACGACATGAACTGTTGGCTAAACACACCAACAGACTGGTGGCCTTCCTCACCCCACGCCCCCCAGGGTCACGTAGAACTGCGCGTTCTAAAGGCCACCCTTGGGTTAATGGATGCACTGCTGTGACATGCCCCGCTGCTCAAAAACATGACGCGTCCCCACGTCCACAACAGCCAATTAAGGTCCATGACCCGCATTGACCTTATCCTAACGCCAGCGAAATTCCAACCCCACATCTCCCACTTCAAAACAACAAAAATGGAATTCTCAGACCATTGACTGGTCTCGCTAACCTACCACCTACCTGTCACAGCTGCTTAGGCCCCACATTGGTGCAAAATCCGCCCCTCCAAGCTCGTGTCGCCAGGATTTTCCATGTGGGTGGAAGCAGCAACTTTGGCAAAAAAGTTTGTTGCACCATTTTGCTCGGACCCCATTTCCACATGAGCAACTTTCAAAGATAACACCATCCGCCACTCTTGCCATCTCTCCTCCAGACGCTCACGAGCCACAATGGCGGTCATTTCGCGCGCTCTGGCAGAGTTGGCACACCTGGAGTCCAATATCCCAGCTACAGGATACAGCTCTGCATGGGGCCAGAAGTGGGTGGAGGCAGCTGCCCGCCTCAACGCACTCAAAAGGCAACATAAACATCGGGTTTGTGTTCAGTACAGGGCCACATGTATCACAAAAGGTGACAAGTGCACCACACATCTCTTTAAAAAAAATTTTGTACCACGCCAGAGCGTGGTCTACACACAGGTGTGAAGATCGGATGACTCCATTGCGGATACACCAGCCAAAGTGGCAATCAAAACACAAAAGTATTACTCTGAGTTGTACTGATCTGATCCAATTCAGCCAGCCGAAGTGACAGAATTTCTCGACCAAGCCCACATCTGCACTGTTTTCTGATACCCATAAATAATAAATTTGATTACTCTGACCGAATTATGGAGAGCCATTTGTGGTGCGCCAAACTGAAAATGCCCAGGCCCAGATGGTATACCATATGAGTTCTACAAAAAGTATTTCAAATATATATCCCCATTGCTGCTCGCCTCACTTAACCAAAGCCTGTTGGAAACGCGCCTCCTACCAGGAGGACATGAGGCCTTTACCATCACACTTTTCAAGAAAGGGGATAAGCTAGACTTAGCCAACTGGCGCCTTTATCTTTTTAACTAACATGGATACAAAAATTTTAACTAGAATCATGGCTAACCGTTTAGGGATTGTAGCTTCTGCCACCATCTCCCCATAACAATTTGGTTTCATACCCAGAAGGTCAATTTGGGATAACGTGCACTCTGTGGCTAATGTATGTCAGTCCACAGCCTCTGGGGCACTTGTATTCTTGGACCAACAAAAAGCTTATGATAGAGTAAACTGGGAATACCTCAGGGCCTGCCTCCATCAGTTCCGCTTACCCCCTCGCTTCATCAACTGGGTAATGCTGCTCACGGAATCTGCAACAATGACAGTATGTGGCCCTGGCTTCCTAATGGAAGTAGTCCACCCTTAAAGGGGCTTGCGACAAGGGGACCCCCTCAGCCCACTTTTATAAAACTTCATCCTTGACCCACTACTGTGAAATGTGAATGCCCAACTCACTGGGTTCATGTGCCAGGCCAAGCCCCAGTCAAGATAATGGCGTTTACACATGATTGTGTGGTTGGGGTGTTTAATAATCAAGATGCACGCGCGCTTGAAGCTCTCATCCAGGAGTATTCCCGGGTAAGCAAAGTGGCACTGAACGCTTCCAAAACTGAAATTATCCTCCTTGGTCGGTTTCAGAACTGCTGGACCCCAGCAATTAGTTCACAACCCAGTTCATCTGCTCGCCCATTTCCTCGCCCTACTAACTCAACACACACCGCCCCACTGGTGCTCCCCTTTGTGCCACGTCCCACCATAGGACCAGTATGCCATCTGGGCGTGTGGATGGAGGCAGGTGGATACGCGTCAGCAGTAATGGAGTGCCATATTCTGGACAACGTGACGAAGTGAATCACCACTCTCAGAGCCCACCCTACTTCCCTCTCTGGCAGGGTTGTTTGAGCCAACTCTATGCTCCTCTCCAAAGTCTGGTTCAGAGCCCATGCCATCCCCTTCTCCCCAAGCTTCTTCAAATGCTTGTATGCCTTGCTGCAAGGATGGCTTTGGTCAGGACGCCCTCCACCAGTACAGCTAGAGGTCATGTTTGGCCCTCATCATCATGGTGGCATGGGCCTGCTTGACTTCAAAGCCCATGCTGCCAAGATCCTGGGCACCTGGATTGCGGCCGTCACCGCCCCTACACTCCCCTCCCAACACTGGTCCCGCGCAGCCTGCTCCAACTTCTCCCGCGCCTTGGGCCTCAACAATCCATCGAACCCCCACTCTCTGATGAGATACCTCGCATCACACACATCAGCCACAGGTCCTCACGGCACTAAAACCCACTACAAACGAATCCTACTCTCCATGCAGAGCACTGAGTGGAGAATTCGTATTAGCAGACATACAACCCAAAGAGGCCGCCCCTCTCCTCAGTTCACACAAGAGGTACAGGGGCTACCCATCCATGATGGTGCGATCCCCATTCGGCCCCATGTCCTATCCAGGGTGGACTACCTTGACATGATGGACATCCCTTACTCCATTGAGACCCAAAAAACTATCTGGAAATATGTACACCATCCTCTGTTGCAGCCTCAAGTCTACTCCCATGTGTGGCGCTGCCTGTGGTGGGTGTATCGTACAGCTGAGCGCTCTAACGCTTTACACTCATCCTGTGTCATGTGTGGCCAGTATGGAACGCTGTTCCACCACCTGGAGAAGTGCCCTACCTCTAAAGTGATATGGCGCGAAGTTCAACGTTTGCTGGGCCAGGATCAAACAACCCTTCACTCTGTCAAGAGATATGTTTGCTCTATCAATGGCCTTCTCTCTTCCACCCTCCCTCTGTGCTTTAGTGGTTGCAATCGCCATGTGGACCATCCACACGATTGTCTAAGATGCCATCGCAGGCTCCACCCCCACCCTCCTAGAAGCTGTCCACAGATTCTGGTCTCATTTGGTGGACCACTTTCAAGCGTGGATGTTTGGATACCTCCCACCGCGTCACTGACAGCTGATCTCCTCCTGGTTCCCAGTCTGGTTCATCAAATCAGACCCCTTCCTCTACACGTGTTCAGTTGTGGCTACGGCCCCTCCACACGTTCCCTCCCCCTCCCCATAGTGGCGTTCCCGCTGGCAACAAGAGATAGCATCGCTTCTCTGGGGTGCCTTCCCTGGTACTAAGTTTTGTCTCTTCTGAGTCATATTTGGAAGTGTCCGTCCCATGGCCAGCCTTCCCCGCAATAAATTAAATTAAATGAAAATACTCAGCCAAATTGCTGTATGATTACCATTAGAAACATACGTTTTGGATCTTATATAGAACTGTTACTAGATTTTAAGTGTAGTTTTATTAAAAAAGTATATTACTAATCATTTGCTATAAAATGTTGTGCAAAGTTTGGTGATTTTTGGTTATTTATAACTAGATACACAACTGATATAAACAAAAAAAACACAACGACTTTTTTAAAGAAACGTTTAGGCTGATTCTTGTTGATACCCAGTTTTGTACATATTTTTTCATGGTTAAAAGTTACCAGATGGTCCTAATTGATTCTTTTCATATTGGCAGATGGCTAAAAATAAAATTTATAAATCAAATTATATGATTAAATATAAAAGTACCAACCATCTAAACAAAATAATTAACCTTATTGAATCAATTAAAATAATAACCACTTACCTGAAACCATTGATCTCATTGAAACAATCAAAATCCACCACCCAGCCAAAACCAATTGAATTTTTAAATCAACCAACAACCAAAAACCAATAAGAACTACCAAAACAAATTAACCTATCAAACTAATTAATCGCTAACTGCTTATTAAAACCATCAAGATTATTAATCAACCCCAAAACCACCAACCACTCACCAAAACCATTTGTAATTAAATTAACCGAGTATCTAACTGTTCAGCCATAATGTTATACCATTTTCCATGAAACTTATAAGGTTTTCACTTGTTACATATAAAATTTTTAATTTTGTTTTGAAAAATAAAAAAACATTTCTAATTGCACATCTACAGTATCTAGTTAAAATCTATGCAAAGATTCACCTTTCTAGGCCTTGTCATTGTTGAGATACTTTGATGAGTGCATGAGTGAATGAGTGAGTGAGCTTTCACAATATAAATATAGATAACAACAATTTGCTTCAGTTACTTGGTGAACAAGGTCTCAAAATCTGTTCAAATTTTTAAAAATTTTAAACTCAGGTCAGCTTTGCCTTCAATTAATTACTTAAGTGTTGTAATTCTGATATGACTGGATGATAACCCCTAAGACAATATGGCGGAACAGATGGAATCTGCCAAGTTTGATATGAGTATGATTATATGAGTGCCTCAAAATGAGGCAATATTGAGTTGTTGGGAAAACGCCTAAAATTAGGCGATCAGGGAATTAACAAATGAAGAATTTGATGGAACCAATGAGATATGGCGAATTGAATTATTAAGCCATGAAAGCAGTATCATCTAAAGTCACTATGATATAAGCGAGATGGGATGATTGAGAAAGGAGGTTGTTAGTAGTTTAGTGTGAGCAGAACAGCGAGGATCCACTGTATTTATTATAGTAAATAAAAAGAGTGTAGTGGGAGCAAGTGCTCCAATTTATTTAAAGTTTATTCTGTTGTTTAAAGGATTACAATCATCATATTGTTGGTCCTAATTGCTCAGTGGGTTGAACCCTTTGCAAAATCATTTGGCATATCTCTTGTTACCACAGGTTTTATAACAGTGGTGCTCACTACAGGGGTGCCCATTGATCAATTATAAAATAATAAAATTCAGTTGACAGCTATGTTGCATCCAGGTTATTTTGATAGGCATTCTACACAACATGCTGGTCCAGTTGCCTATGTGGAGCTGAAACTGTTATTGGATGCTATGCTTAAAAGACAAGATGAGCTGCTCCAGGAGTTTTACTGCAATAAACTGTCTCCATTTGATCATTATGGAAATATTCAAAGGTTCTTTTAGAGATTTGAAATTGTGGCAGAAGGAGCCTAAGATTGATGGAGAGTGAAACTATTGATTTCTACCTTGGATGTCGGAAGTGCTGATCAAGTCATCTGTTACCTTTCAGGAAGTTCCATTGCATACCAAGAAGTCAAAGAGATGGTGTTGCAGTTGTTCAGCGGATCTGCAAAGATGTCACAGTGGAAGGCCGAGTTTTTGATCATTGGGTTTCAGTGGAATGAGACCCTCACTGCGTTTGCTGAGCTATTTATGGCAGAAGTTCACGTGCTAATTGGGGCCAGAATTTTATCCAAATCTGATTTGTGTATAGCGTTGACTTCCGCTGTGAAGCCATACCATGAGTTATATAATGTTATGACCCCAATGTTGGATGAAGTTGTACCTTTGCTTAAAATTGTTCAGTTTTTGCGCCGTTTATCAGCCAACTTCCCTATATTTAATACTGAGCTGAGTCCTTCTGCTACCACTGCCAAATCATCTTACTTGGGGAACTCTGCTAGTCTAGTTCACATTCCACCACGCTACCCACAGCAGTTAAATGTCCGCCCCATGCCTGCTTATTGTCACCGGCCCAACTATCTCCATAAACCTTTTTACGCTGATCACTTCCAGCCCATCTCTTGACGTGGCTTGTCTCAAATTAATCAGGGGCATGGGCCCTATGGATCAGCTGTTTCAAATGCAGGTGACAAGGGCATATGGCAAGGTGGTGCCCCAATCAACAGGTCTCTTGCATACATCCGGAACAGTACTGCCAGAGAAATTAGAGCTTAGTAGAGATGGTACTCTCTACTTCCACTATACTAACCCCAATTGTCCCAACTGAACCCATTCTAGAATATTCAGCAGAGGTTCCCTTGCACATTGAGTCAGTTTTATATCAGCTGCCGGTTGTGGGGTGAATGTTTTGACACAAGTGCAGTCTGTGGCTATGGTGGAAGAGGGGTCTCAGATGCAGGTTGAGTCGTATGCTTGTCAAATATTCGCCCAAGTTACCATGAAAAGTTAGAACCCTCCTCAGATACACCTTTCTTACAAGTAGTAAGCATCGCTCTTCTGGTCAACACTATTATAAAACAATACCCCAGAATTGGTGAAGGGATTTCTTGTTTCCTTGGAAACAGAGACTCCTTAAATGTCCATGCTATAAACAGTTGAGACGCATCTTACTCCAAATGTATATACTGCGACCTGGTTGTAGCTAAAACCTGAGTCCATTCCGTCATAGATACTGGTGCCCCTGTCAACATAGTCTCCACCAAATTGGTGGCCAGGTTGGAATTAAAACTGGATGTGGAACACCTGATGGTATATGGAACTGTTAATGCGGAAAACACGGTCTCTGAGGGAGCATACAGTGCGCTTCTGTTGCGGTTTGGTTCTATTGTTGTGGTAGCCCCAGCTATAGTGTTACCAAATAGCAATTACAATCTGTTTATTGGAACTGCATTATTGCAACACATTGGGGCTGTCATTGATATAAAGGATGAGTCTTTTTGATGTTGGGTCAGCGAATCCCAATTCACTTCACCTCTAGCGGAGTGCCAACTGATCTGGTGTATATGGGGAATATCAATCTAGCTTATAGTGATGAAGTTATCCCTGTGCACTACCATCGATTAAAGGGCAAAACCTGTGCCCTTCCCCAACAGATTTATGAATATCAAGGGCTGCCGCTGAGAGCTGCTGGACCTATATCTATTCCATTTGGGCATCAAGCTATAGTGAACACTGACTTGGTGATTGAAGTTCCATTTGGACTTTATGAGGAAGTTATTGGGCCATATTAGCAATCGCAGTTTGAGCCCCACGTGGCCCCAGGCATCATATTACCATGGCAGAGGAAATTAAAGTTTTACTTGCAATCTACAAACAGTACCACTACAAATCCGCTGCCACCATATAGTGGCGTATCTACACTTAATCCCCGTTGAGGAGGTTCTTTTGGTTCATGAGTTTAGGTTGCTGGAGAAATTTAATCTCCCTTTTTAAGCACAGCTCGGTGTAATGGCAGTTGTATTGCACAATGAATCAATGGGGCTGTCAGAACCACAGAAAGATTGGGCAATAGCTTTATTTCAAAAATATAAAGAGAGACTTTTGCTGTTGATGACTAGGATTTAGGATGCACGCGGGGGGCGGTTCATAGGCTGGACACTGGAGATCATCCTCTCATCAGGTCAAGGCTGATCTGCCAATCAAGGGTTTTGGAAGAAGTAGTAACTGAGGAAATCGACAAGCTATTAGTGCAAAGGATGCTTGAACCGTCGAAGAGTCCATGGGCTTCTCCTGTTCTTATTGTAAAAAAGAAGGATGGTACTAAAGGTAGTAATTGACTACCAAAAGCTCAACAGCATCACCAAAAAGGACTCATATCTCTTACCGCAGATTGATGACGATTTGGGTCGGCTAGGGGATCTCATTTTCTCAGCAATGGACCTGATCCTAGGCTACTGGCAAATAGAGTTGCCACCAGCGGAGAAGGATAAGTGCTCTGTAATCACATCCAAAGGTCTTTTTCAGCCAACCTGGATGCTTCAAGGGCTGTGTAATGCCCAGCTACAATTCAATGGGCGATAGAAATTTATTCTTGGGGACCTAAACTATCATGTGTCCTTGTATACCTCGTTGACATTAATGTTTTCTCCCAAACCTTCTCTGAACACCTTGCCCATTTGGAAGTAGTGTTCTTCTAGCTCGCTGAGGATAACATCAAGATCAAACCCCAGAAATGCCATTTCTTTAAGGATCATCTGAAGTACCTGGGGTTTGTGGTTGATACCACAGGGCTGAGACCTCAACTGGCCAAGGGGAAACTATTCAAAAAATTGACTCCACCCAACAACAAGCGGGATATACAGGTATTTTTGGGATTGGTCAGATATTACTGGCTCTTCATCCCTAGCTTCAGCTGTATTGGGGGCCACTATTTGAGTTATTAAAAAAGGTCACCATGTTTGAATGGAAGGAACGTCAGCAGTGCACTTTTGATATGCTTCAAACGTTGTTGACCAGTGCACTGGTGGTTACGCTATCCCAATTTTTGAAAAATAGTTCATTGTTCAGACGGATGCATCCCTTTCTGCTGTGGGGCAGTCCTATCCCAAAAAGATGAGGAAGGAGAGCACCCCGTAGCATACTGCAGTTGTAGCTTGAACAGCCATGAGTGCAATTATACCATGACTGAGTGGGAGTGCTTAGCGGTGATCTATGCCTATAAGCAATTTTGGGTGTTTGCATGGGGTGAAATTCAAATTTTTAATGGGTCATGCCTGGTTACGCTGGTTACAGAATCTTAAAGAGCCTGAAGGGCGTCTGGCCTGATGGACTCTTAAACTTCAGGCATACAATTTCAGAATTCTTCACTGACCCATACAAAACACCAGTATGCTGATTGTTTATCTAGATTACCCATGATTGCAGTTATGGAAGATCTGAGTGATATAATGTTTGATAAAATGCTTAGCAGAAGGTATGATGATGAACTGCCTCCAGTCATCAAGGTATTGGATGGAATAAGGGCCAATACATTCCAGAAAAATGGGGAATTATATAAGCGGATAGGGGATACTACCATGATTATCCCAAGACCTTCTGCCCGCCCTACTGTTATCATGAGTGCTCATAGGGCCGTTGGGCATGGTAGCATGCGCAAGACGTTGGAATTATTGCAGCCTCAGTATTACTGGGAAAGCATGAACTTCGATGTGCTTGATACTATCTCCTCCTGTCACCAGTGCCAAGTGGAAAAGCCGTTCTGCCAGAAGACCTCATACCAGTTAGTGAAGCTAAACTTTGCTTGGCATATGGTTTCCTTGGTGTTGTTGGCCCTCTGCCAACGAAAGCTAACCAAAACAAGTGCATTCTAGTGACAATTAACCACTTAACCCTGTGGGTTGAAGTCAGGGTGATATGAGATTTAGGGGCGGTCACAGTGGATAAATTCATAAATGGAATGCTTATTCAGCAGCACGGCTGCCCTCAGTACCTCCTTACTGATAACGGAACTAACTTCACTCCTCATATCCTCCAAAAGCTTTAAGAGCTAATGGCCATCCGAGAGGTTTTGACAACCCCATACCACCCTGAGTCTAACGGAATGGTTGATCAAGTCAATGGGACCTTGGTGAATATACTCCATAAATTAGTAGCATATTGACCCTCATATTGGAGTTCACTTTTGTCCACTGCCGTTTTCGCCTATAATATATGTTATCATTCCGCCACAGGGAAGAGTCCCTTCCAATTACTATATGGACGACACCCTGCCCTTCCAGCACTGCTATACTCCTGTGTAGAGGATACTGGCAGAATGGATCCCAACTTTATTTGATGACTCTAGCTGACACTCAATCAAATTGCAAACTGAAGCATACTTGTTCAGTTTAGCCAAGAATATTAAGACTCAAGATGCTGATCAGGTATGGTGTAATGGGTTACCCAGTTCAAAGATGGGGACATGGTTCTATTCCGTGACCAACACAGTTTTGTATGGAAGCACAAGTTGGCTAGTATCTGGAATGGGCCATTTGTAGTTATTAAGAAGAAAGGTATGGATGCTTATACTATTAAGGACCCTGCAAGCATTCTGATCATCAACTGAGTGCATGCCAAGTTCCTCCAGGTATATAAGAGACAGGGGTCTGATTGTCCAGATAAGGGGGGTAATGTCACGATTCTGATATGACTGACGATAAGCCTTAAGATCATATGGCGGAATGGATGGAATCCACCAAGTTTAGTATGAGTTATGATTATTCAAGCGCCTCAAAATGAGGCGATATTGAGTTGTTGGGAAATTGCCTCAACTTAGGCAACTATGAAATTAATGAACGAGAATTGATGGAACCAATGAGATATGGCAAATTGAATTACTAAGCCATGAAAGCGGTATCATCTAAAGTTGCTACAATATAAGTGAGATGGGATGATTGAAAAAATAGGTTGTTAATCGTTTAGAGTGAGCGGAATAGTGAGGATCCGCTGTATTTATTATAGTAAATAAAAAGAGTGTAGTGGTAGCAAGAGTTCCATACTTATTTGAAGTTTATTCTGTTGTTTCAAGGATTACAATAGTCATATTGTTGGTCCTAATTGCTCAGTGGGTTGAACCCTTTGCAAAATCATTTGGCGTATCTCTTGAATACTTCCAGTTTTATAACATTGAGTTTGGTCAATTTTGAAGTATAGTACCCTGTCAGATGGAATCTTGCTTTTTTTAGTACACCTGGGCTTATCACCACTTCCTCTGATCAATGATTCCCCAAAATTTGTTAAATATGTTTTTCAAGACCAACCTTTCTCATTAGTCATCTCTCTTTAAATAAATCCCCCGTTCATCTACAGTTTTTGAATATATGGTTACTAGAAAGAACCTGTGCATAACCTCCTTGAGGAGTTCTTTAACAATGTTGTATATTCTTTTTACTAAAATATCTACCTGATTAAAGTGCACCGTTGGGCCCCTTGGTTCCCTAAAAACTGAGGCACCCAAACCCTCCAACTATGATCTCCAATTGGTTATGAGCTCCCCATAAGACCCAACCAATTCCTGCTATTTAATTGTTTCTAATTCTCTACACCATGTCATACACCCTCACTTGGTTATTTTGGCTCTGACACCCTTCGTGGTACCCCTTTTACTATAATCCTGATGATGAGGTTCCTGGATTTGTGGCTGAGCACCGCGCACCACCTCTCTGGGAACTGGAGAGTTATGAAAACTCTCCTGACAGAGGCGTCCCTTTTGAATAATGAACAGCTTATTAATTTAAGTACTTGAGTATGGGCACTTTAGTTAGACAAAGCATCAACTTGTCAAAGTTAACTGAAATTTTATGTCCAATCAATTGTACGCCATAGAAAAATTAATTTAGTTCACATGTTTTGCTAAAATTATCTACAAATTGGCAAAGATATCTGATCTTAAGGAACACCTGAACGTCACACTTGCTACTCAGCTGCATCATAAGTTCAATAGGCTCAAATTTTCACCAGCTGAGCCTTAAGTCATGCTTATCAATAATGAACCTCATTTATTCAAGCTGCTCTCAAAAATTTTCACTTAAATGGTTTGATTTTATGGATAGCCTTGTTAAAGCGGCAAAAAACTTCTTCCAAATGGCGAAGATGTTTAAAAAGCGTTATGGAAAGAACTTTTATATAATTTATAGTAAACTAGCATGTAAGAATTTTTAAATCGCCTAATATTTTGTCCATAGCTCGCTGAAATTTATGAAGGCATTACACAGCCCTTACGGCAACATAATGGGTTGATAGAGGCCCCTATACAGTAATCATGGCGCATTTCGCCTGCTCATCTTTGGGCAGCTTTATCTTAAAATATTCAGAAATTAAGCCTATGGCTGAAAAGTATTTTGCATTGGCTAGGCTTCTAGCCATAATGAATACATAGTAATGAATAAGAATCATTCTTGGTAGCATTGTTGAGATTTCTATAATGGATTAACACAAAACTAGACCTATCCTATTTCTTAGTAAATCAAAACTGGAAAAGCCGCGACTCTTAGAGGGCACTAACATCCAATGTTGAACCAAAAATTAATTTCTTTATTGACAACTTCATCCATCGCCTTTGAGCATCTTTTAGGACGTAGTCAAACCTAAAAATTGATTAATGGTATCAATAAACTATAACACATCATGTGCAAAACCCAAATTAAGGTTGTCTTTAGCGAAAGTACCATTATATTATTTTATAAAAGGGCCAGCTCTTAGTCCTTCAATCTTCATTCAACCCAGAGAGACATTCCTAAGGTACCAGGTAGCATATCAATTGGCTTTTGTTGCCATCAAGCAACAATATCCAAATTACTTTTATTATGGATACTTAGTACTTCCTTTGGTAAAATAAAAACAAAAGAAACTATGTGATATCACTTTATTTGACATGGAATTGGGATACAAGTTAGATAAAAGCACCTAACTTTGCATTAGTTAGGGAGGGTAATCTAGGCACAGTGACAGGTTCCAAGTTCGCTTGGTAGAATTAGGGCGAATATTTCATCATATAATCCCGAGGGGGCTTTTAATTTTTTATACCACTATACTTTATGGCCCTCCAGAATGGTTGGGATTCAATTATTGCACAGTGGAATGCCCTTAGATTCCAGAATCTGGTTGAGTGCCACTAGTATGTAAAGGAAATACGCTGAAACCAGTGGCACTGTTTGCTTTGCCCTAGTGTTGCTGAGCCTCAACATTTAATTCTCTTAATTATATATTATTTTAATTATTTTCAATTTATATTTTATTCTTATTCTAATCAGTCAATGTTTTTCATTCAAAGGCCCAAAGTAATTATTAACTTTCAGTTATATAGCATCAAACATTTTAATTAATGATGTTAGATAACCAAACAAATGTAATTAGGATAAATTGCCTCTAACAACCACTATCCATTTAACTTAAGTGATTTCTTCTTATTTAATCTTAGCCTTCATTTCTCTTAACACTATCAAAAGTGTAGTAATTCTTCCTAAAACTAACCTTTATGCTTTTACCTAGTTTTAGGCTCTATTCATAAAGTCCATTCTCTTGGGACCTCTGAACCAATTTGTTGTCAAGTGTCACGGAACTGGCAGAAAAAAGTGAGACTGGCTTGCTATTCAGGGTGCATGAAAACCAGAAAACCAGAATGCCAAGGGCATTGCCATCCAAGTGACTTGGTAAATTAGGTGAGAGGAAGCAAATAGATAATGACGGCTGGTGGCCGCCATAGCCATCAACTTGACAAGCAACCAAATAATGGCCACTGAGGGGTCAGAAGATTCGTAAACAGGGTACTCAACAGGCACAATGGAGGGGCTAGGATTTCTGTGGGGCCATTATTTATTGATTAGGTGGCGAGGTCACAAAACCTCACCCAATGGGGAGATATTATCTCAAACATCATCAGCACATCTTTTTTTCCAGAGAGCGCTGGCAAATGGTATAATCCCAATAAGTCACGCATGCAATACCCTTATTTATAAAAGTGGGGCGCATTGTGGTGAGAATGGCCACTCAGGCCCAAATTGTGATGCAACCTGAGAAACATGGTTCAGGGTTTCTGTAGCAGCAAATTCTGAAAAATTATAATAAAAGTAATTTTTTGGTTGGGAAAGAATGATTGTTTAAATCTAAAAAATAATTGACCAGCAACTTTACCAGTGGGGAACGGTTGCCTTAAGGCTCAGATGCTAGGGAATAAGTGAAAATTCATGAACAAAGGAGTTACAAACCAACCAATTTTGGTAGAAAGAAATCTCTCAAATATCTTGATATTCAACTGTTCTTCCATTGTCCATATGACTCCCAATTAAGATTACCACTAAACTGTTCCTACACCACAATTTCGCTTGGCTTAGCATCACTTTCTTTGGCAGGCAACTGGAAGTGCTATGGCTGGGACACGGGGGCCCTGTTTTACTGGGTATTAGAATGATTTTACCCGTTTGGTTTAACTGAGTTTGGTCCCCCTAATTTTTTCAGATCTTTTCGCCTTATTAGAGCAATACAAAATTATCATTGGAGTTGAACCCCAATTGATTAAGATCATTTGCCCCTTTGGCGGACCTCAACTTTGGTGCTGAAGTGACATGCTCACTATTACTCTTTGGCTGACATCCTCTTTCCACTGTCATGGAAACAGCAAGGTAAATTGAGACCTTCTAAGTTAAGTGCTGAAGCACCCAAATGACAAGCTTAAATGCCAGAGGCACTGCTGCTTGAGTGACTGTATTTATAACGGGAATGAATGTTGCCAACAAGTGCTATGGGCCATGGTTGTGTATATAAACCTAGGGACAAACCAGGCAAACACAGCCCCGGGGCCCATGAGTTTTTGAAAAAAATTAAGTCAAAATTGGTGGTTTAAGTTTTCATAATAAGATCAGTTTAAGCATGTAGGACTTCATTAGAAGTGTAGAAGGAAAATTAACTAACGATTTCCTCAGTGTGCTATGACTGATAAGTAGACAGCTGGATATAGGGAATAGGTTAGAAAAGCTCAGTATTGGGGCCCTTGAAATTTGACTTAAACTAGAGAACTTTGAGAAAGGGGTAAATGAGAATGAACCTAATTGGAATCAACATTGAAAGAGTCAGCAGTGTGCCAAGTCACTGCCAATTCAGCCTCAGTTACATGAATTGCAGTCTTAACAGTTTTTTGATGGTTAGCGCAATGGCATCTCACCTGATTGGCAATGGGAACCTCCCAGGGCCACCCCACATAGGAGCGGTCCCAAAGGTTGAGAACAGGTTTGGGATACCCAACCTTCCAGCATCCAGTTGCTTTAACATCTGTTTGGCCAAGCGGTATTCTTTGAGCGATGATCTTAATATGCTAGGGGAGGGTTCTAAGTTCATGACAACTTTCAATGATGACCCACCATTGGTGAATTGCGCCGCAGAACTGACATCAGGCATTCTCATCTTAATAGGTACAAGCCCCTTGGACGTTGTTTTTGAAGTTTTAAAGGTAGTTTTGAATCGACAGCAACTTTTCCAATGACCAATACCATTGGTGAGTTTTGATGGGGATTTGATCCTGAACACAATCGTTTTGGCAGGTACACACCCATTGGGCTCTGTTTCTGATGGTTTAGAAGCCGTTTAAAACTGACAACATCATTTCACAGTGGCTTGATGCCACTAGTGAGTGTGACTGAGAATTGACCCCTGATACTCTATAAACTGAATGTGCGCGCCCATTGGGTCTCATTGCCATGGGTGTAGGTTTTCCAGATATTACAGCACGAATTTCATCAATTTTCCATTGTAATCTGGCATAAGAAATTGTGGGGACAGGCAGGGGAAGCTTCAGAAGGATGGCTGTTACCCAATGCTCATCTACCACATGGGCGAGATCACCCTGCGCGATGAGAGGGTAGCTGCCGTCTTAGGACCCTTCTTAGTGGGGAATGGGAATACTGTTTGATCTAGGCAGAGGGGTCGCTCCCTGGACTTACACCCACTGTGACATCAGCACACAATTCCCCAATTTGCTTAAGGAGCTTGCTCATGGTTAGTAAGGGTGGGGAAGGAGCAACCTTCAAAGGGTAGGCTGTCACCCACCATTTGTCCACCACATGGGCGAGATCACCCTGGGTGATGAGAGGGATGGCCATCTTTTTTGGGCATTTTTTGTGTAAAAGGGAATGGCTCACAGTCAAGGCGCAGGGGACGCTCCCCAAGACATACACATTTCTCTATTTCTGCTGGATAAAAGGTTTTGGTTTTTTTCCTGTCTTCTTTGCTCCCCCATTTTTAAGTGCATCATCTCTGGTCACATACTCTCAAATAAAACTTAAAAGGCTATTTTCAAAATATAAATATTATATATAAAATCTAAAAGATATAGAATTAGCACAGTAATTATGTTATATAAATTATTTCATCTGAGCGCTTTAGTATTATTTGTTTAATTCAACTAAGTTCATAGGGTTTGGTAAGCTGGTGGCAGTTTTAATTTTTAGTTTTTTTATAAGTATAATATCTGGCTTTGGCTAAATGGTTGAGGGTTTAGTAAATTTGAAATATTTAATTACTTTTAGGTAAGTGGTTGATATTTAACTTAATTTATGCAAGGCAAGTCACCCAGTGGATGGACATTTTCCAAAATAGAGAAAATAAGTATTGACATGAAACCTTAGCAGGATCAACTCCATTGTAGAAAGTTTTTCCACCTCCAGATAAGGACTAAGATTTTTCTGGTATGTCATGGGTAAGGTTTTCGTGTTATTAGACCTCATAACCGCCAATAGCTTCCTTAGGCTGGCACCCCAATTGATGTGTGAAGGGCAGAAATTGAACCTTCAACCTTCAGGTTGGTAGCCATATGCCCTACTGACTCGCCTTCCATCATCTGTGGTTGATATTTTAGTTAATTCAATAGTTTTAATTGGGTTTGGATAAATGGGTAATGGTTTAGTAAAATTAATAGTTTTATTTGGTTTTTCCTGAATGGCTAATGGTTAAGTTAATTTGATAAAATTGGTTTTGGCTCAATAGTTATAATTATAGTTAACTTAATAGTTTTAATTGGTTTTGTCTGAGAGGTTGTAGCTTTTGGCTGATTTGATGAACCTAATGGTTTCAGGTAAGTGTTTGATGGTTTAGTTAATTTGTTTTTTTCAATTGGTATGCTAAGTGATTAGTGGCTTTATGAAAATTTACCAAATTTAATTTAGTTCTACATATTGATGGTCATCTACCAATAAAAACTATTTTATTCTTATTACCTGTTAAAATATAATTCTACAAGAAATTCCAGGAAAAGGGCTGTCAGTAAACAAGGCTAAAAAGTCTCTTTACCTAAGTCATTGTGTATACCTACAATGAGACATACTATCTCATGAACAAATAAAATATATCTCCAAACTTGGCATACATACTATAAAAACTTTTGAGAATAGTAGTAGTCTATTTTTCAGAAAGATTTAATACTTTTTAAAAGTTATTTATATGATATAATAATATAGAAATCTAATGGTAATTTCTTATTGTTTACAGCTAAGTGTTTTTTAGTGTTCATTTAAAACAGTAGTCATAGGTTTTAATATGCAGTTGTGTTTTTTTCTTTCCACTTGATCTCACTTTTGAGCATATTTTATCTAAAGATGTATTTTCACCACCTTCTGGCCACGTTCAATTCCCATTAATGTCTACATATCCAACGTCTAACCACGCCCAAAATTCCTACTAATGTCCATGGATATGCCGCCTACTGCTTCAATGTGGGGTAGTGGTGCTCCACCACCTAGCATTTTTTGCCCTGCTGGTAAATGCGTTTGCATAAGGTCAAATAGCCTTTATCTTCTTCCAGCCATTTTGTCCCCCCATAGAACTTAGTGCTCCACCTGGCGCACATCCACCCTTCTCACCCCCATCCTCTCGCCCTCAATCCACTATACAATTTTGCCTATGAGTTGACTACAGGCGTTTATTCTCGTATGTCAACAAAGCAATTATCAAATTGGCCACCGCTGTATTTGTACTGGCTGGCTTTAATGATTTCTGCCCGTTTAAGAGCTATATTTACATATGCTTTCAGATGGAGGAGGACGCTGCAGCAGTGGCTTTAACTCCTTACTTATAAAAATACTCCCATCCCTACTACCCATACTTACCTTTCTTAGGACACCACATTGGTGGTGTCATTTACATCCCTCCCATTTCACCTCCCACTCAAGATTTTATATGATCAATTGATGGTGGGGCTTCTGGCTTATGGGACACGCCCAACCTTGTCTTCATCGTTCCTTCTGGTTCAGAGCGCCTTGCTGCACCTTATGCCACTGCCACCATAATACACACCATCCTGCCTTAGCCCAACAATTCCCCCCATAATCATATTGCAGTGGCATCTGAGCAGTTATTATGGGATCAGGTGGATAATTTTCACCAAATTTGTCCCTTCTGTTTTGTATTCAACCATTTAAAAATCCTTCCCCTGAGCCAATTACTCTGGTGTGGCTTCTGAGCCCTATTCAGTGGATTCTGAATGGGGCGTTTTGTTGCTCCTTCCCACCTGACGTTCTTGTTTGATGGGCCAGAGTGGAAAATTGGCCCCCACCAAATCACCTGCCCACATTAACCCACCCATATTATCTAGCCAATCAGAGTCAGGCATGGACCACCATCTGCACCCAAACAGCCCATTTGATTAATACCCACCCAAAATTCTTCATCCACTATCCTTCTGAACCAAAATCCATGAGACAATTTGGCTAAGATTGAAAAATCAGGGTAGCGTTATCATGAATGAGGAATCTGGTGAAACTCTTGGCTGGTTCAAATATGGTTGGGCTGAATTTTAAAATTCTGATTTTGACAAAACCCCATCCCCAAACGTTTTTATCCTAAACCCAATGCCACCCCCTACCAAAGTTACCACCAGCTCGCCTTAGCAGTGATGGCCTCACTCCATTGCCCAGACCTATGCAAAGTAGTGGCTAATTTGTTTCTTAATGCCATAAAAGGCTGACCACACTTGCCTTCCCTTCTGATTTCCCTGAATCAGCCTGAATTGAAATCACCAAATTATTTAAAGATGCTGAAGCCGCTGTCATACATGTGGCACAACTAGCAGATTTTGACACTTGCTAAAATTACCCACCAAAATATAACCAATTTTGCCCAATTCCTTAATGCCCACATTTTAGCTGAACATCACTTAGTGAATTCTGTTAAAGCTTCTTCCAAGCTTATATATAGGAAGAGAACTTATTTTACACCGTCATCTACCCACACCATTCTGATGTCCCAACTCCCTGGCTCTCTGCTTTTTCATTTTTACAACTTTTATAATTCTATTATAAAGAATATGTCTGTAGAAGAGCTTCCTGATCTCCCCTCACCCTCTGTCATGGTGGGTTAACGGTATTCCACTCCCACCTGGTTGATAGTTTTTGGTTTTTTGTTATCTTCTTTGTTCATTAGGTTCTTTTGCTCACTGAGTATTAGTAATGTTATCCCCTGGTTGGCGTAACTCAATTAAACTTGTATAAGCAGTTGTGTTATTTTTTAGTTGTTTTATTTTTACAATTTTTATTTACTGAGCAGGTAATGTTTTTTGGTTGATTTGGAAAATACTATTGGCTTCATTATATGGGTGATGATTTAATTAATCAGTAGGGTTAACAATTACTAAACTTATTGCTGGCCATCTACCAATATAAAAGTTAAAACATTTGTTTCATATCATCTGTTAAGCATAAACACCATAGTGAAGCATGGGTATTCTGCTAGTCTAATATATTTTTAATAAGAAACAAGAACTGATTTCAAAAAAATGCATAAAAAAGTATAATAATTATTGATAAATGTTTTAAATAATCAACTAAAACCCTTTTTAAAGTTGGCGCCATATTTTTAACTGACTTATAATAGCCAATTATAGTATGTATACTCAGTACTGTATTAATAGTTTTCTATAGCTTACACATGGACCCAATCTAATATAAGCTATAATCTATATCTGTGAGAAAATTCTATAGGTCAGTTTAAAATATGACACCAACTTCAAAAAGATTCTTATTGGTTTATCAATATTTTATAAATTAATTTATACTTTTTAGTAAAATTTAAAGTCAATTTTTTTCTTTTTTAGCACTAGTGTTGCCCAACCCAAAAGGGGGAGCTGCCATGCATCTTTATTTGTGAATGAGCGAAATAATGGTATTATTAGAAATAAAAAAATTCTAATATAGCTACTAAGTTATCAGCCTAAGAAGCCTTATCAGAAGGCGAAGAAGCTTTGGGAAACCTTTGTGTGGTGCTTGCTTTAGCTGGTGGACCATGGCGGACATCTTAAGGTTGGGGCATCAGTGACATGTGGCAAAAGGAGGTATAATTGCAGGTTTTCTTTGTTAATGAGGCCAGAGTTGTCCATTGCCTCAATGTATTGAGCAAATTGATGCTCTGCAAAAGTGATAATAGCTGGAACACAAGTGAAAGTCTTGATGCACTGGCAGGTTTGGGGATAATTGGGGTCAAACAGAGAATTTTTTGCTATGTCAATGCAATTATGGCTCACTTTAAAAGTGAGCTCCTCAATTTCATATTTTTATCCTCATCAAAAATTCAGTTCTTTTTTCCTAAAAAGTTTTTAGTGCATTTTTAAAGTTTATGGGTTCCCTATTTTTAAAAATACTATCTTAATATTTTTTAGACATCACTGTTCTATATAAAAATAAAAATCATTTATATATATTAATATTATTTTATAAACAAATATACCAGAAATAAACAAGCTTAACATAGATAAATATAACCATTGGGAACCATTATAGGATGTTCATCTTTTTAATTATATAATATATAAGTAAAAATCGGATATAAAATGTACTAATGATATCTAAAGTATAATGTAATCTTTATATAATTTAAACTGAGTGGTTTGTTGTTATTTGGTCAATTTAAGGTTGTTAGCCTTGAAGGTAAAGCTGCTTCCACCCTAGTACAGGTTTTGAGTTCAAAACCAGTACTGGCTAGAAAAATCTTGGTATGGTATTTTTGTCCCAAGGTTGACCCACCTCAAATACTTTATTTGGTTAATTTGATAGGCTCAATAATTTTGAGTAATCATATAGTAATTTAATTGATTCATTAGGCACATTGGTTCTGGTAAGCAGTTGTGGCTATTTGGTTAATTCAATAGGTTCACTGGTTTCTGTATAAAGTTATTGATTTGCTGATGTGATGGATTCAATTAGTTTTGGTTGAGTTATTGGTGGTTTTTAGTTGATTTACATATTCAATGGTTTTACTATGCAGCAAGATGTTTACTTAATTAAGTTGATATTTATTTACTGTAAACCTTTCAATGTTTATCTACCAAAAAAATGACCCAGATTAAAAAATTACTTAGTTGAGTTAATAGTTTTACTTACTTTAAACCTATCAATATCAAACTAACAAAGATGACGTTAGAAAAAAAGATTGGTTAAATTAAGAACCTCCTCCTTTTTTGAAGTGGCAAAATGTCTAGAATTTGCAACTGATCAACATTGACTCTATAAATCTTATTATAAAAAGCCATACAAAAATTGATTCTAAGTTATTGATCTGCCAATGTCAGAATTGTGTTTATCTAGTGATAAACTAGGCTCACAATTGACTACCATCTCTTCTGATAATAATAATATAAATAAAAAAATCCTGGTCAGATACTGGTTTAATCCTTACAAAATTGGAATGGGACCTAAGTGGATTTATCCTCTTTTATTGAATAAAGAGCATTTAAATTGATCTAGTAATTTCAGAGTTATGTGTAAACAAACATAAAAAATTGAAAAAGAACTCCTTTAAAAAGGCTCTAAAAGGTATGAAATAATTAAGAAGTTATGTATACTTAATAAAACATTTTTGAAGTCAGCGCCATATTTTAAACTTCCTTTTAATAGCCAATTTTAATATATACTCAGCATTGTATATTCTAAGTTGCTTATAGTTTACACTTGGACAAATCCAATATGAGGTTTAATTTGTATTTGTGAGCAAAAGTCTATAAAACTGGTTGGAAGATAACTCTGACTTCAAAAAGGTTTATGGAGTATTCATATTTCTTGATTATTTCATGTTTTAAGCTATTTTAAATGAAGGACTTTTTCCCCTAATTTTTTAAAGGAGGGTCTTTTTTGCAAAAAATGAAGGCAGTTCTTTTTACCCAAAAAAAATTAATCAAATTTTTTCCAAAAAGAATTAGTCATTTCAAAGAAGTTTTTCCCAACTTTTATTTCAAAAATCACTATCTAAATATCATTTTTTGAACCCTCACTATTTCTATATGCAAAATAAAAAACGGATATATATATTATTATAGTATCACATATCAAATATAATGTTATTTATTCTATTAAATTACATTTATTTTATTGGTCAATATATGATTAAATTACTAATTGTCATCTACAATAATCCATTTTATTAATTTAGTTAAAATTAATTGGTCAAACAACACTATCTTACTGATCATCATCTACAATAATTCATTCTATATAATTTAGTTGATTTATTGGTCAATCTATGCGAAATTTACTGATTGCCATCTACAATAAATTATTTTTAAATTTGGCTGATTATTAGTCAAATTATGAAAAAATTGTTAGGAATCTATAATGATTTAAGCTTATCATGATATGATTTCATACTTGCCTGGATTTGAACATACCCCCCAATTATAGTACATATATCAAGTCAATAGTTGATTCAGATCTATTGCTTCACCTATGTTGAAATAAGTCCATCCAGCTATGTATTAGTCTATAATTAAAATCTATCACTTCCGTCCATTTTGCTACACATACTAAATTAATGGTCAGATACTGGACCAATACTTACAAAAATAAAAAACATCTTTCTCTCACTGAGCCAGCTTTTTTGAATGAAAAAGTGACCAGACCAAGACCAGAGAGAATATCCTGCCTGTTAGTTTATTACTGCACCTATAGAGCAGTACCTCACGGTCATCAACCCCAGAAAAAGTAGGACTCTCTGCCCATTAGTGCTAAACAAAAAACAGATGGCCTGCTTACGCTCCAGCAGTTTTCATATAAATTTATTAAAATTAATCCACAATAGGAGAATATATCCACTAAATGACTTTACGTTGACTCTGCCCACAGGTATATTGGCAACGGTGCCCAATTGCCTCAAAATGAATTGGCACCTACTCCTGCGCCTAAGAAGTGCACAATTTTAGCAAATTATATATTTTTGAAGCACGCCAAAATGGAAAGGGAATCCTCTAGATCACTTCCCAATGCTGATACCCACAGTGCTGTCAGTAATAGTACCCAATCACATCAGGGTTAATTGACAGCCTCTTTAGCATATATCACTCCTAGTAATTTTAAAATGTCACCAACGTAGGTAAAAACCTCAGTGGCAAAACGCAAAGCCCATTTACGACAAAAACACTCCCCAGTGGTAGTGCCAACATCTTCTGCCCCTAGTATGCCCATCAGACTTACCAAAGAGAGTTATGAGGGGCACAGCAAAACCAAGTTTATTGATCTTGGGAATATTACTCAGTAGAAATAACCTGGCCACATGACCAATCGCACTCTAAAAGTATCATCCAAAATTCCTGACAATGTTGCAGTCACATTGGTATCTGAATCTGACACAATCTTCATGAAGCGCTTGCCACATTTGCTGGCTAAATCCCCAACAAATCCTCAGTTATGTCAGGGACAATCTCTGCCAAAAAACAACCCACTCACCCACCAAAAATGTTGTGTTGCATCATGACAAATTTCAGTCAGTGGAGGGGACTATCTCTGCCTAAATTCAAAATACTCATTCACCCAATTAGTTGGGCTGTAACCCAAATGTGGAACAATAGCATCAGGAACCAAATATGATGGATCAGACAGCCAGGTTGATTCATCAAAAAAATTAAAAATCTTGCCATGGGGATCTTCCACTGCCACCTTGTTAAAGCCATCATCTAGGGCGCCCATAAATTATACGCCCATGCAAAAAGATATGCTTGCACATTGTGGTGTGTACTACTGAAATAATAAGCAGTGGGAGGTATTTCAGTTACTATACTCCATGGTAATTCAGTAGATTAAGAAAGACATTACATCCTCCATTGCTGCTATATAAGGAGAGACTATAAGTTATCCACTGGGGTCACCAAATGCTGGCTAGATACCCAAATCTTGATGAACATGGTATTATTTTATAAATTTTCAATGGTTTATACCAAAGATGCGCTCAAATGGATGAAACTTTCTCTTGACCACCTAACCAGGAGGCCACCATCCAAGAGGATCTGATGCCTAGAGATGCACAAGTACGGATAGAAGCCAATATCAATGTCCACAATGCAATGGAGTACATAAAGCTGGAGTAACCTCAAAATTTGTTCAGGCTACTTGGAGTTTGGGCTCCAGCTAATGGAACTTACTGAATATGTGAAACACTTTCAGAACATTTCAACCTCCTTGAATGGGCTCACCAAGCCCTTCCAGTTAAGATAGCATTGGAATGGTATAAACCATGTTTTTTATGAGGAGGCTCTACCATAAATTGTATCTGTGTTCAATGCTACCAAAGCCTTGCACTGTTCATATACTCACATTCCACCGGATACTGCATCTGACCTGTTAAAGGCAGGTTTGAAAAAGGAGAAAACAATAGAGTGGGGCCCTTCCGTGATTGGTCACCAGAAGAAGCCATCAACTGGTGCACTAACAGGGTCACCCCATTGGAGATGAAATATTAATTATAATCCGGTGCCTTTATTGAGCTGGTTTGAGAGGGGGCAAACTTGGGGTAACTAATTCAATCCACAAAACTCTCCATGGATGCACTTTTCCTATCTAAAAATAAAAAAATTTATCATTTATTTTGCCACTCTTTCTTAGGCACTGATTGGGTTGCAGCTGGGCTTCCCCCAAAACTTCTCAACATTGGATGGAACATGAGTTTTTTCCACAAACAGCAGCGGCAATGAGGGGACACAACACCTGGTTTTGAAAGAGTGGCTCCAGGCGGGCATAAGGATTGAGACTATCTACGCCTGGAAACAGTCATTCCTGGATCCATCCTTTGCCACCCCCTATGCCGCCAAAGGCTTTTCTCCCATAAAGACATTTCAGTGGATCAAAGCGGACGTGCCAGTAAAAATGGTGAGAGTATTCACTGATGGGAGCTGGAACGGAGTCATGGTGAAGGACTTGTGCCACTAGGATTCAATCATGCTGGAAGTTCTTCAACAGCACCTTCAACTGATGTGTGGTCCTGAAGTCGCCCTACACTGATCCATCTGGGATTCTCGCCAAATGACGCCCTCAGCTGGAAAAAAACTTTGAGATCTTAGCATTAAAGCCAAGAATATCAACGGCCATGGTATTAACATATTCCAGGTCGAAGCATTCTTAAACCGTGGGTTCAGACTTAAAAAATCACTAAGCTGGATAATGAAGGGAAACCCCCAGCTGACGCCTTGAAACCCACTCCAAATAACAAGTGTACAGCACCATGGCGGCCCAGTCTGATAATAAATTCGTGGAACAGAGATGAAAGCCACATTAACTACATCCATCAGCTTATCATCGGGGGTCTATAGATCAACAGCACCTAAGTCATATATTTTAAAGATTCTATACATATCCACCTGCAGCTGGTGGAGGAGAAGCGGTCTAACTTAATATTGTCGATTTATCAAGAGCTCAATGAGGCCTTGACGGGCGGTAACTTTGACAATCATTGGGTGCATAAACGTGGGTCATTGACATAGCAATCTCAGGCAAGTCTGAATAAAAACTCCTGGAAGTAAGAATCAAGTGTAAGAATATATACCTGCAAACTGGAACCAACCTGTTACGTGAACCAAACCACCTGGCATATCAAATTATTAAACCTGCTGATGGATAAGGAAAGGGAATGGGTCCATGAGGTGATCCGCACTGGCCTCTCATATTATAGGGAGATTCATGAGTTCATATTGGCTGGTGGTGATTATAGCTAAGTGCCTTTACCCTCAAACTGTAAAGGAGCTATATGAACTGGCCCCATGGATGAAATCAAATAAGATTTCTTTGCCTTAATTTATCAACTTTCTTAGTCTCAGCCATGCCATATATGTAGAATAGGAAGATACCAAGCAAGTATGCCGGTTTAGCTATCAGACAGGCCACATGATGGCTCAGTGCCATCACAAAAAGAGAAAATGTCCAATGAATTTGCTTATGATCCTGTTGGAGGTGTCACCATGGTCAAGACAAAACCTTTTTCTGCATCCCAGAGCCAATGAAAGGCTCCCATGGAACCTTATGAAGGTTGCAAACATGAAGCGTCAGCAACAGGAGCTGGAAATTGCTCATAAGGAAGTGTGGGAGCTGGAAGCAGCCAAGCATCCAAAAGCGGATGATGAATTCTTCATGAACACCAACCCTGAGTTGTATAAAATGATTGAGGGGACGGGCCCTGACCCAGTTGCACCCCGTGTATCACAAGTGGAATGGACAGTTCATACGGAGGCGCGCTGTCAAAAAAAACTGGACCCAAAAAGTCGTCCAAGAAGGGCCAACCACCACCAGATATTACAATTTTGGAAAATAATCCAACAAGCAAAAAATGGGTAAGAAGTCAGCATGCAAACGATTGGTCAAAAAAGCCTATTGCCAACAACCAACCACCCTCTGGAGATGCCAGACAACCAGATTCACTCAAAAGTACACCCACAAAAATGGCATGTTCCACTAAAAACCAATAGTGATCTGGTAATCACTTGGCGAGTGTTGCCACTACTTCTGTTCAATCTAGAGTGTCAAGCTTGCTCCCTAAGGTGATGCTCAAACCATCTCCATTATCAATTAACAAGGGGACAGGGTTGGTAACGGAGTTTCTGGTGCACAGGATGTCCAGCAATAAAATATCTGTGCCAATAACCAACTTTGCAAAGCGCCAACTACCCTGCACTCACTCTTGGCGACAAAAGCTGTTAAAGAACCAACCTCAGCTTAGGACTCAATATATAACCCAGAAAACACAAAAAAAACCTCATACCAATGGGTTGGGCATTTGGAAATATCTGTAGCGACCACAAATGCTATAGGGATGACAAACATTCAGAAAAAGAGGAGTAAAATACACTATTTTTAAACCAATAATATAATAAATAAAGATATAAATACTATAAAAGCAAGCAGGTACCCAAAAAATTGGTTCCAAGATCAACTAGAGATGCAACAAGCCACCCAAGGTTCCTTCAGATAAGGTTTCAAGCCCTTTGAACGGATCATATGTCTATTGTTGCACTGAACAGGAACATCAACCTGGTATTCATAAAGGAGACTCGTGCTGGATGTATATTAGTGGCCATTGCCACAAATAAGGAAAATGGAAAGACTCTCTGAGTGGTTGCATTGTACACCTCACTGAAACCCACAGAAACTAAACCTTTTGGAACTCTTATTGGAGAAACCAACCAATGAAGCTATGGTCCTAGCAGGAGATTTGAACAGTTGGAGAAATGCAAGTTGGTATAAATTACAAATGAGTGAGTGCGCCAAATGTAAGGATGAGGATATGCTAGAGTACTTGGTCAATACGGGCTTAACCTTATGATTTATGAAGAGGATGGCGACTCCGCTAACCTCACAAGGTGGTCATATGATTACAGCAGAGAACTGCAGACAGGCTCTCTCCTGGACTATATGATTGTGTCATCTGACCTCAAGCTGTTGGCATCTAATAGCGAAGTTAGCAGAAACTCCAAAAGCAACCATATGATTTTCTGTGTATAAATTGACCTGGGTGAACCCCCAAAATGCTGAGAATTAATATTGCACAAGCGACGCTGAGGGATGGGGAATGGAGCTGCACAATTTAAAAATGGATTTGATAAGCTAATCAAAGTTTTTTTGGACCATCAGCCAGAGTTTTGGCTCCCTGAATGATGGGTCCAAGTTAAAGAGAAAATCAAGCACAATAGCATGACGTTCAAAAAACCAAAGCCTACAAATGAATGCCATCATAGAGCAGCTGAAGGATGATCTAGATATTCTGAAGCTTTCCCAGTGGGACAGCAAATAATGGTGGAACAGATACTGGACTATGCACAAACATTATTGAGCTTTCTAATAAACAAACAGGACTCTGAGCGCTATGTGAAAGCTACCTATTAGTTCCAAAGCTTTGCTGGGACAATGATTAAAGAGGGCCTGGCTAGCCTCAAGGAAATTTGATCCAAGGCCAACATCTGGCAGGTGGAATCCCATTAGGTACATTGTCCTCTGACTCTACAAAATCAAGCGTGAGATCAATAATTTATAGCAAACCATTTCAGTACTGAGAGATGAGAGAATCTGCAACTTCATCTGTCAAGATTCTGATATGACTGAACAATAATCCCTAAAAAAAACTACGGTATATTGGCTAAAATCCGCCGTCCATGTTCAATAGTGTATGAATATTTGAGCGCCATTGGATGAGGCAATATTGGGTCAGAAAGGCTTATATTGGATCTCCTCTAAATAAAGTGATAAGGCGATGTTGACTTTCAATGAATATTGAGTAGATTGCCTTGAACTAAATTGATAGGGAAATTGAGAATCCCATACCCTGCTTGAGCCAATGAAAGTATGGTAGAACTCAATAGTCTAAGCCAAAGGAGCGGTATCAACCAAAGTTGCTGGTATATAAGCAAGATGGGACAATTGTAGAAGGGAGTGATTAACAGAAAAGAGGAGAGCAGAGAAGAAAGCATCTGCTAATATTAATTAAAATAAAGAAGTGTGATCAGAGCTAATTACTTCATATTTTTATTCTATCTATAAGTTGTCTCAAGGACCAATGATCCTCACATTGTCTGTCCGTTGCTTGGTGGGTTTGACCCTGTGCAACCCTTATGGTATATCACAACAATACCGCCAAAATTTTAACTGTGGTGCTCACTACATGGGTACCATTGATAACCCAACAAAAAATAAATAAAGTTCTCCAGTTGCTAGTCATGTTGCATCAGGTATGCTTTGATGGGGAATACTTATGACACACAGCACCAGCTGAATATGCGGAACTCAAACTTGATTTAAACTCGGTTCTCAAGAAGCAGGACAAAATCCTTCAGGAACAAAACGATGTGATGATCCATCTTGACAGAACGTTTAATCAAATGAAGATTCTTGGCCAACAAAACACGCAACTTTCAAATCGCTTGGATGACACTACTGAATGACTGCATTGTGCAGAGCGGAAATTAGATGGTACCTTCCAGTCCCCTCATTGAGAATCTGATGAGTGACAAGGGGCTGCTCAGGGAGAATTGTATTATGGAGAATATGACACTGGTGTGAGCTACTATACCTAGGATGGCAGCTCTGGAGATGACTATGTATTAAAGAGCCAAATCCCCAAGTAATGGCTGTACTGTCCAACAAAGAGGCCCACGCTACCTCTATATCTGCAAACAGACCACCCGCCGCTGGACCAGCTCCTCATTGGGAGACCGCTTATGGGTCTTGACCCATTCTTCAGTACATCCCAAAAGGTTGCAGTTATGAGTGAAAGGAGGAAGTTTGTATTGATAAGCTGCCTCCATTTGATTGCAATGGGAATATTCACGGCTTCTTCAAGCATTTTGAGTTTGCAGTGGAAGGCGCCTTGGATCAGCATGAAGCTAAACTATTGATATTCGCCTTTAATTTTGGGTTTGCCAATAAAGTCACATGCTACCTTCCAAGCAGCTCCGTTACATACCAAGAAATGAACGATGCTGTGCTGCGGCTGTTTGGGAGTACTGCAAAGATGTCACAACTAAAGGCTGAATTCTTGACTATTGGGTTCCAACGTAATGAGACCCTCACTTTATTTTCTGACCAATTACCGCGGAAGCCCAGGTGGTAATTGGGTCAGGGTCTTCATAAAAATCTTATGTGTGCATCACAATGACCTCCGCCGTTAAGCCATATCACAAGCTATACAATGTCATGTCACCAATTTTGGACGATGACGTTCTCATGCCAAAGTTTGTTCAGTTTTTGTGCTGTCTTTCCGCTAACTTCCCTCCGGCTAATATAGAGCAGAAACATACTGCCGCCATTTCTAGACCTTCTTATTCAGGGTAAATCTCCTGTCCTGTCCAGATTCTGCCTAGTAACCCCCAGACTTATTATGATCATGCGCCTCACCCTTGGACAAGTTATCTTCAGCAGTCTGACTTCTGCTATGTCCCTGCTTATGAAAATTGTTAGCAGCCTGACTACCATCCTGGACCTAGTTATGCCAATTGTCAGCAATCATCCTATTGACCTGGCCCTAGTTAGGCCAATTGTCAAAAAATAAACTATTGGCCTGGTCCCTCTTATGAGAACCAAGTACGCGGTCCCTGCGGGGCTAATTGTTTTTGAATGTGGTCACCCTGCCACCTTGCACAAAGCTTCCTTAGCCGTCAAGTTCACTATGTGCAATAGGATCAATACTATCAGAGAAAAGATGGAGCGGATTAGAGATAGGACTCTCTACCTCACTATACCAACCCAAACGTCCCACCTGAATCAATTGTAGTATATCCAGTGGAAGTCCCTAAATAAGATGACGAGTTTTTATACCACAACTGGTTGGAGGAATCAATGTATTGACATGGGTGAAAGCCAAGGGTGTATTGGATGAAGGATCTCAGGAGCAACCAATTCTGTACGCCCATCAAATGTTTGACAAAGCTTCTTCAGATGAGCTGGATCCAGCTGCAGATGCGCCTTCCCTGAAAGGTGTAAACGTCGCCCTTCCAGTAGGCATTATTGCTAAATAATACCCCAAAGTCGGTGAGGGGATTATGAGTTTTCTTGGGAAAAGAGGTCCCTTAAATGTCCAAGTATTAAACAATCAATATTTTCTTATTCTATTGTACATACTGTGACATCTTTGTAGCAAAAAATAGAGTTCGCGCTAATATAGATATGGGCGCCCCAGTCAACATAGTTTCCACCAAGTTAGTGGTGAAGTTGACGTTAAAACCTGATGCAGAACATTGAATGGTGCATGGGACCACTAGAGCGGAAAGCACAGATTCTGAGGGAGCATACAGAGCACTACCTTTGCAGTTTGGTTCAATTGTCATGGTAGCCCCTGTGATAGTGCTACCAAAAAGTAATTATGAACTGCTTTCATGCAACACTTTGGGGCTGTCATTGATATGACTTCAGAGACCTTCGAATTTCTGGGGAAGCGGATCCCAATTTACTTTACCTCCAGTGGAGTGTTGAAGGACCTGGTGCACATGGGACATATCAACTTTGCATATAGTGATGGGGTGATTCCAGTTCACTACCATCGACTAAAGAGCAAGACCATAGCCATTCCCCAGTAAATATATGATTATCAAAGGCTGCCGCTCAGAGCTGCTGGACCTATATTCATTCCTTCCTGACACCAAGTTATAGTGAAAATTGAGTTAGAGGTGGAAGTGCCAGCTGGGCTCTATGGGGAGGTCATTGGGCATTATCAGAAATTGCGGCTTGAGCCTCATGTGTCTCCAGGCATTATACTCCCAGGAAATGAGGAGATCAAGGTCTTGTTAGCGAATTTACAGAACAAACCAATGAAAATCCGCCAGCATCAAATAGGGGTGTATTTAAACTTGACCCACAGTTGAGGAGGTCCTTCAGGTTCAAAAGTTCAAGTTGTTTGATAAATTTAGTTTACCTGTCAAGCTGAATCCTGGCGTAATGACAGTGGTACTGTGGGAGAAAAAATGAGTTATTATTAGAACAAAAGGACCAAGTAATAACTTTATTCTAGAAGTATAAGGAAATTTTTGCTAATGTCAACCATGTTTTAGAGTGTGCTCGGGGAGTGGTCCATCAACTGGACAAAGATCATCCCCTCATCAGGTCTCAGCTGATCCACCAATCAAGGGCAGCTGAAGAAGTAATCACCAAGGAAATTGATAAGTTGCTGGAGCAAGGGATGCTCAAACTTTTGAAGAGTCTATGGGCTTCGCCCATTCTGTAATAAAAAAGAAGGACTGTACCAACCTGGTGGTGATAGGCTACCAGAAGCTCAACAGTAATACTAAGAAGGACTTGTATCCCTTGCCTCAGATTGACGATGCGTTGGATCAGTTAGGAGGAGATCACTACTTTTCTGCAATGAATCTGATATTAGGTTACTGGCAAATCGAGTTGCCTGTGGTGAAACATGAGAAATGCGCCGTAATCACATCCACTGGACTGTTCCAACTGACCCATATGCCTCAAGGGCTATGTAACGCCCTGGCACATTCCAACGAGCCATGGACACTATCCTTGGTGACCTAAAGCTGTCGTACATCCTCATGACCTTGATAACATCAATGTTTTATTAACCCTTTTCTGAGCACTTTGATCATCTAGATGGGGTATTCCGCCAGCTCTCTGATGCAAACATCTAGATTAAGCCTCTATATGTAACTTCTTCAAAGACCAACTATTTACCTGGGGTTTTTGGTAGACTTTAAAGGTCTGAAATTGCATCTGGACATGGTGGAGGCAATCAAAAAATGACTACACCAAACAGTAAGCACAACATACAGGTATTTTGGGAATTGTTAGCTACTACCAGCGCTTTATCTCTAACTTCAGCTGTATTAGGAGCCCACTATTTGAGTTTTTAGAAAAGGATGCCATGTGCAAATGGACAGAACGCCGTCAATGCTCCTTTGACAGATGTAGACGGCGCTGATCAGTGCGCCAGTGATATGCTATCTGAAATTTGATAAAGATTTCATCATCCAGATGTATGCGTCCCTTTCCGCTGTAGGGGTTGTTCTATCCCAAAAAGAAGATGAGGGGGAGGAGCACCCAGTGGCATACTGCAGTCAAAGTCTGAATTGCCATGAACGTAATTATACAATGACCAACTAGTACTAAAAAAAGTAATTATACAATGACCAAGTGGGAGTGCTTAGTGGTAATCTATGCATATAAGCAATTTAGAGTATAATTGCATGGCGTGAAGTTCAAAGTTGTGACGGATCACTCTTTGTTATTCTGGAGCAGAACCTTAAGTAACCTAAAGGGTGCCTAGCCCAATGGGACCTCAAACTGCAGGTTATGACTTCGAGATCCTTCATTGACCTGGAGCAAAACACCAGAATTCTGATTGCTTATCATGATTACCAATCATTGCAATATGGTGGATCTCAGCGATGTGAATTATAACAAAATACTCAGCAGAAAATACGGTGATAAAAGCGCTAAATAATATGTGAGACATTACTTTTAGCAGTACAGGGAATTGTGCAAACAGATTGGAGACTCTACGAAGAACTTCCTGTGATCCTTGCCACATCCTATTATTATCATAAGCGCATATAAGGCATTTTTACATGGTAACATGTGAAAGATAATGGGAATTGTTGTGACCTCATTATTATTGGGAAAGCATGAACTTTGACGTGATTGAAACCATTTTCTGCTGCCATCAGTGCCAAGTGGAAAAGCCATTCCGCCAGAAGACTTCATACTGGTTAGTGAAACCCCATTTTGCGCGTCATACAGCTTCTCTCAATGTCGTTGGCCCTCTGCCAACGGGAGCTAACAGATCCAAATATATTCTGGTGGCAATCAACCACTATATCAGGAGGGTAAAATCATGGGCGATATGGGACCTGGGAGAAGTCACGTTGTCTAAGTTTGTGATGGAATGTATTATTCAGTGACACAGATGTCCTCAGTTAATCCTTACTGACAATGGGACCAACTTCACCTCTCACATTTTACCCAAGCTCAATGAATTGATGGCCCTTCCACAGAGTCCTAATGACCCCATACCACCCCAAGTCCAACAGGATGGTTGAGTGAGTCAACGGGACGTTGGTGAAAATACTCCAGAAATTAGTAATAGATCGACCTTGTAATTGAAGTACCTCCTTTCCACCGCCATTTTTGCTTATAAAATTAGCTATCATTCTGCCACAGGGAAGAGTCCTTTTCAATAATTATATGGATGACACCCTGCTCTTCCAGCACTGCTCTATGCCTGCATTGAAGATACTGGCGAAAGGATCCCCAACGTTAATTGAATAATTTAACTAACAAAATAATCAAGTTTCAAACTAAAGTGTACCCCTTCAGTCTGTCTAAAAAAATAAGGAATCAGGCCTCTGATTGAGAACGGTGTAGTGGGATGGCTTAGTTCAAAGATGGAGAGCTGGTTCTGTTCCATGACCAGCTTGGCCTTGGTTGGAAGCACAAATTGGCCAGCATACGGATTGGTCCATTCAAAAATCAATGAGAAAACAGGTGTTGACACATATACTATAAAGGACCCTGCGTGCGGTCAAATCATCACCCAGGCATGCAAAGTTCCTTTGGGCATATAAACTATAGGAGACTTAGCATCCAGTCAAGAGGGGGAGTAATGTTGAGATTATGATGTGACTGAATAATAAGCCCTAAAAAGCTACAGCGGAAAGGCTATAAACTGCCAATCATGGTCAATAGTGACACAAATATTTGAACGCCTTGGGATGAGGCAACAATGGTTCAGAAAGGGTTATTATTGAATTACCTCCAAATAAGGCGATAAGATAATGTTGACAATTTACAAAGATTAAGTAGATTGCCTCAAACTAAGGTGATAGGGAAATTGAGAATACCATACAGTCCAGAGCCAATGAGAATATGACGGAACTGAATATTCTAAGCCAAAGAAGTGGTATCAACCAAAGTTGCTGATATATAGGCGAGATGGGACAACTGAAGAAGGATGGTGGTTAACAGAAAAGAGGATAGCAGAGCAGAAGGCATCTGATAATATTATTTTAAAAAAAGAAGCGTGTTTAGAGCTAAATGCTTAGTATTTTTATTGTATCTTTAGGTTGTCTTAAGGACTGATGATCCTCACATTGTCCATCTGTTGCTTGGTGGGTTTGACCCTGTGTGACCCTTATGATATATCACAACAATACCGCCAAAAAAACAGCATCCTTTATTGACATGTTCAGGACAGCGCTAAGGGGCTGCTCATCAGATGACGTCCATAAGTTAACTGAAAAAATCATCATCAATGAAGTTAAACAAAAGTTAAAGGAGTCGCTGAAGAGGAAAACCCAGGACCTGACAACATGTGTACAGAAATTTACAATGCTAGCCATGACTGCATAGCGCCAGAGCTCGCCAGCCTCTAAAACTCCTCTTTAAACTGGGTGCCAAATTGCTGGGGTGCAGGAAACCCAAGTTGTACTACTTTACAAGAAGGGGCTTCAATGGCAATTTTAAAACTGCGCCTGATCGCCTTCTTGAACGCCAACTACAAACTTATAACACGCATTCTGTCAAATAGGCTAATGGCAATTTTACAGCGTACCTCAAGCAGGATCAGTATGGGTTAATCAAGAGTTGCACCATCTGGGACAGTATTGAACCGTCTAGAACGTTCTGCAGGACACGCAAGGATCCAAACTGGGGTAATTTATCATTCTTGAATTGGAGAAGGCCTACAATTGGGTAGCATGGCCCTTCTTGCATGTGGCATTGATAGCGGTAGGTATTCCTAATACTTTCCACTCCTGGATCTTGACGCTGTATTCAGGTCTTACAGCAAAGGTGATTGTGGCCAATGGCTCACAAATGATATCCCAATTGGCCAAGGTCTCTGACAAGGCGATCCCATGTCACCAAAACTATTCAAGTTTGTGGACAAAATTTCTTGGTATCAGTGGGCGCGAGACTCTAAGGCCTCATTCACTCCACCAAGTGGCTGCTGAAAACTCAAGCCTTTGCTGATGACAACGTAGTAGGGATCAGCTCGCTATCCAACCTCAAAACGCTGAAGAACTCCTGAGCCTTTAACAATCAGCATTAAATGCGAACATCAACCTTAATAAACTTCCATAATGAGAATCAGCGTACCCAACCTCTATTCACCTTCCAATCTAGTGCTGATCCTTAACACCCAGATGATCCGCTACCTTGGAATTCTATTTTAATGTTAATGGTCTGGTGGTACTTAAAACTGAACAGGAGGTACTGTTGAGTAGTCAGCTTGAATGGCCTGATGGAAACACGTGCACCTCATCTTTGAGTAAAAAGTGCTGATCCTCAACTTCTTCATTCTCTACAAACTCTGGTATGTCACCAACATGCTTTTAATGAACCCAAACCTGAAGAAGAAAAATAGAGACTTTGCTTCACACCTTCCTTTGGTTCAAAGAGAAAGCAGCTCCAATTGCCTTGATACTCTGTTCAAAGCTAAAGTGTGAAGGCGGAAAGGGCCTTCTTGATTTCAAGTCCCACGCCCAAAGGATATTGTTAGAAAAGTGGTCACTGCCCAGGTTTGTAAGGGTTTATTCCTTAACTTGATACAAAGTACCTGTATTATGACAGGAAACTCAAATCTGAACTGATAATGGTTCAGCTAACACTTAACCGTTGTTCATTATACTTGTAACGGGAAGGTTTGCACCAATTTGCAACGAACAAATTGGGCAGTAAGAGCCATGTTACTAACCATACTAGGTACAGGCCTGCTGAGGCCCATCCCCAAACCTGACCACCATGTCTCGTCATTGCCACATATTCTTGTACCACTGTTCCCATGACGCTGCACATCTGTAGCAGGGTCTGGGACCAGGAAAGGGCCAAGAATGACGCCAACGCCACACCAAGCTCACTATTGGAGCTCATGACTTCGATCCAATCTGATTATTTAATAAATAAAATTAATGTTATCCAAGCCAGCTAATATTTTTTATTTCCATTTTCATTGTAGAAGACGCAACTTCCCTACAGGGCTGCCACGTCTTCCCTTAAATAATGCACTGTGTATATCAAATAAGCTTTCCTTTTAGTTAGACTCTTCTGAGCCCTGACCACCACATCATTAGTGAAGATTTGCCATCCCACCGGATCACCATCCAAGCCCTGTGTAAGCCTGTCATCATTCTGTGGAGGTGATTCAGATTTAGGATGGCGATTTTTTCCAGTTCCAAACTTACCAAGTTTGATGCCTGTTGAATCAGGGCCACATTCAGATCAAACTCCACCCAATCCAAATCATTGTACGGATCAGGTGCCTCCTGATCCATTACATCACGCCCCTGTGAAGACTAGAACTCCCAGACCTTCTCTGAGCACCTCGCACAGTCCTCCATCATTTGCTATGTCGCCTCCTCTACCAGATAGCCCTTCCACTTCACCAGCAGTTGCTGTCAGCCTCTCACCCACTTGGCATCCAGTATCCATTCCACCTCATACTCTGGCATCTCCCCTTCTCTAGGATTCAGCGGACTGGGATTCTCTGTCCCCTCACACCCAAAAGCCTCTAGTTGGGAAGTGTGAATCACCGGATGGGCTCTGGAACCCACTGGTAAACTCAAATCAAAGGCGACCCAATTAATAGCTCAGATGATCTGGTATGGGCCCAGAAACTTTGGACCTAGCTTACGACTCTTGAATGAGATGACATAGTTCTTGGCCGCTACCAAAACCCAGTCCCCAGGTTCAAACGCCAGATCTGGCGCCCTCCACCGATCTGCCTGCCACTTCTGCTGAGCTATTTCCTGCTCCAATTTTCCCTTTAGCATCTTGCTGATTTCTGACATGGTAATATCATTTCATTCGCCCCATGACATATGCCGCCTGCAGATCCCCCGTTCAAACTAAGGTTGAGTCCATGATTTATGAAAAACGACAACATTCCCGTCAAGGATTGAGAGTTGTTGTTGTAAGCAAACTGGGACATCTGGACCCACGATACCCAATTGTCCTGTTGATTGGACATGTAACATCGCAGATACTGTTCAAGTATCTGGTTCACCCTCTCAGTTTGACCATTGGATTGTGGATGGTATGCCGAGGACTGACCTGGCCTGATTTCCAGACTACCCAATAGACTTGACCAGAATTTTGAAACGAATTGTGGGCCACAATCTGAAATGATCTCCTCAGGTAATCCATGTCAGGAGAACACCTCATCGATGAAAACCCTTGCTGCATCCCTTGCCAAAAAAACTCGGTGCATGGGAAGAACTCAGTATATAAGTCTATCTATGAACACCATAATCGCGTCCTTCCCCTGTACCTTTGGAAGTCCCACTATGAAATCAACACTGATCAAACTCTAAGGGGCCTGCGGTATTGGCAGTGGATTCAACTTACCCAATGGCTGTTTTCTCAATGGTTTTAACTTCGCACATACCAAACACTCCCGCACATACTTCTGGACATCCTTATGAAGGCCCGGCCACAAATACTACCGCTGTACCAATTCCACCATCTTCCCTACTCCCAGGTGACCTGCCAGAAGATGGTCATGAGAGGCCCAGATTACCTTCCATTGTAATGATGGGTTAGATACCCATACACTCGACTTGTGGTATAGCACCCCAACCCTTTTCATGAAATCTACATGGTACCAGTGTGGCTGACCCTCCGTCATCTTGGATTTCAGCCTTCGTGCAAACTCTGTGCTCCTCTGCTTCTGACGAACTTCCTCCCCCAACTCACTCCCCCATCTTCAATCATATCAAATTGGTCCAGTCAGAGCATCATCGCTGTGTTGAAATCCTCCAATTATCCCTTCTCATACACAAAAGCTCCATCTTGAAGCAACCAATCCGCCTGGACATTCGAAGCCCCAGGCCTGTACTCCACCCAGAAATCATAGTGGACCAGCTCCACATGCCATCTGACTTGTCGCTGGTTCATCTTTCTGGGTTGGTGATAAAACTCCAAGGCTTTGTGGTCCGTTTGAATAACAAAAGGATGCCAGGCATAGAGCAGGTGATGTTGCCATTCATGCAAGGCCGCCATCCCCACCAACAGTTCCTTATCATATATCAGGTAGTTCATTTCCGTGAGGAGCAACATGCAGCTGAAGTAACACATGGGATGCTCCAACCCGTCTTCCCACTCCTGAAGCAATACCACCCCCGCAGCATAATTCAAAGCATCTGTCTTGACCACGAAGGGTTTCCTGGGATCCAGATGGGCCAGCACAGGTGCAGTAAGTAACTTACCCTTTAGTAATTCAAACGCCCGCGCTTCCTCCTTCCCCCATGTGAACGTAATGTCCTGGGTCAAACGTGTGAGTGGTAAGGCTGTCTGGGAAAGATTTTTCACAAACCGATGAAGGAAGTTCAATGTTCCCAAAAAACTTCGCACCCCCATCTGATCCATGGGGGCCTTCCATGCCCATACTGCCCAAAGCTTATCCGGACACGCCCCCAATCCATTCCAGAATACCATGTTGCCAAGGAATGTCACTGAACTCCGGTTAAACTCACACTTGGAGGGCTTCAACCTTAAACCCATTTGGCCAATTGCCCCCAGAACTTCCTGAACATCACATATGTACTCCTCCTAGGACCACGAGAACGCTAGAATATCATCCATATAAGTGGCACAGCATTGTCCAATAATCCCTCCAAGGAATGGTTAATCATCCGTTGAAACACCGTTGGAGCATTCCTCAGCCTGAAGGGCATTACCCGATATTGGTACACCCTCAGGTGGCACTTGTACGCTGTGTATTGATGATGCTCCAGTCTCACCAGAATCTGATTAAATGCATCCGCGAGGTTGAGCTTCTTAAACATTGTTCATCTGGTAACCATTGGAAGAATGTCCTCCAAAAGGGGCATTAGATATGGATCTGGCTCCGTGACTGCGTTTAAACATCGGAAATCCACACATGGGCGTAAATCGCCACTCGCCTTCAGTACTTACAACACAGGGAACACCACTGGAGACATGGAGGGCTTGATCAAACCCTTGTTCAGCATTGAATCCACATGGCTCACCAATTTTTCCTGGCCCATCCATTGAGAGCATAGACTGGACATCCCCTGGGAAGGTCCAATACCTCCTTGAACTGAAATGAGAATGTGAAAGAACCCGTGGGGTAAAAGGCAAACTTCCAATGGGACCAAATATGTCAATGAAGTCACTGTATTCAGGTGGGAGCTTTACCTTCTGCATCCCCCTAATCTCCTGCATCCTCTCAGGATGTTGCCCCCAACCTCCATCTTCCACGTCATCTGAGGTCCAATCTGGGGTGCTAAGGTAATTGTGTTATGCAACATATCAATCTGTGTCTGGAAACGATGCCACCATCACATCCCCAGCACCATGGTGCGGGCCTGATTCCAGATTGCACAGAAACCCTCTTTTAACCAGAATGGTTTTGCCAAATGACAATCAAGGGCTCCAGAGCTCACGTTGGGGCTCTTCTTGATACATCAGCGAACACCACCTCAGGACCCCTTCTCATTTCCAACTGCAAACGTTCTGTTAAGGCAAACTCCATATAATTTTCCTCAGCCCCTGAATCCACCAGGGCCAGCACCTTCTTGGTCTAACCATGCGAGTATAACTCGGCCTGAATAAATAGCCTAGTATAAAGCAAAGAAGAAGGTTTAATGTTAGAAGCATTCTCAGATTACAAATTTGCAGGTAATTAGGTCGGGGACTATGGCTTTTCTCAGGTCCCTGGCCTGTTCTTCCCGACTCCTCACTGCTCCCTGATGGGATCCCCCATGAATATACCCAAAATTCCGTGGAGAACCCCGCCATCCCCCTCATCCTTTGCTGGCAATGGCGGGCAACTGGACCCTACCCAGGGACATCAAATCCTTTATCCAGTTCTGTGCCAACGCCAATTGCTTTTCCACTTGCATTGCCAAAGCAATCTCCTCCGCCAATGAACCCTAAAATTTAGCAGCTGCCATGGCGGCCAACATGTCCGCTTGCAGCCCTTGTCTGAACATTTTGATGATTGTGAATCTTAGACTCTCACTGCTTTTGCCAATGGCTGAGAAAACCGCCCATATCCTTCCACCAACCCTTGGCCTTGACCTACCATCAACAGGGCCAACCACGCCTCATCCTGCGCTTCATCTGGACAGGACACCTGATCAATCCAGTCCAAACACTCATCCATGGATCCAGGAAGGCGTCCTTGCTCTTCAACTAATTCTTGCACCCACCCATAAAGTTCCAGGGGTAGTGCCTCCATAATTTGCGTGATCTGCAGTGAGAAAGGGGTCTCCCCACCCGTTGCTTGAGCCAACTGTGCCTGAAAATGAATCTTAAACACCACCTGGTGGATCTTTTCTAAGGCTTCCATAGGTAAAGCTGCCCAACCTTTTGGGGATACAGGTCCCCCTTGGCGTTCCTCCATCCTCACGGGTCTCAAACCACACACTCAGATCACCTCTCTTATTATAAACGTTAGTGAGAAGCTCACCATCACCACCATCAACACATGGTGGTACCATTCCTCCCCGCCTGGGACCACCCCCTCCTCATGGGGCCCCACAGAACTAACAAGAAATTATTAGAGTTTCATCTGATGTAATGGGTGGGTTTGCGCCAATACACAATGAATGAATTGGCCAGTAAGAGCCATGTTACTGATCATACTAGGTACAGGCCTGCTGAGGCCCATTCCTAAACCTGACCGCCATGTCTCATCATTGTCACGTATTCTTGTATCACTGTTCCCATGACGCTGCACACCAGTAGCAGGGTCTGGGACCAGGAAAGGGCCGATAATGATGCCAACGCCACACTGAGCTCACTAGTGGAGCTCATGACTTTGATCTGATCTGATTAATTACTAAAATAAAATTAATGTTATTTGAGCCCGCTATTATTCATTATTTCTGTTTTCCTTGTAGAAGACCCAACTGCCCTACAGGGCTGCCACGTCTTCCCTTAAATAATGCACTGCAAATATCAAATAAGCTTTCCTTTTAGTTAGAATCTTCTGAGCCCTGACCACCACATTGTTAACAAAGATTCGCCATCCCACCGGATCACCATCCACGCCACATGTAAGCCTGTCATCATTCCGCGGAGGTGATTTGGATTTGGGATGGTGATTTTGCCCAGTTCTGAAAATACTGATTTCAATGCCTGTTGAATCAGGGCCACATTCAGAACAAACTCCACTCGATCTAAACCAATGTACAGATCAGGTGCCTCCTGAACCGTTACAATACTATTTTGACAATTTCATCCTAAACACTTAAATCCAACTACAAGTAAAATCTAGTATACCAAGAAAAAGATATTGTATTAGGGAAATAATCGCATACATATATAGTATTCTGGCTTCTAGTGCCCTACTATTAGAATCATTGGCATTTGCTGGGAAATAGCTTTACACTTTTTGCCTGCAGCTTCAGCATGCCATTGGTTGGAACTTCCTTCAACTTGATTTCTTAGGCTAGGCAATCCTGTCCTTAAGATGATAAACTATCAGGGATTAACCCTGACAAATAAAGAAGTACTTAATAGTTAAATTTATTGTTGATAATAACTCAGAACTCTCCTCCTAAGAGGCTTAAAATCATTGATATTAAGAACTTATATTGGGGATGTTCCCTGAGTAATTCATTAGTATCAGAACACATCGGAAAAGCATAATCAAGTTAAATTCCCATCTGATATGGGCCAATCCCTTCCTCTGAATGGTGTAGATGCACATGCGCTGCCTGACCCTAGATTGGAACATTAACTTGTTAAGATCCCAGGGCTTTCAGAAGCTGGTCTATTCATGCTCCTTGCGTGAGTGGATGGCGACCCACCCAGGAAGGCCAGCCTGAAAAGCCAGCTCCTACTACTGGCATTGGTACAATCAGGCTGTGCAGCTAGGAGGTTGGTCATTTAAAGCTTGGGCATGTGATGCTGACCAGATTCGCAGTGATGTCAAATCCCACAATTCCGCCATGAATTTCACAACTAGTTGGGAGGTAAGCAATCAAATCAGCCACAATTTGTAAGTAAGGCCAAAAAATTCTCTTAAAGTTTACACTGGTAAATATGGGAAACTGCTCCTAAAAATTAGGCACAATTAAACTACTCGACCCTGAACCCTTAACAACTGAGCAGCTAAAGGGAACAATAAAAACTACCCCCTGAAGGAGTTAATTTTGGGCCTTAATTCCCATCTGGTCACATCTAAGCAAAAAAAAGTCACCTGGAGGATCCTGCACTAAGCTTTTAATTCTGGTAATCATAGTGTACTGGACTACCCGCAAAAGGACTGCCCCATCTGCACCAAATTGGAAGCAGATATTGGCCACCGCTATTACAAGTGCACTGTTTTCCACAAGTACTAGTCTACAATGAGTAATTCCTTTCAGGCACTAAATTGTCAGAGGAACTGCACCCATTGCAAGACCTGTTTTTTGTGTCAACTTAGTTTATCCCCAATCCAGTTGTGTGCCTTCTTCTACCATATTGTATATGGGTAGTACACTTAGCCCTTGTGCCAAAAGTCTTAGCAATGAGTGCCCCATTACAAGAGCTTGGTGTTAAAGACAATTTTGGATCCTATCCAATCAGTTCCAGCATATCAACAAATTTTTGTGCCTTATCTCAGATGTTATAAATCCACATGCTTGGCGTTCCCCACCAGATCACTTGTCATACATGAAAAAACAACGAATTGATTATGAGTCCATTGGCCCATAAGCCATCAGCGCTAGAACCATGGCTATCAATGGTTAGAGGTGCTAGTAAACTAGTGGTCCCCCTTCCTAGTCCTTTTAATTTAATCCAATCTTTTGTATTCCATCTTTCCCTCTTACTTTACCTTGTTTTTTTTTCTAGATAAAATATGGATATTGAAAAAAATTTACAAAAGTATAATGGGACTTAAGTTGGAGCACCCTCCTTTTCGAAAAAAAGATCATCCAAATTGTTCCATTAGTTTCATAGCTATGCATTGACAAACATAAAAAACAAAAAATATATACAGGCTGAATTGAGAACCTTATTCTTTTTTCAAAGTTGGTTAAAAATGATTTTAAGTTTATCTTAAGATAAAAAGCTTAGGTGCAAGAATTAAGTCTTATTACTGGATGTTGTTAGATACTTTCATAACATTTTATTTATTTTTATTAATTACTATTATGATATGATACTATCATTATGTTTTTAACTCTTAAGGGAAGTTAACTGAGATGGTTATATTACTTAAGTAATGGTTGGGTTAGCCTAACAAAACTTTGTAGGACAGCAGGCAAATAGCTATTAGATAGATTGAAATTTATCTAATTTAGTTTTTTTATGTAGCATTTAGTTGTGGTGGGTTAGGAAATGATCTTATAAATTAAAATCATTATATATACATGTTTATTTCAAACTCTCCTCCTAAACCACTTACCAATCTCATATAACTTGACAAAAATATTCTATGAGATATATTAATTGTGCATTTGTATTGATTGGTCTTATGTTTCAAGTATAATCATAGTAGTTAATCTATTTTTTAGCACTAGGTGGTCCCAACCTAAAGGGGGATACACCAATCTTTATTTAATCACGCCTGAGCTCCTAAGAGCTTGAGGCGAAGGCAGGGGTAAGCGGAGGTGTCAAGAAAGGGTGGGGGAAAGCTTTTCCAGATCCAGGTGTCCACTTGAACTGACCTATTGGTCCATGGCGACATGGTAGATGCTCTCAGAAACATCTCAAAATGAACCTGAAAGTGAGTGATCATATGGGGCAGCGTCCACAGAGTGGAGTCAAAAGCGGCGCGAAGATACGAGTTATGAATAGTCCATATCACTGCACCAAATGCCAGGACCCTTAATGATTGGGAGCAATTGGGGAGTGAGAGTTTGAACATGAAGTCCTGAACTGGATGCGCTACCCAGGGTTCTGCTCGCAGGAGTTCGCGGACCTTGCTCCAGAAAGGGGTTATAAGGGGGCAAGTAAAGAAGCGGTGGAGGTGGGTGTCTATCAGCTCTGCACATCATGGGCAACCATTGTGCTGGAAATTGGGATCAGTTTGATCCCCTGTCCTTTATGAGCAGTGTAGAACACGCCACAGTGTATTTGACACTTTTGCTGAGAGAACAGGATGGGTAACTTCCTTCCAGAGCTCCTTGAGATCACATTCCACAGCAGGGGATAAAAGTTCCAGGAGATGAGGCCGCATAGGGGGTCTGTCCAAAGGGTAGAGATGGAGATAACAATCATCCCATTGTGGACCAGGGCGTGATGCTGGGGGCTGATCCCAGGGCCACTCCTTTTATAAGTGAAGGCGTGGTACACCCGTACTCCTGCCCTCTTAAGTGCAAGGAGATCCTAATTCCAGTAAAAACTTGATGAAGGTTTGAGGCGGTGGCCTGGATGGTTTGTTAGCCACTCTCCCAAAGCTGTAGGTGAGATTCATGAGAGCCCTAGAGAGGCTGCAAAACCCTAGCGTAAGGCTGGAGCCCATTGCGGCATTGGAGCCATATCCCAGCAAATGATGGGCTTAAGGAACCCCGTCAGGATTGAAGTGGCATGAGACCTAGTGTCCAAAAGACCTAGGCCCCCTCACTGCGGGGTCAGGATATTGTGGTCAGAGCTGTGGGTGGGTGGTTGGATCCCATATCCAACAGAGAAGTATCACATTTAACCTCATGTAGAAACTATCCATAAAAGGGTAGACATGAGCGAGAAACCATAGCTTTGATAGAAGAAAACATTCGCCATCAGGGCGCGTCCCTGGGGGTGATACGCCGGCAGCTCCAGTTAGCTACACAAGAGTTTATTACATTAAGCAAGCGGTCCTCATTATCCTTGATTGCAACCCCTTGTGGTGGTGGTGAGGACACCTAGATGCAGAAAGGTGTCCCGGGTAGATTCCAAAATCAAAAGGCGGAGGAAAAGATGGGGTACCAACTTGCACTATAACGGTTTTAGAAGTATTAACTTTTGCATTGGACGCCTTGAGTAGCAATCCAGGGCCTCCATGGCCAGGTCTAGGTCCTTCTTACATCCAACTGCCACTGCTGTGTCATCAGCAAAGGCTATGGTGCGGGTGGGGGGTTTCCCAGGAACCTGAATACCCACCAGTCGTTCCTGGAGTAGGGTCAGAAGAGGATTCAAAGCTGTGTTGAACAAGATTGGGCTCAGTGGATCCCCTTTCTGGAGACCCTGTTCAACCATAACCGCTGCTGTAAAGCCTGTTGGGTACAGTACTTTAGTGTGAAGCTGGGCGTAAAGAGCTGATAGCCCTGTCCTAGCTTGTGGTGGGATGTAGGGGCGGGTTAGGGAGGCGTCCAGATACTTCCAATTTACCCGATCATATGTTTTTTCCATACCCAGAAGCGCCACAAAACCATGTGTTTGATATGAGTTAGCTAACAAGGTTGCCAAAAGCTCATTGTAATTGTTCCAAAGCGTCCTCCCTGGAATAAAGCCATGTTGAGCTGGGCTGAGGCGTGGTGCTTCCACTTAGTCATGCGGTTTTCTAGAAGCTTAGTAAATAGTTTGTGGTCCATGTTTAATAGTAATATTGGTCGCCAATTTGCAAGGTACTCTCAGCTTGCTTTCTTATGGATAAGGGTCATAATTGATCCTCTCGAGTCAGGAATTACTCCCCCTTCTGCCAAGAAGGTCAAGAAGAGGGGCTGGAGGGCCTTTGTAACTGTGACGGGATCCACTAGATACACCTCAAACGGGATACCATCTGGGCCTGGGGCCTTCAGATGTGGGCTGTGGAGTAGAATGTCCATTACTTCTTGCTGTGTAATTGGTGCAAGAAGTTCTTCATCCGCCAAGAAATTAACCATTGGTTCCGGAGCCCCTTCAATTAATTCATGAACATCTGCTGGGCTTACCCAGGAAGCCTTGAAGAGGGCTGAATATTAACGGTGGATTTCGTTGGTGATCTCCTCATTATATGTGGTGACAGTGGTCCTCACCCTCAGGGTTGCAATCTCCTGATCCTTTGAGCGGGCTTTCTGCTTCTGGTAAAAGAAACGAGTGGGCCGTTCCCAGTGGGTGTAGTAACGTGACGAGGTGAAGTTTGCTGCACGTTCTTCTTGCTCAGTAAGTTCCTGCTGGTATGTCTCGTGGGCCAATTTCCAAGCCTCCAACCATTGAGAGGAAGGCACTGGGAGGCAATTCCTTTCAAGGTGTCTTATTCTAGCTTCAGCACGTCTGACTTTAGCCTGGGCCGCTGTCATTAGAGCCTTAGCACAATTGTAGGCTACCTTTAGGACTCTTGCTTTTGTATCACACATTTTTCTTGTAAAGTTTGCAAATGAGGTGAGGCCAGGTGCTCTGGCTCACAAATGGCTGCATTTATCTTCTCTCTTGCAAACTGGTTGTTCAAGAGCCTTGTAGCAATCCTTGGCCAAAATCTTCTTGATGGTCTGAGGATTGTTGTCAGGATCACCGTGAGGGATCTGAGATCACTTATAGTGTTATCTCAGGTTATGGGAGAGGACACTCGACCAACCAGCAATAGGCCCACTAGGGCCATATCAATCCATGAAGCTGATGTGAATCTCCAACCTGGACCTTGGATCTGAGACATACAGCCAAGTCCAGATGCTGAGGGGTGGAGGGCATCCATTAAACCGCTTGACCTGAGGAAATTTTGAAGCCATGCTGTACCTCGTCTGTCTTGTATGGCAGGAGGAAAGGTGTCATGCACCTGACTTAGTATTGTGTTGAAATCCCCCATCAGCACTGTATTGCCTGGGAGTTGTAGTAGAGCAAGTTCTTCCAAAAGACGGTCCTGCTCTTGACCTGCATTTGGCAGGTATATGCTTGCAACAAAGAAGGAGAACTCAGGGGCTGATAATTTAGCCAATATAAGGCGATCATCAAGATGTTTTGAAAATTGGTGGGTTTTCACCTGGGGGTTAAGGATAATAAGGGCCACATAGTGTGTCCAACAGGAGTTACCTCCAAATTGGTCATTCCATGCTACAAAATCAGAGGGAGGGACATGGGGCTCCTGGATGGCTGCAATATCTACGTGAGTCAACCTGAAGTTGTGGAGGAGGCAGGCTCTCCGCTTGTAAACCTGCAGCCCATTAGAGTTAATGGACTGCAGGGTCAGGGTGCCCCTTTGGGGACTCATAGCTGTCCCCTTCCATATCCCGGGGGTTGCAAGAGCTTCCGCCTGCATCTGTAAGGCTGCTCATTTTTAGTCCGTGAGCTTGACTCTTTGCAGCAATCCGTGCTGATCAACGAGGAGGAGGTTTATCCTGAATTGATGGGGCTGAGGAGCCTGTAAGCCAGCCCAAGATACTTCCCCTGCTGCTTTGCACAGGAGTATCTTGAGGGTGCTCCATAGACTCCTCCATTTGTGCATCATCTTATTTATCATAGTCCAGAGTCACCTCCTTCAGTACTGAGAATGGCGTCTGAGTTGCAATACCCATAGATGGTGGGGGCAGCAATGACTTGGTGCCTCCACCCTGACTTGGGGTACTCCATACCTGTTCCACCCTTGGGGTATCCTGTATTACTGAATTAGTTCTAGATGCCACCCCTGGTCTGGCTTCCTCTATGTTAGCTTGATGAGAAGCAGATTTGCGCTTATTTTGGGCTGGTGAAGGGTCTGGAAATTTAGAAGGGGTTCTCATAGGGAGAGGGTTTTCCGCACTAAGGGAATAAAGTTGTGCTACTGGCTGTGCCTTCTCAATTGCTACACGAAGAGCTGAGGAGGTGAGATCCTGTACGGGCACCCAGTGGGTTGGTTGTGGGATTGCCGCTGCTTCTGTATGGGAGCATTTCTTACCTGTCGCAGGGACTTGGCTACTAGATGAGAGAGCTTGTTTATGAGCAGTACAACTATTATATAGGTGGCCCAAAGCATTACACCATGAGCAACATGGTCGTGCCTGGTCTGGATCAACAAAGAAGATTTCAGAACAGGATCCAATGACTGCAACACGTGGGATAACCTCCATGTTGCAGGCCACCATTGGGTTGGGGATAAATGATGCCCTAGCAATATGAGCCTCTTTGGGTTGGGGCATAATAGGCTGGTGCGCACAGGTCTACTGATAGAACTGACCCAAATTCCATCAATCCTCAATGAAGCGTAAGCTTAAGGGATTCTGGGTCCACTATAGTTGGAAGATTTGAGAAAGTTACCCAAGAAATTTTCTCAAAGTTAGATCTAGTTCTCAGCACACGAAGAGAGCCATGCGGTACCATCTAGTACTAAAATAGAGAGCCATGCGGAATCTCAATTGTAACTGAGGTTGCACGATCTGCATCTTCTGCAGTTGTAAACCCTACATCAATATAGTGGTTTTCACCACTTCATGAATAGTGGTGCTAATTAGAAAAGCTCTTGCCATGGCTTCAAAATAACTAAAATAATCCCGTGCATAAAACTCAACAGGATTATGCCCATAGTAGACTCTAACTGCATGATCAAGAGTGGACCTAGGGAGTGCATGATGTGAGCGAGTTTCTGCCCATCTTTTCCTCAATTCAGCCACAAAAAAGCTTCACGAGGGTCAATGGTGGGTGGTGCAGGAACTAGTTTTTTCTGCCATGCGCCTGAGGCATCCTTCACTCGCTTATTTTTGTTTACATTTAAATTTAAACTTAAATGTAATTTAGTGGATTCCCCATGGGGGGAATACCAGACGGAGGCGCTGGCATTCCTCTGGATTTACGCGCTGTCCCCTGCTGGGCCTTCCTAGTAGGTACCTGATTTTTTGCAGGTTGGGTAGGCTTACCTGGTTTGGGTTTATTCCCTGCCATTTGATCGGATAATTCTGGCTCATCATCAAACCAATCTATTACTCTCGCCTTCATCTGACTATCAGCAGAAACTGGTAGGGATTTTTCAGCTGGTTGATTGGCTATTTGGCTAGTCCCATTTAATTTTGATGTTGATTTTGATTTTGATGAACATTATGGCTAACTGATTCACCACTCAGTGTTGATTCAGTTGATGCGCGTTGGTTACCTTCCAAACCATTAAAATGACGACCAACTGATTCACCAAATACTGTAGATTCAGTTTGGCCGCTTTGGGTAATGTTGGAAGTGAAAAAATGACGACCAACTGATTCAACACTTTCTGACAATTCAGTTTGTGCGCCCAGGCTGATTTCTGAAGTGGAGGAAGTTGGAAAAGTCATACAAACCCCATGTGAGGTATTGGGAGCTTCAATACTCCCTACTACCGTGGGTAAAACCTTAGATGTGCCTCCAGGGTGGGGCGCACTAATGGGTGACCCTCAGTCAACACAGAGTTGACTGGGGTAGACTGTACAGTGGTGGTATCATTTGTGATCCCACCATGGTTTAATAAAAGTTATTCTGCTTCTGCTTTTGCAGCTACAGTTTGGGAGCGGGTTGTATGGGTTGACGCACAAGTTGGCAACCAAGGGTTCTGTGATTTGGGGTGAGTTTGAGTGAATTCCGAAGTATTGGAGGTGCGTTCAGTGGACTTTACCACCATTATTCATTAGATTCGTTAAGCTAAATTTCTGGGTGATTGTAATTTTGAATTTTGAAATTTAGCGGTATAGTAATCAATCTATTTATATTTAAATTTTATATTTTTAAAAAATTTTACTGGGAAATTATATAATAAACCTATGATATCTATCTATGTTACCTCATCTATTAAATTTTGTTAATTTTATTGGTCAATCTATGCTAAATTTACTATATGCCAACTACTTAATAAAACACATTAACTGACTGACATCTGAAACATTTGAATCTTATAGGCTTAATCTATTTAGGTGAGTGGGTGATAATTTGATAAAATTTATTTAATAATTCACCAAATTACTCAGCTGAGACTAATTGAGTTTAATGGGTTCAATCTATTTGAGAGAGTGGGTTAGAATTTGTGAATATTATTGAATATTTCACTAAATTGCTCACCCAAAACTAAACAAAATCAGTGTTTGAGCTAAGTAGATTAAGTAAAGTTAGGATAATCAGCTCACCAAACATGAGGGCAACAGCGAAGCTGTTAGTCTGAATGGTTTGAGAGTAGCGCTGGCACAGCCTATAGGCTGTGTCAGTGTGAGCTTATACATAGATCTGAGCAACGCTGGGTAGCTCCACTTGTCTAAAATAATTCAATTTTATTTATTTAAGGTACACTGACCAGGGGATGGACATTACCTGTGCCCAAAAGCGCTAAAACTTAAGTAAATAAAATAAAATAAAGTCAAAACAAGACAGATGGATCCACTCAAACTGACACAAAATCAAAGCAAAACAAACCAACCAAGTCAGAAGTGGAAACTGCTATATAACCAATTCAGAAGGTGAAGGGGGATTAGGAGGCTCTTCTTCCTCATCTGGTGGGGACATGTAATGGAACAATGCTGAGAGCACTTGTGTGGGAACATCATGGAAATGGGGGCGGAGATAACAAAGAGGTGCTTGTAACTCAATGTGTGCGATGAGGAGGGTGGAAATGTGGGTTGTAAGGCTTTCTCAGCCTCAAGGCGTAATTTAGGTAGGATTTCAATGGTTTCAAGGTTGTTGTAGGTAATGCAGGTCAGTGGGCTGAACTTTGCAACTGCTGAAAATTTTTGAACTGCTGTATTTGTCACCTGATAGTAGTGGAGATGTTCATTATGTTTTAGGAGCATGGTACTAGGGATGATAGGAGGTGGAAGGCCCACGGCCAGTACTGCAACTGATTTTGCAACGGCTTTACAGATTGGGCAACATTCAAGGGAGGCAACTGCCTCTTCAGATGGTTGTTGGTCACTTTCAAATGGGGGTATCAGGGTGAGGCACATAATGGCGCTTTGGTAATTGGGCCGTGTCTTCAGTATTGAGGTAAATTTTGAATGGAGGAGGCCTAGCTTCTTCAGATTCAGGGATAAGCTCACCTGATTTGTCAACCTCAACCAAATAATCCCATATTTTTTGTTGAACTTGACTAGGTTATTTGCATATGGGTGATCTGTAGTGGGTGGCTGGGAGGATGGTTTAGAACTTACTGTAGTTCATTCTGACTTCTGATTGGTGTGTTCAGGAAAAGAGGTTCGTTGAGGTGATTTTAGGATGTTTGATTCAGTGGTTTCTGTAGCTACCACCTTGAGGAAGGGGGAAGAATAGTGTCCCATTTGAAAACCGTAATTGGATTGGCTATGGGATCATCATGTGAAGAGTCAGATGTGGGGGCTGAAGCTCAGGAGATGGAGGGGCAGCGCCATTTTAAATGGTCCAGTTTAAAACAGGTAGGGCAGATGATACTCCCTCCATCCATCCAAGCCCATAAAGTATGGTCCGGGGCAGAGGGGATAATGGTGTGAGGGGGATTGAGAGGGCCACTTCTGTTGATGCTGGACAAATAGTCATGAAGGCATGGGGGCCTGCAAGGCGGGTGGTCCATTGGGAACCATGAATTGTAGTATGAGATCAGAACCATATTACGATGATCCAGCAGTAATCTCACTATGTAAAAATTTTGGCGGTAGGTGGGTAGGGAGGCCTGTAAACTAAATCACAAGAGTGGTATCAGTGGGCAACCAGGTATGAATAGTTGAGAGGGGGTGCCCTGTTGCATCAGGGGGATGGTAGCTGCTACTGCAGCATCAGCTTCACTTGAGAGCTGATATCAAAAATACCCCTTGAAGGGGTGAAAGTCAATGAATCCTGAAGGTTGCATAACAGTCTGTGTTAATTTAATAATGGCTTTATTTAAATAGGGGAACAACTTAGAATATTCAACCCAAAGGCCAAATTTCATGTTGCTCTGGGGGAGCACAAGGGGGCAAACGTGGCACAGCCTGGGTTTAGGTGAGATGTAAGACTAAGTCCTTAGGCAGAACATAGCGTGCTGAAAAATTTGGAGGACTAGCCAATCCAGCCTGAGCAAATTTTAGCAATGGTTAAAAAACAATAGGAGGTGGCGAATCACTTCACACATGGGGGCAGCGGGCATCAATTGCATTGACATAGGTAATGTGAATAGGGTGATGATTAGTGGAGCTGTTTTTACTAAATTTTTCACTACTTTGACTAAAAGTGGGCAAATTGAGAAAAAGATTATAAATAATTCACTTTAATATTGATGATTTTATTAGTCAAATTATCAAAAAATGAGAGCCATTTATAGTAATTTAAGCTTGTCATGATATGTTCATATACTTGACTGGATTTTGAACATACCCCCTAGCCATAGGATATTTATTATGTCAATATATTTATAAACAGTCTAACAGTTGCCATCTGTTGATATATAATATTGATGAGGTGATTTTACAGGTCAATCTATGCTAAATTTACTATTCATCATCAAAATTAAAACAGTTTATCAGATTAAGTTAAATTTATTAATCAAATTTTGAAAAATGATAGGCTCTATAATGATTTAAGCTCATTAATCTATGTTCTCATACCTTCCTGGATTTAAACATACCTTTAGCCATAGGACATATATCATGTCAAGAAATTATACAAGTCAAATTGAGAACCTCCTATTATTTAAAATCAGTTAAAAACTAAATTAATCTTTAGACCCATCTGGTAAGTTATAAAGCCAAGCAAAGCTGAGTAAGTTGGCTATAAAACTATATCTGACTCAGAAAATTTTTGAATGTAGACTAGTAATATCAGTGACGTTTATAAAAATATAATACATGATTTAGCTTTAAAGTTTAGGCAAATAACATCTCACTATCATATTGCATCCTTCAGGTTGGTAGCTGTACACCCTACCAACTCACCATACACCCTAGAAAAATCTTCTTAAACAAGTTTTTCTTAATTTATTTATTTTGTTGACCATCTCTAACAAACAGCAATATTTCATATACCTAACCCTTTTAATGATTTTATGCAAATATGCATCCAAAAAATGGGGGCTTAATTAGATCTAAAAATTCATATATGTATCTAAAAAAATGAGGGTTGTGTAAAGCCTAAAAAAGACCCTCCTTTGAAAAAGCTCTTAAAATTACAAAGTAATCAAAAAATTAAGAATCATCAATAGAACCCTTTTTTGAAGTTAGCGCCATCTTCCAACCTTACTTATATAATTTTTCACACAAATACAAATTAAAGCTTATATTGGATTAGGTCCAAGTGTAAACTATAATATCTTAAAAATACAGAGCTGATTATATGCATATTAAATGTCCTAAATAAATCAGTTTAAAATATGGCGCTGACTTCACAAAGAGTTTTATTAAGGATTTATTTTTTTATTATTTCATACTTTTTAAAACTTTTTAAAAAAAATTCATTTTTGGCATAGAATTTTTTGAAGGAGGATTTTTTTAAAATTATTTTTTTGCCTCAGTTCTTTTTGTCTCAGAAAATAGTGCATTTTAAAGTATGATTTTTTCTAATTTTTTTAAATATCAATATCTCTATATTATTTTTGAACCCTCACTATTTCTAAATAAAATAAAAATCATTGTATATATGTTATATATAGTATCTCATAAACAAATATACTACAAAAATATTTTGTTAAAGTTAGTTTTATTGCTGAATCTATGCTAAATATACAGATTGCCATCTATAATAATCTATTTTATTAAATTCAGTTGATTTTATTGGTCAAAGTATGCTAAATTTACTGATCATCATCTACTTTAATACATTTTAAATATTATTAGGCAATTTTATTAGTCAGACTATGCTGAAACCACTGATTGCCATTTTTTAATTCATTTTATTAAAATTTAGGTTATTTTATTGTCAATCTATGCTAAATTTAATGGTCAGCATCTACAAGAATTCATTATTATTAAATTAGTTGATTTATTGGTCAATTTATGCATAATTTACTTATCAATACCTTTAGTAATTCATTTTATCAAATTTAGTTGAGTTTATTGGTCAAAATATGCAAGAAAGTAGACATATATAATGATTTAAACTCGTCATGCCATGATCTCATACTTGCCTGGTTTTGAACATACCCCCAGCCATAGTACATATATCAATTCAAAGGTTGATTCAAAGCTATTGCTTCACCAATGCTGGAATTAAATTCATCCAGCTATGTATTAGTCCCATATTGAAATCCATTTACTTCCATCCATTTTGATATACATACTAAATTAATGGTCAGATACTGGACCAATTCTTACAAAAGTAAAAAAAAAACTCTTGTTAAGCTCAATTTTAAATAAAAAGTGAACAGACCAAGACTATAGAGAATAAGCTCACCTGGTAGTGTGCTAATGCATCTATAGAGCAGTACCCCACAGCCACCAACCCTAGCATAAGAAGGACCTTCCGCCCATCTGTGCCTAACACTAAGAAACTGATGGCTTACTCTTGCTCCAACCACTTTAAAAGTTATGAACAAAAGTACATCTCAATGGGTAACAACCCTAATGGACGACTTTACACCAAACCCATCCAAAAGGAAATTGGCATCAGTATGTGTTTGCCTCAAAATGAATCGGCACCTACTCCCATTGCAAAGAAGCGCTCAAACTCATTAAAAAAATCACTATAAAGTATGTGGAGAAGGTAAATAAAACCAACAGATCCCTATACACCAGAACGCCTTCAGCTGCCAACTCCACCCTGGGATTGTGGAGAAGGCACCTGCCACATTAGGGGTGAATTGAAAACCCTTCCCTGCGCACTGACCCTAGTAATAGTAACTGGGTGATTTTGGAAAACCTCTCAACTGTACCACAACTGCCTGATGCCCCTAGCAAGCCCAGTAGACTTACCAAAGACAGTTCTGGGGGACACAGCAAAACCAGGACCGCCAGTCTCAGGAAAATTCCCCAATAGACCTCACCCTGGCTCTGGGAATAAGGTTTCACGGAAAAAGTTTTCAAAAAATACTGATGAAGTTTTAGTTGGGCTAGAGTCTAATTCTGACACAAATGGCAAAATTTGTGAGCCTAATTCAACAGGTCAATGTCCCAACAAAACTCCAATTAGGTTGAGGACAATTTCCGCCACGATTCAATCCAATTTCTTACCCAAATTGGTGGGCATCATCCCTGACAAATCTTCAGTTGGGTCAGGAACAGCACCTACCAAAAATCAATCCAATTAACCATCAAAACCATAACCATCAAAAAAAAAAAAAAAAACCATCAAGTATCATCCCTGACAAATCTCAGTTGGCGGAGGGGGCTACCCCCACATAAAATCACTCTGAATGTTCAATTGAAACATTAGGCCATATCCCAATGTGGACGCAGGAGCATCTATAACAGAATCTGAAGGATAGGACGTCGGGAAAACTTGTCAAAAATTTAAAAATTCTATCAAAAGAATCCTCCGCCCTTACTACCATAAAACATTGTCTCAGGAACCTGTAAATTACACGCCCATCCAGAGAGACATGTTCTTGCATCTTGGCGTGTCCTCCCATGAAATCAAACAGTGGTAGGCACTGCAGTTCCTATATTTCACAGCGCACAGTGGATCTTGACATCACACCCACCATTACAGCCATCTGATAAGACCACAAATTCTCTGCTGGAGCCACCAAGCGCTGGCTCAACGCAAAATTAATGATAGACATGGCATTGATTTTAAGTTATCATGGATCCAAATTGAAGACTCAGGAAAGTGGATGAAACTCTCACTCAAACACAAAACCATTGAGGTGGCCATTTATGAAGATTTGAAACTGGCAGATGTTAAAGCCTAAATGGCCGCCATCATTGATATTCTTAATGCAATGGAATATAATAAAGCTAGAATTCCAGTAAAATTCGCTCAGTCCTTAGGAGCTTTGGCCTCAGCCCAACAGAGGTGGCGCTTATGCAAAACGATCCTTGAACATTTCAACCACCCTCAAATGGGCTCATAATGCTATCCCAGTCAATGTTGCACTTGAATGGTAAAACATTAATGTTGTAATCTGGCTTTGTTGACAATCGTTTCCATAAGTTAACTTTACCAATTTGGTTATGTGCATGATTTGCGTTGCTCAATAGTATTAGATAGATGGGTGATAATATTATGAAGATTATTAACTGTAGTTGAATAATTAAACCCAGTTGATTGGTGGTCCACCTCTAACTTGGAATGATCCTTGAGATACTGATTATGTTGACAATTAGGAAATTCTTCCCTTATTCTGGCTGAACTTAATCCACTCTCAGATTCAGAGGTTCCTGACCTTAGTTCCCATCATGTTGAGCCAACGGAGATCTTGCTATAAAGGCTGCTTCTCTTTTAAGGATATCCAATCCTTACTCTTTATCACACAAAAGAGTCAATAATTATTGTCCTACAACAATAATAAACTGAAGATGAATAGAAATTATTACTACTATACAAGCTTTAATCTGCTTTATTATAATAACAAATTAGGAAATTTATAGGGGAATTTGATGCCCAACTCCTCAGTTGGCGCCTCAGCCATAAAAAATGGCAGCCATTGCCATTAAATTCCCTAAGAAGTCTCTTACAGAGATGGTCTTCTATATCAGGCTAAGGATTCCTCCATCAGACATCCCAGAGACCTGAAAATGGAAAGAGCCATAAAACATGCCCCTAACATTCCCGCTCAATCACAGAAAATCAATTACATTTGGCTAGCGACCTGCTTAGGTAATGGTACTCTTTACCCATTATAATAGGTCGCAAACCAAATGATTGATTCTCTAGTTGCAAACAGCATCACTCGCCTCACAACTGCTTATTAAATTCCCAATCAGTTGGTGATAAACTTGACCAATCCAATCAGTGCACCTAATAGTTAATCAACAATAAATTATCAGATGCTCAATTTTGTCAGAAAGTCTGCCTGACGAGATCTTAAGCATTCACATGGATCAATCCTAACGGATCAAAACCTGGCAAATTACCCAAAACCTGTGGACATTACTAAGCTAAAATTGTAATCACTGGTATTCAATTCATTTGCTTGTAGAAATTATCCCCTAGCGAACCAGCAGATAACCTAGGCAGCTGAAAAGGTGAGGAAAAATCTCAACAACCACTCTCTACCAAGATGAGGTCCTGCCATGGGTTGTGTCCAGTTTCAAGTCTACTGAAGCAAACACACTGTTTGTACACCTGCATTCTTCTGGTGACTGCATCTGACCTGGTGGAGGCAGGTTGAATAGAGTAGAAGGCGGTAGAGTGGGGCCCTTCTGGGACAGTTCACCAGAGGAGGCCATCAACTGGTCCACCAAAGGCTATACCCTCTTGGTAATGAAATACTGGTTCCATGTGCGAGCCAAAATTGATCAAGTCCATAAGTCGGTGAGCCTGGGGGTGACGAAGCCAATTAAGAGATTCTCTGAGGCCACACGTTCCACATTTTAAAAATGGATGTTCTGGAGATATGTTGCCACACTTTCTGAGGTAGCCAACTGGGATGTTATGGATTTCACCTCAAATCTTCCCAGCCATGGATGGAGCATAATATCTCTCCGCAAGCAGCAGCAGCAACAAAGGGGTCATGACTCCTGACCTCAGCCACAAATGGCTCAAGGTGGGAATTTGTATAGAGACCATCTGAGACTGGAAGCATTCTTTCCAAGAATCATCTGTAACCACCATATACGCTGCCAAAGGATTCACCCCCACAGATGCAAATCAATAATGTGAAGCATGTTTACTGGCAACCATGGCACTAATTTTTCAATGGGGTTGTAACAGCGTAAAGGTAAGGGACTGGTGCCAGCGAAGTTAAACCATGCTGGAAGCTCTTCAGCAGTACTTACGCCTGACGTGCGGACCTGAAGCCGCCCTCCTCTGGTACCAGCTAGGTTTCTTGCCAACCAACACCTTTAGATGGCAGGATTTAAAAATTGGGCCCAAATAGCCAAAAATTATAATCATTGATGTATTAACATCTGCCAGGTCAAGGTATTCCAAACCAAGGCTTCAGCCTCGAAAAATAACTCAGCTGGATCATGAATGGGAAGACCCCCTCCAATGTACCATTACTTGATCATAAAACCAAGTTATACACTACTGTGGCAGCCCAAACTGATGACAATATGTGGAAATGAGCAGGCAGTCACATTAATATATGTGAAAACTTATCAGCGGAGGCTTCACAGACCACCAGGCACCAAAGTCATACTTGAAGGATGCCATTCAGGTCCATATGAAGCTGGTGGAGGAGGAATGATCCAACTTGATCATGTCAATCTACCATGAGCTTGTAGAGGTGTTAACAGGGGGATTTTGACCACCACTGGGTACCTGAATATGTGCACATTAATAACGCGATCTCAGTTGAACTCAATAAGAAAAATCTCCTTAAAATCAGGATCAGTTATAAAGGAGTCTACCTAAAATGGAATCAACATATTATGCAAATCAGACCGCCCGGTGGGTTATGTTACAGAACTTACCAACAGATTGAGAGAGGGAATGAGTACACAAGGCAACCCAAACCAACTTCTCATACTATGAGAAAGTATGGGGTTTTGGCAAGCTAGCGGCAACTATATTGTAAAATGTCTTTTCCCTCAAACCGTTGAAAAACTCTATGAACTGGCTCCATGGATGAAATTAAACAACATCACCCTACCACTGTTCATCCATCTACCTGGGTTGAGCCAAGTTGTCCATGTAGAGCAGGAAGACGTGAAAAGGTGTTCTGATTCTGCTACCAGACCAGTCACATGATGGTCCTGTGTAATAACAAAAAAGGGAAAACCCCCCGCAAGTATGAGTACAACCCTGTCAGCGGAGTCACCAAAGTTAGGACAAAAGCCTTCCTCCCCCAAGACTAAGGAGTGGATTACACAAAAACTAATGGAGGTTGCAGACATGAAACTTTAACAGCAAGAGTATAACGTAGCTCATATGGAGGCTTTGGAGAGTGAAGCTGCCAAGCAACCTTAAGCAGATGATGATCTGTTTATGAACCCTAATCCAAAAGCCTATAAGATGGATGAGGTAATGGGTCCTGACCCCGCCATTCCCACCTATCCCAAGCGGAATTATTTTTTTGAGAGGAGGAACAATGGCAGAAAGCAGGTCCCAAGAGATTGCCCAAAGAGGGACACCCAGTACTGGAATCAAGTAAATTGGCCTCATATCCTGGATATTTAAAATGGTTAAAAAAATCAGCATGGAAGTTGTTGGCAAATAGACCAGATGCTTAAAACCTAAGACATTCACTAAATCAACGAATCTGGAAAAAGTTGGCTGACCGCACCCAAAGTAATTATCTGTTCCGCTGATATACCCAATGTTGGATCAGGAAATCAATTAACAAATGGGGCAGCTACCTCTGTTTTGCCAGAAGAACGGAGTCAGTCACAGAGTTGGTACTAAAACCATCTCATTGTTAATTGATAAGGAGATGTGGATGGAAACAGAATTTCCAGTGCACAAGATATTTGGCAACAAAATACCTGTGCTAACCAACTGACCCCGCAAGCCACCAGCTAACCTGTGTCCACTCTCAGCAACATCAGCTTCTAAAGACCCCACATCAGTTTGTGACTCCATCCACAACCCAGATAACACTGTTAAACCTCATACCCATGACTGGGCAGCTGGAAATGAGGATAGCAACCATGAATGCTTGGGGGATGGCGAGCATGCAAATGAGGAGGAGTAAAATATACCATTTTAAGACAAATAATATGATAGATTTAATTTTAAATTCCAAAACAAAGTAGGCAACTAAAAGGAGCTGATACTAAACTCAAGCTGCAATGCAACTAATCACCTGTGGTCCCATCAAATAGGGTGTCAAACCCTCTATACAGATCAGGTTATCATCATTTCACTTAACAAAAACGTAGACCTGGTGTTCATGATGGAGACCCATGGCGGACGGATCCTAGTGGTGGCTGCTACAAATAAGAAAACTGGTAGAAACCTTTGAGTGGTCACTGTATATGACCCACCAAAGCCCCATGAAAACAACTTATTTGGCAATTTTTATTGGAGGTCAAACCAAGGCAGCCATGGTCATAGCAAAAGACCTGAACTGTTGGATGAACATGAGTTGAATATTTTCTTGACAAATGAGCGGCCCAATTGTAAGGCCAATGATATGCTTAAGTACCTGGTCAAATTCAGGGATTTGCCTTACAAAAACAAGGAGGAGGACGTTTCATCTAACCTCACAAGATAGCCATATGACTCTAGTGGGGCACCGTAGACAAATTGTGCCTGGACTACGTGATGGTTTCATCCAACCTCAAGCCGCTAATGTCCAACAACAAGGTTAATATAAACTCTGAAAGTAGCCATATTTTCATCCATGTAGACATTAGCCTGGATGAACCCCTGAAGCACCGTGAATGGCGTACTACACCAGCCACACTGAAGGATAGGGAGTGGCACCGGACAATCAAAGCTGGACTTGATTTACTGGTCGTATATTTGGACCACCAACCAGGAATTGATCCCCTGGAATGATGGTTTTGATCTGGGAGAAAAATAAAGTATATTAGTATGAATCTCGAAAAAGCAAAGACCTAAAAATTAAATACCGCTGCAAAGCACCTGAAGGATGCCCTGGAGCACCTGAAGCTTTCTCAGCGAGACAGCAAAGACTGGTGGAGTGAATACTGAACGACTCACAAATGCCATTGGGCTTTAATGACTAAACAGGACTCATAGCACCGGGTTAATGCTTCCTATTAATATCAAAACTTAATGGAGAGGATGACCAAGGAGGGCCTAGCTTCCCTCAAGGAAATCCAAACCAAGGCTTAGATCTGGGAGGTAGAAACCCTGACAGGAGAAGTGACATCCAACCCTGAATTAATCATATTAAAAATTGAATGATTTTATGGCAAATTATTCTGATGCTACAAGATGAGCAAAATGTCAACAGAAGCCCTAATTGACCTGGCAAAGCTGGCACTTGGGGCCTGCTCACCAGATGATGTCTTTAAGTTGTCCACCAAAATCACGATTGTGGAAGCCAAGTGAGCATTAAAGAAGTTGTTAAAGAATGAATTACTGGGCCCAACAACATATATGCAGAAATCTATAGCGCCTTCCACAACCACATTGTGCTGGAACTCGTCAACCTCTTCAACTCTTGCCTGAAAACTGGATGACAAATCCCTGGAGGCCAGGAGACCCAAATTGTACTCTTGTACAAGGAAGGGCTACAATGTTAACTTCAGAACTGGCGTTTAATAGCATTATTTAACGCAAACTACATACTTATCACATGTATCCTATCAAATCAGCTCATGGCATTGGCACCGCAATTGCTCCATTAGGCCCAACATGGGTTTATCACGGGATGCACTATCTGGGACAGTATTGGTATGGTCCAGAAGTTGCTACAAGACCCAAGGGGATCTGAACAAGGCTATCTTATTTTCCTCAACATGGAGAAGTCCTATGATTGGGTAGCATGGTCCTTCCTTCATGCAGTGGCAAAGGCAGTTGGTATCCCCTCAACCTTCTGCTAATAGCTCTCAATGCTGTACTCAGGCCTGACAACAAAGGTAATCGTTACTGATGGTCTTACCAATGAATTCCAATTTTCTAGGGTCTCTGTCAAGGTGACCTCATGTCACTAATCTTTTTTAACTTCACAGCCATTGTCCTCTTGGCTGCAGTGGCTGCAAAACTCCGGTGCCTAGTCCCCCCAACCAATGGCTGCTGAAAATGTTAGCATTTGCTGATGATACTATAGTGGGTATCGCTCTCTGATTATCCTCCAAGGTGCCAAGGAGCTCCTAAGCCTATATCAGCCAGCATCAAATGCAAAGATTGACTTGGATAAAACTGCTACAATGAGGTTTGGTGCACCAAATGTCAGCCCACCTTCTGACATAGCACCAATCCAATACACGCAAACAATCTGCTACCTTGGAATCCTCTTTAATGTAAAAAGTACATTGGTGCTCAAAACTGGGCAGGAGGTATTATCAAGTTTGTCAGCCTGTATGGCCTGCTGGAAGAACGTGCACCTAAGTCTTAGTGAGAAAGTAATAGCCATCAATGTCTTCATCTTCTCAAAGCTCTGGTACATTGCACACGTACTTCCAATGAGCCCAAACCTGGAGAATAAATTAAGATCATGCTTCACACTTTCTTCTGGTTCAAGGCAAAAGCAGAACCAATATGTAAGTCCATGGGAACGTCCCCTGTGCGTAGATCGGGCGCTCTTCCCATTTCTGAATAAAAAGGGGCCAAAGAGGGTGGCTATACCCCTTATCAACCAGTGCGACCTCACCCACTTGGTAGACAAGCGCTGTGTAACAGCCCTCCTTCTTTAAATTCCTCCCCAGTACTCTCTCTCACCTCTGTTGAACTTGTCAGCTAGATTAAAGAAATCTGCACCAAGATCACCAAATCAAAGTTGAAGGGTCTGACACCAATGGGATCAAAGCTGGATGATCAGAAAATGTATACCAAAAAAGGACAAATGTCAAATTATTGGCCGGGATCATAGACAGTTTCAATTTAGCTATCAATACAATTGCCAATGCCAACCCCCTCCCAAAATTGTCAGGGATATCCTCACATGCAGATGGTATCCTTGGAAACCATTGCAAACAGTTTGAAACCCCTATCCAGAAAATTGGGAGTTGTGGCTGATGTAACTCATTTGACCAAAGAAATGGCCCAATGACTGGGCACAGACAGGTTAAGCATCCTGAACCCATTTCCAACCAAAAGGACCGCCTCTATGTGGGGTGACCCTGGGAATTTCTTGTTGCTTGTCAGGCCAGATGCCATCACACTAACTGACAGATTTGCAGTAAAGCCTCAGTTCAGGTGTTCAAAGTCAAACTGACAGTGACTCAGCCTGCCGCTGAATCCTTTGATATCAGTTCTAATTAAGGTTATCTGCCCCATTTCCCAAAATATTCTCTGGGTAGGTGAATTTGAGGGACCCAATCCCTGCTTGAACTCATCACAATCAAACACTGTTTAATCAGTTGCCTTGCACTGAGAAAATTGTTGGTCGATTTTCTTCCTTATTTTTTAATAAAAATCCTTTCCCCAATTTTAGTTGTTTATGTAGAAACAAAACCGCCTTTTCCGCTGGCATTCCAACACCCCTTGAGGTTGATGGCCATGTTCATTTGGTATTTCACTAGGAGTCTATATGCGATTATGGCTCATATGCAATTATTGGTGGTACCCCTTCTTTGTCCCATAACCGTCATACCAGCAGCAGTGCCTCTGGCATTCTGGTTTGCCATTTGGATGCTTTGGCACTCAGGCTGGCAGGCTGGTCTAAATTTAACTTGCTGTTTGATTGACATAATCGACCAACCATCATTCTAAACCATTTCCACCTTTCTCATAGATATTGGCACAGCAATTGTCCCTTCTTTTCAGCTGAACCAAGTTGTGAAGAAATTTTACTCTGGCCATGTTATCCTAGTACCACTCAAAATTTCTGATCCACATCCCATAGTGGCCGTGTCTATTGTGCCCATGTCAGTATGTTTTGAAAATATGACTTGTGAAGGGTTTACTCCCACTATAAACCTAGTGGTTTCCCCCAACTCTACTTTCATCTCTTTGGTATCACTAGATTCAACCATAGCTTCCATTAAAGGAGAACTTCGTTTACTTATTACTACCCTTGAAAATTAGTATCAGGTCCCATCACATTTCCTTTGAGGCTTTGTTAAATACTGGAGATTCGGGAAATTTTATGAGTGTTGAACTAGCCCAACAATTGGAGCTTGACCTGGATGTAGGTCCTTCAGTGATGGTTGCTTCTTCAGCCTCCCAGACCTCATACCTAGTTCGTTGGCCAGTTTCTTTCTTAGAACATCTGTTCAGCTTTTGCAATCGGTTCTCAGCAATTCCAAACTTGGTGTTTCCAGTTATCTTGTGGGTTGAATAGTGGCGCTGGCAACATGTTAAGAATTCATTTGGAGTCAGATATGTTGTAATTTGCTAACGATCAAATGGAGGGAGAATTTCCCTTAGCTAATACCCTCAAGAAAACACAATGCCACAGCTTCATTACTTCCCTCATTTCCCCTTCAGGCCTTCCATCCAATTTTCTTAAAGAATTGATGCGCTATTAAAGTATCCTTGATTCCAAGAAGGCGGACCATCTTCCCCCACACCAAATTCGACTTAGGACTCCAAACAACAGTACAGTTGGTGAACATCAACTGCCCTTTGTATCCACACATGGCAGAAGAGGAGGCTGCTCTTAACACCTGGTTGGACGATATGCTCAAAAAAGGATGGTTGTTTAAAGAGATGTCACCAATTGCCTCCCCATCATTTTTGCCAAGAAGGCCAATGGTTCTCTCCATCCCTGCGTGAATTATGGTCACCTCAATAAAATTACAGTGAGCGATCCCTACCCTTTACCCCTTGAGCAGACCATCAGTCAAGCGATCGCAAAGTCTCATGTGTTCTCCAAGCTTGATCTTGTTAATGCCTTTAACAAAATATGGGTAATGGAAGGTCAAGAATAGCTTACTGCAATTTGTACAAAACGAGGTATCTTTCAATTCTGCATATTGCCCTTTGAGCTGAAGAACGCGCCAGCCACCTTTCAAAGAATAACTGATAGTGTGCTGGGCGACCTCCAGTTTACATGTTCAGTCACATATATTGATGACATCTTGGTTCATTCCCCAACTCCAGAACAACACACTAAAGACTTAGAAGCGGTTGTGGCTGCTTTGCATAAGGCGGGCCTGTTCGTCAAGCCTTCAAAAGGTGATTTTTATAAGGAGGAAGTTATTTTCTTGAAAACCCTGGTCTTAAAGTTATTTATGTGATTCCAACCAACAGTTTAGATGCCATCTGTAAGTGGCCGACTCTTACAACTCAGAAACAATTATGGAGTTTCTTGGGTACCACTATTTTCCTAAAGAAATTTTTCCCCAGCCCTTTCCCAGTTAGCCACTCCGCTCCACCCCCTCACAGGTAAAAATGTGCTTTTCCGTTGGACCCCCAAGTGCCAGTAGGCGTTTGAGTCAATTAAAGAAGTATTCTTATCACCCCTATTCTAAAACATGTGGACCCCTCCAAACCATATATTGTCGCTTGTGATGCTTCAACAGTAGCAGTTGGGGAAGCTCTACTCTAGGAGCATGATGGTTTAGAACATCCAGTTGCCTACTTCTCAGAAATTTTCCTCAACTGAGCAATCATGGGACATTTAAAATAAGGAATTGGCAGCTGTAGCATGGGCGTTGACTCATTGGTGGTACCTTCTACAGGGTGCTCAGCATGAGTTAACTGTGCATTTGGACCACCAAGCCCTTTTATATTACTGCAAACCACAAAAATTGGCACACAGGAATGCCTGTACCTATCAGAATTTATGCAGCTTCAATTTTAGATATAAATTCGTAAAAGGTGCATTAAATGTGCCTCTCAACTTCCTTAGCCGCAACCTGGCCCATTGCCCCATGGACTCAGAGGAAGTGGAACTGGTTATGGTGATCCCCACCACCCAAATTCTATCTATTGTCCCGCCTGTGGTCATCTCAGTAGAGTTAGCTCCTGATGCTTCTCTTATTTCATGGGTTTTGGCAGCCCAGATGTCCTGCCCCAATGTAATGGAGTTACTTGATCAATTATCCCTTCAAACACACAAACATTCACTGTATTCCTTGGTGATGGGTCTCATCTATTTTGGGTCACGGGTTTGGGTTCCTCCACATCTTAGAGCTGAGATGTTTCACGCACATCATGACCCTCCCATGATTGGTCATCCGGGCAACAAGAAATGCATTGAATTGATCAAGTGAACTTATAACTGGTTGGTCTTAACTAAGGAAGTTCCATCCTGGATCGCTGATTGCGTTACCTATGCATGAGCTAAGTTAGACCACTCTTGAAGAAATGGCCTCCTACACCTATTACAACAGGCGGAGAGTCCATGGACATCAGTGTCCATGGATTTTATTGTTTAACTCCCATGTTCTAATGGGTTTACAGCGGTGATGGTAGTATTTTGATTGCTTCACCAAATTTTCCCTATTTATTCCCTGTTCTTCTGCGATCATGTCCAAAGAAACCGCTTGTCTCTTTGTATGCCATGAATTCTCAATGTTTGGTCTCCCACAGGAGATCATCAGTGACCATGGGCCCCAATTTACAGTGCAGTTCTGGAATGAGCTTTTATCCATCTTGAAAATCACCCCATGTCATTCCACCGTGTACCATCCCCAGCCCAATGGACAAACTGAGCGGGTTAACCAAATTTTGGAACAGTATTTGCGTTGTTACATGGCGGCTGCACAAGATACCTGGGCGGATGGCCTCCCTCTCGCCCAATTTGCCTACAATAATGGAACTCACACTTCTACGGGGTTTTCTCCCTGTGAAGTGAAATTGGGTTATAATCCCTCTTTTCCAGTCAGTCCCTGTCTGCATCCAGAGGTCCCTGCTGCCGCAGATCATGTTGAGCACATCTGATCTACTCAGTCCTTAGTGCAGGAGCATCTCACAAAGGCTATCGATGATTATAAGCAGTTTGCAGATTGTAAGCGGCTTTCTGGTCATGATATAATGGTGGGCTCTCATGTCATGTTAGATACTTGCCATTTGCGGATTCAGGTACCTTCCCAGAAGTTTACAAGCAAGCGTTTGGTTCCCCACCTGGTGGAGGAAGACTTGGGCATTGGTGCTTTCCAGTTAAAACTGCCAGCTCATTGGGAACAGCACCCCATATTTCACGTGTTCCAGTTGTCCCTGTTCAAGGAGATCGTTCCTGCTGAACCTGAACCAATAGTAAAAGAGGATGCAGAAGAAGCCGAGGTGGAAAACATCTTAGCGTCCCATAAATCCCAGCGGTCAGTTCAGTATCTCATTGCATGGAAGGGTTATCCAGCTTATGAGAATAGTTTGGTCAAGGCTCAGGATTACGCTAATTGCATGGAACTGGTCAAGGCGTTCCATGAGTCCCACCTCGCCACTCCCCGTCCCCCCCCAAAAAAAGTTGTGACTGTAATGGCGATCAGATTGCCCAAGGCTCATAAAAATGTGGCCCATGTGTAGTTTCCCGGTGGTGGTGCCCTTCCTTTGGAAAAAGGAAAGGGTAATGTAAGTCCAGGGGAACGTCCTCTGTGAATAATAGGGCGCTTTCTGTTTCCAAATAAAAGGGGCCAAAGAGGGTGGATGTACCCCTCATCAACCAGTGCGACCTCGCCCACGTGGTAGACAAGCGCTTGGTAACAGCTCTCCCTCTTTGGATTTCTCACCTAGTACCCTTGCTCACCTTGGTTGAACTTGTCAGCTGGATTAAAGAAATTTGCACCGAGATCACAGAATCAAAGTTGAAGGGTCTGACACCAATGGGATCAAAGCTGGATTATTGGAAAATGTATACCAAAAAAGGGACAAATGTCAAATTATTGGCTGTAATTGCGTATGGTTTTGACTTAGCCCTAAATATAATTGCTGATGCCAACCACCTCCTGAAATCGTTGGGATGATCCCCAGTGTGCAGATGGTATTCTTGGAAAATATTGCTGACAGTTTAAAACCCCTATCCAACAAATTGGGAGTTGCGGCTGATGTAACTCATTTGACCAACTGAATGGCTCAGCGACTGGGCATGGGTGGGTTGGGCATCCCAAACCTGTTTCCAACCAATTGGGACCACCCCTACGTGGGGTGACCCTGGGAATTTCTTGTTGCTTGTCAGGCCAGATGCCATCACACTAACTGACAGATTTGCAGTCAAGCCTCAGTTCAGGTGTTCAAGGTCAAACTGACAGTGACTCAGCCTGCCGCTGAATCCTTTGATATCAGTTCTAATTAAGGTTATCTGCCCCATTTCCCAAAATATTCTCTGGGTAGGTGAATTTGAGGGACCCAATCCCTGCTTGAACTCATCACAATCAAACACTGTTTAATCAGTTGCCTTGCACTGAGAAAATTGTTGGTCGATTTTCTTCCTTATTTTTTAATAAAAATCCTTTCCCCAATTTTAGTTGTTTATGTAGAAACAAAACCGCCTTTTCCGCTGGCATTCCAACACCCCTTGGGGTTGATGGCCATGTTCATCTGGTATTTCACTAGGAGTCTATATGCGATTATGGCTCATATGCAATTATTGGTGGTACCCCTTCTTAGTCTCATAACCGTCATACCAGCAGCAGTGCCTCTGACATTCTGGTTTGCCATTTGGGTTCTTTGGTACTCAGGCTGGAAGGCCAGTCTAAATTTAACTTGCTGTTTTCCTGACACAATCACCCTCAAAACCCTGCTCAAGCCAAAGCACAAAGGGGCATGGGCCTACTGAACTTTGAGTCTCACACTTGGCAGATCTGGGCCAAGTCATTCCTCCAGTTAGTGCAGACGCATATGCACTGCCTGACCTCACTTGGAAAGTGAACTAGGCTAGTGCCCAGGGTCTTCAGGAGCTGGTCTCTGCATGCACACTGCATGAATAGATGGTGAATCATCCCCAAATGCCTGCCCAGAAAGGCAGCACCTACTACTAACGCATGTTCAATCAGGCATTGTGACTAGGAGGCTTGTATTTTGAAGCCTCAGATAATGATGCTGACCAAATTTGCAGGGATGCTGAAGCCCAGAATTCTGCAATGATTTCTTCAGGGGCTGGGAGGAGTATAATAGAATCCGGCCATGAATATACAAAATTCATCAAAATTTGCTTTAAATCAACCCCAATTGAATATGGGGATTAGCTCCCAAAACTCAGATACTACCAACCCACTTAACCTCAAATTCTGAATATTAGGGCAGCTGAAGGCATGATACAAACTATCTAATAAAGGTGTTAATCTCAGGCCTCAATTCTTGACTGGTTACATTAAAATAATGGTTGGTCACCTGGTAGTTTCTACACCATGCATTCAAGTCTGGTAAGCATAGTGGAATTGATTACCCATACAAGGACTAGCCTGTCTGCACTAAACCAGAAGCAGATATCAGCTACCAATATTACAAGTACACCATTTTCTGAAAAAACTAATTTATGATATGATTCCTGCTTTCAAGTGTTGAATCATCATTGAATTTGTACCCATTGCAGGACCTATTTTTGTGACAACCCTACAAACAGCCCCAATCCAACTATGAGCCTTCTTCTACCATTATTGTGTATGGGTAATATAATTGGCCCTCATTGCCAAGAGTCTTGACAATGAACACCCCATCACAAGAATTTTGTACTGAAGACCATTTGGATTATTTTCAATCAGCTCTGTTGGATAACTAATTTCATACTTAATCCTGGGTGCTACAAAGCTGCACGCTTGGCTTTCCCCACCACATTGCTTGTCATATGTGATGAAGCATCTTATTGACTCCAGATCCAATGGCCTGTAGTCCTGTCGACGCTAGAACTGTGGCTAGCAATGGCGATCAACCAGCAATGGTCGGAGGTGCTAGTGAACTAGTGGCCCATCTTCCTGATCCTTTATTTTTGGCCAAAATTGACTGTAATCCGCCCTCCCCTCTTACTTTCTCATTTAATTTTAATTTTAATAAATTATGGAGGTTCAAAAAAAATCTTACAAAAGTAAAATTGGACCTAAGTTGGAGTATCTTCTTTTTTGAAAAAGATCATCCAAATTGGTTCAGTAGTTTCAGAGTTATATGCGAACAAACAGAAATAACACATACAGGTCGAATTGAAAACCTCCTTTTTGAAGTTGGTCAAAAACGCATCGATGCGTCCAAGAAATAAGGTTTGTTTGTATCTTTATACACTTTTCTTTAACTCACTGTCACGTCTGTCTGTCTGTAATCAAATCTTGCAATTGATTTTTAACAACATTCTAGACTAGCTAGAGGTTTTTAAACCTGGCACACTTATGTATCTCCGATGACAATACAATAATTCATCAAAAAAATTAGTTTTCATGTTCAAAATAAAATGTTTTATATGTCACAAGTGAAAATCTATATATTTTCGATGGAAGTCGGTATATAGTTACGGCTGAGCAGTTAGCATTCAGTTGATTTGATTTTAAATGGTTTTGTTAAATAATTAGTGGTCGTTTGGGTAATTAGCAAGTTAATCTAAATCAAAACTTTGAACCAAAAATCCAATTGATTTTAAAAAATCTCCTCTAGCATAATCGGCTCAGCTTTTGGTTCTAAATTAAATTTTATAAAAGGTCGGCTGTTCGAATCCTGGCGGAATCACTTTGATCTATAATAATAGAAGCGTGTGTATAGATGCGTGATGCCCAGCTAAAACTACAGCATGTAGAGTTTTGAAAATTTGGATATAGGTAGATGGGAAGGGGTCCGTATGAACCTCAAAGCCAGTTTTTAATTTTATAATAAAATAAAAAGTTTTATATGTAAGAAGTGAAAATGCTATATATTTTCATGATATTTGGTATATCGTTACGGCTGAGCAGTTTGATATTCAGTTGATTCAAAATTTTCAAGTTTACCTTCCAGGCCAGCTAAAGCTTTGAAATTTGGCACATCTATGTATCTCCCATGACAATATAATAATCTATTGGAAAAGTTATGAAAAGTGTGACTTTTTCGATTAAAAACGAAAAAGAATTTATTAGATTTACATAAGTTCCCTTTTTTGGAAGCATATAAGTGTCAAATCATTGAAAGGGTTACTTTACCACTTACGACGTTTGAGCCTAAGTTGTTTAATATCAAGGTATGGTTTTTTAAATCAGTTAGTTCTTTAAAGTTAAAAAATTTAACTTATTTCCTGTGACACTTTTATTTTTTATACTCAAACTTATATCCTGCGTGGACGCACCCCTCTTTGGTTTGGTCTACTAGTACTAAAAACAAACATATCTTTTTAAAAATTGGAGCTTTGATGATGCGTAGATTTTCTATAATCTATATTCGAACATGTGTTTTTTAGCTAAATTTCTTTGCAAAAAGTGACTATTTACTAACGCCGCTCTTTCTTAATTCTTGTGTTGATCATTAATATTACTTAAAATTCACGCAACGATTTGGTTTTAAATAAAAACAATTGCAAGAATATTTTTTAAATTAAACCTTAAACTAAGCTTTCCTTTTTTGTTATAATCTCTGTTTATAAACTAATTATTTAGCTTACGTTGGCGCTTCTTGTTATAATATCTCACTTTCTAATTGATAAACTTTTTCTTTAGTTTATTTAGCAAAAGTAAAATTTTAACTGTTAAACTTTGCATAGCCTTTTTTGATTTCTTTAGTTTGTAAGCCTTTTGTTTGTTGTTTTGTTCTAATTTCTACTCAGCTTTACCAAAACCATGTCTAAAGTGAGTGAAAAGTCTAGTTTGGAGCAAGTGAAAAATTCAACAACTAGTTATTGTGATTATCAGAAACTTCAAAAATGTTTGAAGGAAAATAATGGGGATCGATCAAAATGTCTTAAAGAATGGAACGAATTTTCTTTAACCTGCACTAAAACTTCATCTTTTACGAGTAATTAACTATCTAACAATACTGGAAGTCATTTTTATAGTTTTATCGAACCATAAGGTTTATATGATCTATATCTGTAATGAAGATTAAATGAACCTACAAAATTCTACGGCCAGGTTGAAGTCTATCTCTGGCCTATATATCTGATTTAAGTATCGAACTATTACATACGCTCATTTCTTATCATTTTCTTTTAAAATAATTAGAAAATTTATTGTACTTTATTTTAGAACAGTGTTTTATTAAATTGTTGCATGATTTTGCCCTTTTAAGCCGGTATATAATAAGTTAACTGAATTTATTTTAAAAATAATTAATCATTGGACCTTTTATTATCAAACTATGCCATATAAACGATTTCACACTTATGCTTAATATATATGAATTCGTTAAAATGACCAAAGCAATTCTGTCTTTCTGTTATCCTCATTGCACAGGTTTTAAATTGGTAGTAGTTCTACGGTTTTATTACTCACAATCGACATATATGGTTATATTTTGCTTCTCTTTTAAAGAATTACACCTCGTTTTTTGTATCCTAGCATAGTACACTATAATAAATGTTAAAAAAATTGTAGAAAGTTAAAAATATTTGTTTTTATAGTGATGGTAACCTTGACTTTAGTTCACAGTAAAAATGCGATCATTTAATTACTTTTGCAACTCAAATGGGTTATATAAGGCTAATGTTGCATATATTTTTCTTGAAATGTTTTTACCTTTCTTTTTGCACAAGCTAAAAATTAAGCCCTAATAACTTCAAGAAGACTTTTGTTAACTGTTCCTTTCATCAACCATGGTTTTTTACCAATCTTGTTAGTTTACAACTGGAATCACAATGTAAAAACCATAGATCCTATGTGATATCTGAATATTAACCACTTACTATTTGTCTACATTTTAATTACCATTTCAATAAAAATGGCACATATAAAAATATTGTGGGAAAATTTACCTCTCAACTGGTTAAAAAGTGATAACACCTAAGAAGTTGAATTAAAGCACTAAAATAAGTATAATTAAAGTACTGAGTGATATATATATATATATATATTATTATGTAGTAGCAGCTTTGCCCACATTTATTAATTCAAACAATAGTTATTATATGGATAAAATGATGGGAGAAAAATTGGATTGTGCCCCAGTGGTAGAGTATGGACTCAGTGACCACTACCTCCAAGTTTGATTTCAGAAGATGAACTTTGGGTGGGAGACAATTTATAACTGAGTTAGCATTGTGCACCAATGCCCCAAACTGAGATAGCAAATATCAAGGCAGTTTATGGAGTTCCTGGCCTATTAGAATGCTATGTGTTGAGGTTTACCAGGCTTTATCCTCCTTTCCTATTAATTTTCTTTTTCCCATTTCCATAAGCTGATGTGGTATCATCCCCAGGTTAACCCACCTTAAATAAATAAAAGATAGAAGAAAGCCAATTTAACTGGTGTTAAATATTTATAATTTACTGAATTTATAACCTACTTGTTATAGCAAGAGTCTCAGAGGTCAAATTTTATTATGCTCATTGAAATCTAGTTTTAAAAATTATATAATTTTTACTTAATTTAAAAAACAAAAACAATGATAAGGGGAAATGGCGGAAGCTGGAGCTTAGACTGGAACATGAAAAAGACCAGAGAAGGGGTACCACTAGTTGTCTAGTATTGCTGACCATTACAGATCAGAAATTGTCTGCACTAGCCACAGTTCTAGTGTAGGTGGGCTTACAGGACTTTTAATCTTTAAATGGTTGGTTGCCTTATCATATTGGATGTAAGTCTCAGGGCAACTTCCAGATGTTTGGCTTTATAACACGTGGGATGAGATTCAAGAACTTCAAGATCCTCACAAGCTGTTTGGAGAATGTCCTAATAGTTCTTAGTACCAACCATTATAATAGGGGCATTTTTGAGTCTAACACTTGGCCAAAGTTGCTAATAAACTACCCAAATGCAATAGTGATAAAAGAAGGCTTGGAGATATAATTAGGTGGTTTTTTAAGCATTTTTGTAAAAAATAGGTCTTGCAATATGTCAGGAGCCCAACGTTCCAAGGGAAGATTTGGCTTCTTTTATAAGTATGTTAGAACTCACAAAAGCAACCATATTACACAGGCACTGCAGATCTGAAGGGGCTGAAAAGATGTGCATTTAGTGAGAGACTAAAAAGGAGATGATTTAGGAGTTGATTCCCATTTAATGTTTAAGTTATCAAAATAAATTAGATAAAACTGGGTTTTAAGATTTTTTATTTTTTAAAACTAAAAATAAAAAAATAACCCAACAATCTTTCAAGTAAAGGCTGGTGGTTTTTATACTAGAATGGGGAAGCACAAGGTTATGGGATTATGGCTCTTGGGATTAAGCCTATGCTATTCCCAAGAAATTTGTTTCATAGATCAATTAGCCAATTATGTGCTACAATAAATAAAATTGCTTCTATTTGCTTTGAATTTTGTAATAATATTGCATCATGTATGGCGCTCTTTCCTCCAAACTTTTAACAATAGAAAATTTTTAGTAAAGATATCTTATCTGGGAGGGGAGGGTACCCCAGTGATAGAGTATGTACTGACTACCCTGCCTCCCTAAGTTTAATCCTAGTAGATGAACTTTGGGTAGGGAACGATTATGACTGTGTTGGTATTGTGCACCAATACCCCAAACTGAGATAGCAAATAGCAAGGTGGTCCATGGAGTTTCTGGCCTATCATATGCCGCACATAGAGGGTTTCCAGATTTTATCCTCCTTTCCATTTTCTTCAATTCCCCTTAATTCATGCAGTATGGTCCCCAGTCAGCCCACCTCATATAAAATTTAAAAATTTAAAATTTAAATATTTTACCTAGGCTTATCCTAGGTGTTAGGTTTTCTCTAATAATTTAGGGCGCAATTTGGTGCCTTATACTTAGGTGGGGTTTATGCCCTAATAGCCTTAATATTATGAACACATCTAAATTCATGGAAGAATGCTGGAATCTCTACAATATTTATTAGAAGCTTCATAAATCATAGTAGCTTTGGGCATGGGAACAGATCTTAGGTGGGGACTATACAGAGAGGGCTGCTGCTACCCATCTCTAATCCAGAGTTTCCCTAAATCAGTTAACTGGATGAGTGGGAAAGCCTTGGTATTAAAAACCCTTTTTGTCCTGAAATGATGCAAAACCCTATCCAGTCTGTTAGCTGGCACTGAGGTCTTACATTACCCTTTCCTTGACATGCAGGGCTCACACCCTTTCTGGGCTTTTGCAAGAGCATAATTCTTGTGGTGAGTAGGTAGTTTGATGGCGGAAATGGCAACTGGATTGGCTGGGGCAGGAACAAGAGCATTTGGATTTTAAATGTGAAATTTTTCCATTAGCTTGCAACAGTTAGTACAATCCTTAGATGCGACTCAGATACTTTTATAAGCTGGGTATCCCTTCAAAGATATCAGGTAATACACTTGGCATTTAACCTGACATGAATCCAGAATCTAATTTATCTCAAACTCAGGGGCTTCTTCCACCAAAGTAGCTCACCATCCACTGGCTTGACTTTGAAAGAGACAAGTGAAGAAGCATAGAAGAGGCACGAATTTTCAAGTGAGGAGGTAGTTGAATGTGAAAAGCTTCAATATTCAAACCCTAGTAATAGAAAATGGTCCTGGCAGTTTAAAACCTAACTTTTGGAATTATACTTTAATGTGCAGATTTTGGCACCAACACTACCAAATTACTTTCCTGATAGCTAGGAGCCCAACTTTATTTCTTGTTCACAAAACGCTTGGCGTCATTGGTTGATTTAGTCATCTGGCTTTAGACTTTTTAATAAACCTCCCAGATGTGTGTGACAAAGAGATCTGCAGCTGGAATGTTACAGCGCATTTGAGGCAATAGTGAAAGCAGAGTTATATCCCAAGTTAGCATACATAGTTGAAACCTGTTACTAAATGGAGAGGATTTTGTATGAAAATTGGACCATAGGGAGGTCTGCTGCCCATGTATTCTGAGAAGCAGTAACATTGAAATGAAGGTACTGTTACAAAGACTGGTTAGTAAGCTCCGTTTGACCATTTGAATGAAGATTATAAGTCAAAGATCTGCAGGGCTTAATCTTCAGCATTTAAAACAAAGCCTCCCATAATTGTGAGGTAAACCAAGGCCCCATATCACTGATTGCTTCCTGGGGAACTATAAACATTGAAAACTTATGTGCCACAAACAACTGTGCCATGTTCTTAGCTGTAGTGGTTGTAAACAAAAAATAAAGATAACATACTTTGTAAAGCAATCAATAACCACTATGATTGCATCATACTCATGGAACATGGGTGAACTTGCAATAAAATCTACTGACAGTGATGTACATGGACCTGCCTCCTTGGCAAAGAGGGTGGAGGAGGCATACCTTCAAGTCTTATCTGACTTGGATCAAGCATAGATCATGCATTGCTCAATCCAGACAGAAGCCTTTTTTGCCAGCTCACTACATTCAACTGTTTTTTAATTAATTGATAAACTTTTTCACCCCAGGGTGCCAGATGACTGGTAGATCATGATATTCAATATATTGCGGGAAAACAGCTCAGAGGGAAGCCATAATTTGTTGCAAAATATACCATATCCTTTTGTGAATACCATATAGAAGGGGCTGTAGCCAAATCAATCTTTGCTAGGAGAACTGACCTTCAAGACCTTTAGATTGTAATGCCAAAACAGCATCCAGGAGAGAACCTTCATTGACAAGGGGATACCAGCAAAGGTTTTATGGAGTAGATTCACATACCAGCTCTGTATAAGTAACAGTGATACAAGGGAATGTGGAACATGGGATTTATACTTATGTTTAGACTTAGATTTAGGCTTAAACTTTGGGGTGGGGGACGCAACCACGTCAATGGTTGGAGGTAGAGGAGTTATAACTTGCTTAAGGGGAATTACTGCATCTATCCAGAGACTTTGTCTATAGTAGGACCCATTAGAGGATTTCAGCTTAAGAATCTGTCAAGTTATGGGCTTCCTTGACAAACTCATATTTGAAATTGAAACTTAAAAGGTTGCAGTGAGTCCTGGTATGACTGTGAGCTATCTTCTGATGTTTACAATAATAAGTAGTGAATTGTGGCCCATATGCACAACCACTGTATGCTTTGCACCCTGTAACATATCTTCAGGCAACAAGGTCCATGAAACTGCTGCCAACTCTTTATCATATTTGGCCTAGTCATACTCCGTGATGCTAAACTTATTAAAAAGTAAGACACAGGATGTTTGCACCCTTCATGTCTTTTCAGGAGTATAGCAACAACTGAGCTACTATAAGGATTGCAATTCACAATAAAATGCTTATCTTCATCAGCATAACAAAGATTAAGAGTGGTGATAAAGATTTCTTTTATGGCTTCATACACCTGTTGGAACTATGGGGTACATATAAATGGGGCGTTCTTACACGTGTGGGGGTGAATGGGTGAAGCAAACTATAAAATAGCTGGTGAGAACTTCTTGGGGAAAGTGACAGATCCCAGGAGGCTCCACAGTTTCTTATGCATTACTGAGTGATCCAAGAGCTGATGGCCCCCAATTTAGAAGGTGCAGTGGTGTGGCCATTTTTCAGGATAAATTACTAAGGAAATGTACTTCTGTTGCGAATTTCAAAATTCAATGCAATAGGAACTCCATTAATGTTCCAGGCTAAACAGCATGAAGACTGCTGGCCCTTGCTCTTTCACATTTATTGGTGCACCTTTCACTACAAGTTCACAGGAAACTCCCCAATCCAGCAGACCACAAATTCACCTTGGCAGATCAACCTCTCTTGGGTGGGCACTGGTGGTCCTCATACCCCTTGTTCCTCCATCCTCATAACTAATACCCACTTGTCCTTTGCTATGCCCACTGACTAAGCAAGTTCCCACGGGAGTTTCTTGTAGATCCAGGTTTAGAGTTGATAGCGCCAAACAGCCTAGGTGCATTAACCTAGAACCTAACCTTGGGGACCTTAACACACTCTAAAATGTCAATTGTCACTACAACTCTTAAAGCACATATAGAGTAGGTAAAGGACGGTATTTTATTAGAATAAAAGCCAAACCTTAAATAGGTTGGCCAAGACGTGAATATTGTTATCAGACTGGTGTGTAATTATCATAAGGAATGTAACATGGAATATGGTTGTGTAGGTTAAAAATTGCTAGAGGCTTCTTCAATGGTGGTTGATTTACAAAAAGGAATACATATGGCATTTGTCAGCTTATGAGCAATCAATTGATATCCATTAAAATATAATTTATATAACACTGCGAGGCAACATATTAATGTGGATCAATTTAACCCAAAGTGAAACGTTCTTTGCTCAATGATCAACTCCTAACTTGAAAAGATTGTTCTCAGATTGGTAATCAATCAACTTGACGATCTATAACTTTTCTTGTTTAGTAAAAACAACTATAGTCTGATTCTCAAAGGTAATCAAAAAGGGTAAATTCATCATTTATAAACGTATTTATGATTACAATCCACCTGCATTAGATTGGCATCCCAATTAGTAATATATAAAATAAACAACATTAGACCAATCAGAATCAATTCTGCACTTCAGACAACCTCTCACCCTTGTACTACACAAATACTACAAATTAAAGTATTTGAAGCTATATTCCTGGGTGAACAAGATAAGATCTCTGACTCAACCCATAAGGTTAATATTGAATTCAATTCCTAGCTAAGGCTGACCTCAACTAGTAATAAAATTCAACAACTTCCTTATAAAACTTACATTTGGATGGCTGTCAGCGCTACAGTTCCTTGGACTGGTGCTGGGGTTTGCGGTGGCTCAAGGCTGGAAAAATCAGAAAAGAGCACCGAAGAGGAAACAGAAAAAATGAGTTAGTTTACCAAATAATTTATTAAATTAAAATGCTTCGATATTTATAGGGTGCATAGGGACTCAGTGCCTTTGGGATCTTCAGAGCTTCATCCAATCAGGATCTTTATTGATCTTCCAGAATGGCTTTTTGAGGGCGTCCTCAATGGATAGCGTCGCTCACCTGACTGAAAGGGTGGAAAGGCCGCTCCATGTGACTCAGGAATAGTTGAGGATGATCCTGAAAGAGTTTTTTCTTGGTTAGGTTCAACAACTCATTCAGCACGGCCAGATTCAGAAGATGGAAATTCAATACAATTCTTATCTCAAATCCTGACAAGGCCCCCTTCAAGATCCTGTCAGAGGGGGGTGTATGGCCAGAGGGACCGACCATGCACTTGGTTTACAACAGTCCCCTGATTGATGTCAGCAATGGAGTACTCAGACTTCACCTTGTGTATAACTTTGTAGGGTCCAGACCACAGTACGTCAAGCTTGTTCTGTCAGCCTCCAGGTCAATGATGATAAAAGAGAACAAGGTCACCTAGTTGAAATTCTGGTAAGGAGGGTCGTCCAAGATTTGATCAGGATGTCTCTCTTCCAGTGGTGGTAACAATGCCTTGAGTGGCTTGGGCTTGGAGCTGGACAATTTTATCGGCTAGAGCCCTCATATTTAAATTGGCGTTCTCAGGAGTGGAGGCTTTGAGCAGGGGCTGGATGCTACTGGGTAGCTGAGGTGCCCGCCCATACAGGGCTTCAAATGGGACAATTTGATGACACGGTGATAGCTTACCCGGTAAGCAAGCAAGGTTTTTGGGCAAATAATGGTTCCAGCGGGCAGGATCTGAGGCGGCCAACTTCCGTAGGATGGAGACAAGAGTTAGTTAGCCTGTTCTACCGCCCCATGAGTAGAAGTGTGGTAGGGAGCAGCAAAACTCAGGACGGTGCCAAATAACGAAGTTAATTCTTGTACTACCTGGGAGGTGAAGTTCAAACCATTGTCCAAGAGCAAGGTCTGGGGGCACCCGTGCTGGGTGAAAATGGAGTGAACAAGGAATAGGGCGGTAGCCTTAGTTGTGGCTGCAGGGACTTAGATCGCCTCAACCCACTTAGTTAGATGGTCTATGGCAAGAATAATATACTTGTGACTATGTAGACCAGTGGGGAGGGGACCTACCACATCGATACTAACAACATTGTAAGGTTTGGTTGGCACAACAACGGAGTGCTGATATTGAGGGTTGTCCCAGTCTTGGGATCGGCAGGTCATACAGGCTTCCAGAACCTCTTGGATGGTTTTGACCATTTGGTCCCAGTAGCAGCGTGACTTCAGCCACTCATGGGTCTTCTTGACCGCACCATGCCCAACAGTAGTGTGGCCTTCCAGGATGACATCAGTATGAGAGGAGGGTCAGATGTAGGGAAGCTACTTCTTGTTGACTTTCTTGTAGAGTAACCCATCCTTGATTTGGGTGTCTTGAGTCATCCAGCGGAGTTCAGCTTGGACCTGGGGGGATTCCAGTTCCCGTTGTTTGGGCTGCCCTATCAAGTCATAGAACTGATCCTCCTCCGGGTTCAGGACTGCTAATACCGGCATCCTGGAGAGTCCATCAGCGTTTTGGTGAATAGTGCCAGCGCAGTGGATGATGGTGAAGTCGTAGCTTTGTAGTCGTAGGGCCCACCTGGCCAACCGTTCATCTGGGTCTTTCATTTGCTGCAGCCATCGAAGGGAAGAATGGTCAGTAATAATAGTAAAATGGGTACCATAGAGGTAGGGCCAGAAATGCTTGATGGCTAAGAGAACTGCTAGGCAATCCTTCTTGGTGACGCTGTAGTTCCGCTCAGCCTTGCTTAGGGTCTTGCTAAAATAAGCTATGGGATGATCAACCTGGTTCTCATCATGCTGATCCAGGATAGCCCCAACAGTGACATCACTAGCATCCGTGAACAGAAAGAAAGGCTTATCAAAATGGGGATGAACTAGAACAGGTTTAGTACATAAGGCCATACGTAAAGCGTTGAAGGCCTGTTCATGCTCAGGTCGCCATTCAAACGGTACATTTTTTGTAGAAGGTAGAACAATGGCTCTGCGAGGTCAGCAAACTGTGGGATGAACTGATGGTAATAGCCCACCATACCTAAAAAGACTTGAATATCTTGTAGGCTTTGGGGGCGTGAAATCTTTTCTATGGCGTCGACCTTGTTGGGGATAGGTTGAATGCCACGCTTGGAGACCTTATGGCCTAGAAACTCTAGCTCGGGCTGGAAAAAGGAGCACTTTGAGAGCTTGAGCTTGATGGAGGCCTTCCAGAGATGCTCAAAGACTTCCTTAAGATGTTTGACATGTCCATTAAAAGTTCGCGAAAAAACGGTGATGTCATCCAGGTAGACCAGGACACAGGAGAGCTTCAGGTCCCCAAGGATCCCATCCATGGCGCGCTGGAACATGGCCGGGGCGTTGCAGAGGCCTTGGGGCATCTGGGTGGGCTTGAACAACCCTTTGTGGGCGATTAAAGCACACTTGGCTCAGTCTTCAGGAGCAAGCTCAACCTGCCAATACCCGCTGGTGAGGTCCATGGCTGAGAAGTACTGGGAACCTGCAAGAAGATGGAGAGAATCATTGATCTGGGGCAGAGGATAGCTGTCCTTCTTGGTGATGGAGTTGAGTCATCAATAATCCATCACCACCAGGTGCTTACCATTCTTCTTTTGGACCAGCAAAAGAGGGGAAGACTAAGGACTACGTGAAGGGACCAAGAGCCCCGCGTCAAGCAGCTGTTTGAGTTCTACAATGACCTGGGCCTCTTTGACCTTGCTCTTGTGGTAAGGCCAGGACAGAAATGGGGGGCGTCCCCAGTTTCTACAAGGTGGAGGACTCCATTCATCCTTCCAAAGTCATAGGTCAAAGTGGAGAATAGATCCGAGTATTCCTCCAGGAGCTCCTGAACTCTAAGTCGCTGTTCATCAGAGAGGTCCTTTCCTATGTTAGCGTCGACCAAAGTGACCAAGGGTGGTGACTCCAAGATGAAGTCCCTTAAGTCCCCAAAGCTTTGGACGTCAGCAACAGCCCCCATTGGTAACAGGTGGACGTAAGCGGTGGGTTGGTTAGGACCTATAACTTTTGGTTTTTAGTCAGGTTGGCTAGCAACACTAATATTGATCCAGCATACACTGGATCAAAGATTCCGGGGCAGGTCAGCACTTCCTTGGGAGATGGGTTATCCAGACCTCGAACCTCCAGTAAATACCCCAAGGGAATGTTGATGTGGAACTGGGTGTCAACAATGACCTGGGATTTTGGGGGTACAGTAATCGCTTGGGGCAAGTAAACTGGCATCCCCTCTGATCCATCCACAGCAGGAGGGGGTAGCCGGACTCAAGAGCTCCAGATGTGGTACTTGAGCCAAATAATTCATCCTTCGTCTCCAGTAGGCAGGCTTGGGCCTTGACATCAGCCCTAGAATCATGGGCAGTCTCAAAAACCAGAGGGACTCGATGTCCTAAAAGGGAGAGAAAACCACCATCGTAGTGGATAACAGCTGAATAGTCTCAAAGAAACTGGGTCCCAATGAGCAGATTGTAGCTAGTGTTGTCCAGAGTGATGGCAGTTGTATCCAAAGCGAGCTTTCTGAACCAAATCAGTAGAGAGGAATAGGCCCCTATGGATTGGGTGCACTGAGGGCCAGCCATGCCATACTCCATGTAGTGTGGCATATTGGGGGCGACCTTGATGCGTTTCATCAGCTTGGAAGAGATAACATTCACAGGGGAGCCACTGTCGACTATGGTGTAAACCAGAATCTTGTGGACCTGGATGGCGACTCGGGTGACCAAACTTCCAAACTGAGGTGGCAACGTAAGGAACATGGGAGAATCATCAGAAGAAGAGTAAGCAGTATCAATGTCTTTATTGTCATTAGATACTGCAGCTACTTCCTCAGGGTTAACGGCTTCTGGTTTGTGTGTAGGGGTTACTTGAGGCTGGACAGGGGTGTCAGCATGGAGCACCTCGTCCTTCATGCTGACTGCCCTTTTCCCACCTCCTCAGCTAGACGTTTCCAACAAGTCTTAGCGCTATGCCTAAAGCCATTGCAATAGGTGCACTGAGGATGGGGGTTTTTCTGGTTCTCAACTACATGGACCCTAGGGCGGTTAGAGGGGCCAGTGGACGCAGGTTTAGAGTGCAGGATCATGGCAGGGATCTCGTTGAGGGCCTCCTTAATCTCCCTGATACAAGTGAACCCATATTTTTGCCCGATCATGTGCATCTGGACCTCAGGATAGGACCCCAGGGCGGAGATGATGGCAGTGATGGAGTCATCCAGGGTATACGGTTTGTCATAACCAAAGGTTGTGCCTGAGCGTAGAACTGGTTGGCAAACTTCATATGGTTTTCTCCTTTTGTTAAGTCGAATGCCCATGAACGCTTGCTTCTGGTTGGCCAAGGTTTGGTTACTGCTGAACTCTTGGATCAGAGCGGTGCAGACATGTTCCTAGGTGTTACACTCCTTCAGATGGGGAGTCATGATTTCCTGGGCAGTGCTGTCTAGGCAGGAGTGGATGTGCTTCACCTTTTATTGATCGGTGGCCTCCTCCATGGAACTCTCATAGGCATACAAGAAGGAGGCAATACTCTCCCATCTGGGGGTGAACTTTTCCTTGAAGCTAGTTTTAAAGTTAGCGACCATAGGAGTGGAAAGGGTGTTAACACCTGGGATAGGTGTCAACTATGAGATCTCCATTTCTGCATATTCTCGAGGAACCTGCTGATCTAACTGCCTCCACAAGCTTTCTAAGTCTTCTTGGATGTATTCCCAATTTTGACTGAAGGTGGAAGCGGATGCCTTGCTGGCAACCTGCTCCTTTAAGGATTGAATCTCGGCGTTCTGTTGTTGGAGCTGGTTTTTGATGGTGGCCAACTGGGTTTCAAACTCATGACACGTTATTTCAAGCCAGGAGATGCGAGCGTTGGTAAGCCTCATGAAAGCGCTGAGGTTATCCATCTCATCTGACACCGCTTCAATGGAGACCCTGGGGTCGAGGGGGACACCATCTGATTGGAGCTTGCACCCCAATGCCACTTTTTGGATCTGGCCCCGCAGGGCAGCCAGGGCGGTTATTATATCCCTTCGCCAGGGGTCTTAAGGTTCGCCCAAGGTTGGGGGGCCTGAAGGCCCTTGAGGCCCACGCGGTCCCTCAGGTCCAGCTGGTCCTTGACGCCCTTTGGGACTTTCTGGCCTGGCATCCAAGGGGGGATAGTCATGAGAGGCCAGCTCTTGGTAGCGCTGCTGTAGGGACTGTAGCAGTTCTCCAACTTGTTATAAACGCTGGGTCCATGTCACTTCAAACAGCTGGGCGTTTTGGCAAAACTGCTCCTTGAGGTAGCCAGAGATGCCGCTATCTAATACCACAACTTGATCGCGGATCTCATTGATTAATCGTCGGTTATCAAGTATAGCTTTGCAATTGTCATGCACGAAGGAGGAGGCAGCATCATAGAAGTTGATAATATAGGAATGTAAATTTTGGGTGAGCCCTAGGTCCCGGGAGACCTCCTGATGGTGTAATCCTACTACCTGGAGGAGGTGATGAATTGTGGGATGGATGAAGTTATAAAGGTAGCGTTAAGGCCCCAAGGTAAGCTCCACAGCAGGTAATATGGCTGAGGCATAGAGGTCCCACATTGTGGATGGTACAGCGGAGGCGCGGGAGCAGCTGGAGCGGGCGCCCTCAGTGTAGATGCCATGGACTAATTGTTGAACAACATCATTGGTATGTTCAAACTGAAGTTGATATTGGCTCCCATCTAGGGAGGGCAACGAGAGTTGGAAGGTGGCACAGAACTCTAGCCTTTCCAGCTGCGAGGGCAGAATTGCATACTGCGAAGTACTAACCCATTGAGTAACGCTCCTCAATTGACCAGTCGTTTGGTTGTCAGGGCTGCTATTGGTTTCCATTTTTTGTGATAGACGTTTTCACTTAGGTCATCTCGGAGCCCCCTGTAGTGAGCACCACTTCTGTCAGCACTACAGTTCCTTGGACTGGCGCCAGGGTTTGCAGTGGCTCGAAGCTGGAAAAATTGGAAAAGAGCACTGAAGAGGAAACAGAAAAAAATGAGTTAGTTTACCAAATAATTTATTAAATTAAAATGCTTTGATATTTATAGGGTGCATCAGGACTTGGTGCCTTCAGGATCTTTGGAGCCTCATCTGATCAGGATCTTTATTGATCTTCCAGAATGGCCTCCTTGAGGGCATCCTCAATGGATAGCATCGCTCACCTGACTGAAAGGGTGGAAAGGCCGCTCCACGTGACTCAGGAATAGGTGAGGATGATCCTGAAAGAGTTTTTTCTTAGTTAGGTTTGACAACTGATCCAGCACGGCCAGATTTGGAAGACAGGAATTTGATACTTTTTTTATCTCGAGTCCTGATAATGGCTTAGAAAACATACCAGATTTGTGGAGCGCTGCAGCCACTGCTACCAAATCATTGCTGTATTGTTCACCATAGGGTGATTGGATCAAGATTTTATCTACATAAGAAATAGCACAGAAAATATGAAATCTCTTAAGGTGCTATCAAACTGGCGCTGAAAACTGCTGGGGCATTCTTAGACAAAAGGCATAACTTCAAACTAATAGATTCCATATTGAGTGCAAATTGTCATCATCTACTTCTGGCCTGACTTGACCTGCACCTGATGGAAAGAGTTCACCAAATCAAATTAGAAAAAAACCTTTGACATTGAAATTGCCTGAGAAATTGTTGCCTCCAAGGATAAAGGATGTGAATCCTGGACCATAACATTATTAAGTGGCCATAATCCATGCATTGTCTCAAGGTACCATCAGGCTTCTGTGCAAAGCCTACGGGAGAGGACACAGGAGCGGTTTATTGACCATACACCGCTTCATCACCATGTTTTGATCCAAGTATCATATACCTGGTCCTCCTCACCTGTGCAGGGATATATGGGACAAATTTTAATGAAGTCTACCCTTAACTGGAAACTCAGATCAGATTTAAGTGATCTGACTGCTTATAAACATTGTCCACATCAAAAACTCACTTAAACGTCAAGAGAATAAGAGGTAAAGTGGGAAGCTCAGACACAATACCAGTAGGAGAGTACACTACAGTTTCTGCTACTGTATTGCCTTTTTCTAACGCGGGAAGGATATGAATTTCACCCAAGAGATAGTTTTTAGTAAAGGCTAATGTGTTCCGCTCAAGTCAATACTAAATAACTGGCAACGCCATCATCCTAACTAAAATTACTGGATACAACAACTCTAAAATTCGATGCAAAGTTGGACACAGATTGTAATCATGAGACACAAAACACAGTGGTTCAAAAAGAGGCAGTGTGTGCATGGGAATCCAACATGTCTTATGACAGAAAAACCTGGGGTGACCTTAAGATCCAAAGATTGCACATCCTTAAGTTTAGTGTAATTCCCCATGGCACCAGTGTCCACTAGACCAGTTACCTTTACCTTAAGCTGTCCTACCATGATATGAATAGGGAATAAGAAATAAGAGCGGCCAAAATTTATTTTCATTGAGGAACAAATAATAGAAACGAATTTTTTAGAATTATAGTTCTTTCTAACCTTTGTGTATCTGCTTTTGAACAGAGTGGGAATAACCGCTGCCTAAGAATAGGATAGATGAGGTGATTCAAGATCTTCAGGGTAAATAAGGGGCGCACGCCTAAAAGAGCATTATAATCTGGGTTTACATGGAACTTTTCTTACATTTGGTGAAACATAGAGATGCAATAAGCTGATATTATAGGGTCTGCAGGTTCAATAGTGATTATAATCATTCCTAGAGGGTCATTTGAGATATTGCGGTATAAGAGTAATTTACTCAGAATGAGGCTGGTCAAAATGAATCATTATGGATAATAAAACCCTGGGAAGGCGTATAATCAGCCTCTGAGTAATATCCCCAGTCTTGTCTTGTAAGTGGCTGATCCCACAATCTTTTATTCCAACTCAAAATTTATTTTGTAAAGGCAATTGGTGAAATAGTTGACAGCGAGGTGTTCATCCCTTCCTCAAAAGAATTCACTACTATTCCCATTGCTTCCTCACCATTGTGAAATTTTAACACCAGGTTGTGTCTTAATGTAAGAGCATTAGGTGAAGCCGCAACATCTGGAACCTTACACTTGAGTGAGGTATACAAAGGGGTTGTGAGGTGTGTAGAACAATCTAATAAAACATGCCTTATGACATTAACAAGAGTATTCCTCATACAAAAGGTGATGATCACTCCTAAGATGGAAAATAAACTTTAGTTAGTGGCAGAGTTTTGTTCAAAGTCAAGAGATTTTGAACCAACAGTTTCACCGCTATATTTTTAGATTAGTTATAATTTCAAAACCTAAAGTGCCAAGGAAAAACTAGTCTTCCTTTGTAGGTTCTAACATACCCACAAAGGCATCCACAGTCCACAAGGCACCGCTAGTCTGAGCGGCTGGAAAGAGGTGCATTGGAGGGGGACCAGAGAGGAGCCTATGTATAAGTTAGTTCCCATTCAATGTTTAATTTATTAAAAATAATAATAAAAGGGGGTTTTAAGTAAAAAGTTTTTACTTAAACAAACAGGAAAATACAAAAATAATACCAACAACTTTTTAAGTGAATCTTATTGGTTCTTATACTAGGAGGTGGGTAGCACAGGGTCATGTGATTCTAGCTCTTAGGATCAAGCCTATACTATTCCCCTGTGACAGTTGAAGATTTGCCTCAATATCAAATAGCTTTGATTTATAATAGAACATAGCATACTGGCGTTAACAACCTATATAAAAGACCATCAATTTTAAATATACCAAGACTAGATGGGATATAATGAGATTGAATAATTTTGAGGCTCAGTTTAGATGAATTTCACCAAAATTGTGGATTCCTAGACCACAAAAGTTACTATTTGGGCCACTAGATCACCTAGTTTTGATATTTAATGCGTTATTGAAAAGATATAGTATTGTTAGGGGGTTTTGACCAACAGAATGACCCATTTGAGCCTAACTATGAGATTGAAGCCCAAAATGTTTTAACAGTAATTTCAGATAGTAATATATTTATAGATAGCTTATTTTATTCTATTTCTACTTAAAAAATGAGCTTAAAAGAAGTGGAGTTCTTCAGTTCTGTTTTCTAGCAACCTACAAAAAATAAATAAAGAACAGATTTGAAAGCCTAAAAATCTAAAACTAACTTATTTTATTGATATTTGTATAAACTTCACCCTTGAATGGTGGACAAAAGAATGAACTAATCTTTTTAGCTAGTTATGAAAAGAAGTTGCCTCTTTTTATACATTATCCTTAGGTCAAGGAATATTACTTATCTTTAGTATTGCTATAAAATACTCCAAGAAACAACCCTACCAAAAGCTTGTAACAATTGAACTTAAGAAATAAATTTATGATTAGTAACATGTGTATGGTCAATTACCTGGCTGATGCTCTCAATTCCTTTGTGGCTTACTAGAAGGTGCCAGTTTGTTACATTACTAAGCGGTTTTTTTCATAAAGTTAATTAATTAATTTCAGGTTGCAATTAATCATAATACTACAATATTCCTTTTATCTGTTGATACTATTGTGATGGTTAATAATATACCTGACCACCAGATAGCCTTAGTTTCCCCTAAGTGGAATACTAAGGATAAACAGGCGGGTGGTAATGGCCTTGACCCTCATAAATAAATCAAAAAATTCAAATTTAAAATCAAACCAAGGCATATATATGACATTACACCATATTTAGTAATAAATGGCCATTTGAAAATGAATCAAAGCTTAGTTGAATTAATATAGTTAATCTTAATCAAAAATTTTAAAATGGCCTAGAATCCCATAATACTGTCTAGAATAGGTTTATATGTGAATTTCAAGGTTCAAAATTCTTGGTACTGGGCCCCAAGGACCGTGTTGTTCACAAAATCTGCAGGATCTTCGTCAAATGCAATTCCTCAGTTCTCATACTCCAAGTGTATATATTAGCCAGCAAAGTTGCTTGGAGAAACTTCAGCTTCTAAAATCCCTAAATAAAGTTTAATGAAATTGATATAATTTTTTAGGCTTTAAAAGTTATCTTCTTTTAAGAATTGGAAATATGGCACCATGGACGTCATGAATGACACCCCATAGCAAAAACAGTGCAGCATTTATGTGCTGCCACTCCTTATGGAAAAAACCCACATGTTTATATTCAGTGTAGACATCTCTTTGATAGTGCTGTAACTCCTAAGATGACTGCGTAGCCAACAGACATGTGATTTAATTTTTTGGTGCTTTATCTTGTTTGGAGGCTATGGCTTTAGCCCAATTAACAAACATTTCAGAACAACCATTAGAAGGCGTTTACCATTATAACTATCACCTCATGTATGGCGCTCTTTTCCTTTAACCTTTGAATATAGGAAGGTTTTTTAGTAAAAAAGTTTAACTGGGCTTATCCCAGGTGTCAGGTTTGCTTCAATGACTAGGGCGCCTCTTAGCACCTTATACTTAAGAGTGAGCTTTGCCCGGATAGCCCTAATATTAAAAACACTTCCAAGTTTGTGGCAAAATTGATAATTTCTGCACAGATTGCGAAAAATGCTTCATAAATGGTAGTAGCTTTAGAACTAGAGGTAACTTTGGGGGTGGGGGATTTAGACAGAGGGGCTACCGCTACCCACCTACATAAAGGGTAAGTCCTAGTTTAGTTAACTAAGTAAGTGAGAAAGCCTTAGGATTTGTACCCTTTTTTGTCCTGATGTGATGCAAAACCTTATCCATCTTGATATATGTCACCTGAGGTCTTATACAATAGGTGTTAATATAACGATTGTTTGCTAGAGTGAGAGCCTCATTATCAATCAGGGTTTTCTAAACATGCATCACATAATATTTATGGCCAATACCCGCTTCAGGATTGGCAAATACTGGGTAATACTTATAAGCATATTCCAAGATGTAGTGCTCGTCTATTCTTATTGCCTGGTGTAAAGTCTGCCATGTGGCTGAATGCTGGTGGTAGGCCAAAAAATTTATCGTTAAGGCACTATCAGCTTTATGAGGTTGTAGCTCATATTGTGGCCCTCCTCCACCTAGTCACTAAAGCAAGTGTGGTTTTGTTGGACTTGGCAGTGGATTTAGGGTTGTTTACCAATTTTGACCTTTAAGTTCCTGCATAGGATTCTAAATGCCTTATTTGCAAACTTGTTTCTGACTAAATTTTATTCTACCTATGTCATGGCATCACTTATTACTGACTTTTTGGGAATCAATATTCATCAGATCTAGCTGGGGTTTCATGCTGTAATTGCAAATGGCCAACCACATAGCCAAACTATTTGATTGAAAAACTGACATTGATATGAGTTCTTCTGCCGATTTTTCAGAATTTGGGTTGATCGCCATCAATCCCCTTAAAGATCACATTGAAAGGGGTTCTGGTACTCCTTGACTCTAGGCCCAGTTTGTTTCTCAAGCTAAGCTAGGCTGCACATATAAATCTTCTTCATATGGATAAAAGTCTTTGCCTTATACTTCATGCGTGGGTTTTAAGCAATAAGCTCTATGCCACCTTTTTAATTTGGGCCAGAATAGAGTACCAAGGGTGATTGGCGCTGTTTTGGATTTATACCAAATGAAGGCACATAGAAGCGACTTTTTCATTATAGTATTAAGCTCAGCTGTAGCACGTGAGCTATGTACCAAAGCTTTAACAGGATATATATTTGATTATCTGCACCTTACCTTTAAACCTTAAGCGGATGGGCTTTAGAATGCCATCCAGACTGACATTATGGAAGCACCGCTTGTTACATCTCTTTAACCTATGGACCCTTCACGTTGTACACTATCCACAAGTACCAGAACTATTGCATAAGATTAGAATTAGTTTTTCAGGTGGGTGGAGCTGAAGTTCACTGATCTTAATGACATCTTTTTAATATTGATTATCTCATCCAACGCCAAATGGTAAAGGCTGAGAATCTCTTTAATGCCAGAAAAGTCATTCTTAGTGATAATCCCCACCCCATGTAATCTGTGAATGCTTTCATCCTGACAATTCATTGTTTGAGGTAAGAAATACTCCAGATTTTTGACTCCACCACTGTTTACATGATATTTAGAGTGAAGTTGAATAGAATTGGAGACATGGGTCATCTCAGAGAAAAACCTGTCTGATTGTATTCTCATCAAATGAACTGTTGGTGACAAGACCTAGGTAGTAAGACTTGAGTAGAGTAAATCACCCATTTACAAAACTTTTAGAGCTTCTGAACAACTCACTATAATTTCAGAAAGGATCATGCTATCTGATTATAAGCCTTCTACATGTCTAAGAACATTAGATAGCCATTCTTGGATCCTTGTGTGTCCTTTAGAATGCTCTAAATTTGAGTTGATGCTCTCAAATATAGTCAAACTTTTGATAAACCTGTTCTAAAATTTGTGGAAGATCTTAGGTGCCGTGTTCATCAGTCAGTACAACAGGATTATTGTAGGTATTTTATGACTGCATTTCTTAGTGCTATTAGATGACAGTTTCAGAATTTCATTTGAACACCTTTTGTACGGAAACACATTCTAGTTCTCATAACTTAAATGGATTTGATGAATAGTATTAAGAAGTGATTAAACAGGAAAGTAAGCATCTGGTGCAACATGGTCATGATTTTGCATTAAGAATTTTTATGCACATATTGTAAGGAGTTAATGGCTTGCTTATTAGATACTTTAGCACGCGCTTTACCTCTTCTATGATATTATTGGAGGTGATTCCAACTTATCCTAATATGAACAATCTGGAGTGCCATCTTTGCCAGGTCAACCAGGGTTCCAGTCACCAATTTACAGGTCATGTAATAATGTAACTTTGCCATAAAAACATTTGATTTCGATTTTAGGGATATAGGGGTAACTTAAAACCTTATTGTTGGGTATTTTAATCTGATTAATCTTAGCCCAGGATTGGATTTCATTAAACCGCCCAATTTCTCTTTGGTCATCATCCCCAACAGGCTTTAGTGGCGGCAAGTCAATTTTGTTTACCTTTTGCTGTCCAGTTTATTTGAGAGCTCAGTACATTTTGTGTGTCTACCATTAATAACACCACCCTTCTTTGCTGTCCCATCACGTGAGCTTCAGGGTAGCCAGGGAATCCTTCAGCTTATTTGTTGTGGAAGTTCGCTTGTAGCATTTTGTCCTCTTGCACTTGATATTGTCCATATTTGAGCTTCTCTTTTAATCTAATCTAGAAGTCAAAGAGGTCAATCCCCATCTTCAGATATTAGTGTGAATTAAAATGATTGAATCTACCTGTGGCAGTTTGGAGCCATTTTGTATCCCTCAGAGTAGATGGAGAGATTGTTATTCTCTATGCTTTTTAGTTCCCTAGATCTAGGGCCACCTTCAAGATCATGTGGTTGCTTTTCGCATTGATGATAACTTTACTATCTGAAGTCTAAGGTTTAAGGTCATATGAGACCAGGACATAAACAATAGTGGTCTTTTATAATAGCTCACCGTTGCTATTGCATGACTACCTATTTAGATTTGCAGGGTCATCATTCTCTTTGTCTAGAATTATACGCATCCCTGAGGATACCAGTATTCTAGGATATCATTGGACTTGCTATTTTGATGTTTGCTTATCAGGGACGTAACTGGCTAGCATTTAACTAGCATTTCAGGTCTCCTATCATACTATCAACTCCTCAGCTTGTATTTTTAACAGAACTTACGAAATTTTTGTGAGGATGCATCAAGGCGTATGCTAAAATAATTCAAGACTTTTAACAGTAATCTTGTCATGGGCCATGGCTACTAGAATCCTGCCAGCATACTGTATCTCAAAAATTTGAGTTCCATGGGATTGTTAAGCATGACAATTATGTTGTAACCCGTCAATATGGATTAAGGGTAATCTGAAGGGACCACAAGTGATACGTTGGGTATCAGTTTGAGCGCAGGATCAATTGCTACTGGATATGGGCCTGAGTTTTAAAATTTAGACTATTTAATATGTTTATTTTTCGAATTATGTACTTTCTCACCCTCATTAAGATGCTATACATCCACCAGCAATTGTTATGGTGATGTTATCCTAACTTCCCACCCCATGGGTATAAAGCTTATTTGGGTTGTGTATTGAGTCGTGGATAGAGGTTGGCTTTTTGGTGATGGTATCTGTCAAAACATGTTGAGGTGTTGTAGACTGGTGCAAACGGTTTGTCAGCATCGGTATCTTATTGCCAGCCATCTTATGAATTGGATACTCTATTGCCACACTGTTCTAAGCGTGAAAAAAAGGGGTTTAAGTTTTGTATATAGTGAGGTTACTCCCTTGGAGAAGTTGAACGAGTTTTGAGTTTGGCAATGGTTGCTAATCAACTTTTAGATACGCTATTGATGTTTTAGTGGACAAAATTTTTTTGGGTTTGTTTTTTCTGACCAGTTTTTTTTTGAAAAACTGGTAAATTTCTTTTTAATGTTGGATGCCAATTTCTAAAAAGGCTTTGCCTTTCAACCCTTCTTGTTTTCCTCCTCAGGACCACTTTCTGCCAGCGTCATTATTCCTTTTCCATTCATTCCTTCTGGGAATGATGAGGTTGCATAGGCTTGGGACACATTACTTGTCCATATAGTATAAAAAAATTTGAATTCATAAATGGCTCATATTCCACCTCAGGGCACTTTACAATCTCACATTACCATGCTTTTTTGTGGGCACCTTTCTGCTCTTGATGTTGTTAAGATACAATTCTTTGTCAAGTTGCTTGGTAGCCATTCCTTAGCCTTAGGTTGGAGTAAGACTTTGTTTATAACCTTTGTGAACCCAATGGGATTATATCCATATAAGGTGTTTTTCCCATTGTATGATAAGACTGGGCCATTGTGTGGCCTGTCTGATAGCAAAAAGAGCAGAACTGTTTTATATTCCTTCTCAACCCAAATCAACCTTTAAAATTTTGCAACCAGATGAATCTTAGAAAAGCTATTTTAATTGCCTTAAAGCATGGCACATGTTTGTAAAATTTCACAACTACTTGGCAACAAAGGCACTTGGCAATGTATTAGCCACTCACTTTTCAGAATTTAAAAAATTCACTGAAGTAGACATTCCCTTGTGGATCACTTTGTGATCCCATTCGCGTTTTTTTATTAACATCAAGTTGTTTAAGGTAACCCATTTTAATATTGATTGAATACTGAGTAAGCTATGTACTTAGATAGATGTCCTTATACATAACACTGACCAGCCTAAGGCATTTGCGGTTGAGTTTCCCAGGATCAAACTCTCAATACATACATTTTTCAGTATCCAATAATTTTAGTTGCCACCGTTTAAGACTCTGCCCAGTTCCTGTGAATTGTGATTATAAGATCTGACCACTCCTCATCCCTGAACAGTTGGAGGTGGATGCAGATAAAATCACTGAGATATGACTTTATAACTGTCTCTCCATAAATCTTTCACTATTAAAATTATGAATGAAATATGTATGGTTTCCATTGCCATTACATCATGCATCATCGCACTGAGAGGCCACAGCGCTGTATGACTTTGATTTTGCAGTGTAGAAGCCTCTGAGGGTATTTTAACCTTTAAGAACCAGCAGATAGATTTTTCAAGGCTGAACCCTTAGTCCAAAAAGCCATGAATTTGATGCATGTAATGCCACATTTTTGTATGTTTTAGGCCAAAGCCGCAACAATCTCCAAGGCTTGCTAATCCAACGCCTCATTAGGAGAGTATCCAAGGTGATAACTTTCTAGGGAGGCTTTGGGGATCGCACGCAAGTGCAGGTATTAGTGAAAGTTTTAAGCATAATTGAATTAACCTGGCACCAGTCTTTGACGGTGACACTGTTACATCCATTATTAGTAAAATAATGATGCTGTTTATGTGAGAACTTTGAATTTTCTCCATTATAATGATACTGATGGTGTAAAGCCTTCAGTGGCATATGGTGTTGCCAGAGGAGCTCTGGGAAGGCCTGTTATAGTACCAGATTGCCTCCAACTGGATGCTATCTGGTTTTTAGAATTCCCACATTATCAGGATTTTTAGATTATGCTATCTGATTATCAGCTGGTGTTAAATTAATATAAGAAACTCCATATCAGATGTGGGAGCTTTCATTTTTTATGGTAACTATTGTTGATTATTTATACCTTTTGGGATCTTAATTAATTCACTGGGATTTGATCCCACTGGATTACTAATGTTCCGTCAATGAGGATTCTTGACAATGTTACAAGCGGTCCAATTGTTGTTAACGATTAATAATTTAATTACTTTGTATAATAAATAAAAGTTGTCACTAATTGTTAATGGTTTATTGGTAGTTGCTAATTTTTGACAACTATTTAGTTGGCTGTGACTTGCAGGCTAACCTAATATGTAATGCGACCTGCTGTTATTGGGTAAGAGGTCCCATTGCATAAACAGGTTGCTAGCTTAATAATGATAATACGCTGGGGTGAGTGAAGGCGGTGGGACATGTTCTACAGATACTCAACTCAGGATGGGTCATGATATAGTTAGTAATGAATTCTGACTAGACAGATGAAGCAATTAACATTTTGGACGACTTATGAGGCTAAATTTATCAGCGATGGATGTCATTCCTATTGAGGCGCCAACAGAAGCGTCAGAAATGAAATTACCCTTATAAAAGCCTTAAATTTTATTTTGATAAAAAGTAGTATAAGGCTCACTTGGAACAACATTTAGATAGTTTTACAATCTATATTGTGTGCTCTTGTGATTATAGTGGAAGAGAAAATGTTTATCCTATTTATTTGTTGTTTGTCAAATCTTGAAATTAGATTCTAAGGGATAGGGTTTCCATTGTCCAAGTTTTTCACAGCTACTTGGGAGAGCCAAAAATAAATTTTTTTGTCTTCCAGAAGTACCCTCAAGAATTATAAGGAAAATATTAGAACCTGTCTAGCGTTGAGGACATACTCAATTTTGTTGAAGAGCTTAACTGGGACAATAGTCTTCATACTATTGTCAACTTATTCCTTTACTATATCAACAACAAATTCAACGGAAACCTATAACCTGTGAAGTAAACCTGAAAAGTTTACATTTAATGCTCACTACAGAGGTAGTGGAGTTTTCAGGCTAAAGATTAAAGAAAAATTAGTAGCCCAATGTCACACAAAAAAAACTTTGGAAGATGTAAATAGAATTGGAAACCGTGAATAATACACTGAACTTGCGTCTCAAGATGATTTAACTAAATTTGGATGAACAATTAATGAAAGCTAAGTAAGAAGTAGAACAAGTTACAAAGGTCAACAACAAATTTTATAGAAAAGTTACCCCTTGAACTGGTAAGAGATTGATGTAATTAGAGATTTACTGTTCCAGAAAATTGAAAGGGATGCGTATTGAGAATACTTTTGCCAGACCCATGAAGTTGTAGTGCAAAGCCGATGCATTTACAAGAACTTGAAAATCACAAATGTGATTGCGCCCAGATGAAGCAAATGAAGCCAACAACGAGACAAATGAAAATATAGCTAATTAAGTACAACCCCCAAGAAATATTCTAGGAGCTTTCACTACAAAATTAGAGATGACACCTGAATAAACCCATATCATTAGTCAGGTTGCTGAGAAGGAATATTCAGCCTTTTAGCAACGAGAGAATTTTCATATATATGCCAAAATTACTCATGTTTCACTGGGGTAATGCCTTGGCGTTTTTCTGCCTATTTTAAAATGATGATGTTTGGATATGGCAACCAACAAAACCAGTGACAGTGATGAACTGCTTAGACACAGATTGTCAAAATCTGGTGTTGCCCCATCTTAATGGGGACAATTGGACATTTAGCGACGCCAAGAAGCAATCATGGATATTTTGGTAGCCCTGCGCAGATAGCTAGCCTTAAAAAGGTTTTATGGAGTTATAATTTCAAAAGGACAAAACATTAGCCTTTTTCACAAACTGACTTTACCAGAAGCACAAATCCTGGCTAGAGCAAAAGTTCTGTCAGATTTCAATTCACGGATAACAATACAAATAGTGCTTTGGCCCTACAGAGATTTGCACTGCGCTATCTTTTGGCGCTTGCAAACCAAACTTCCACATCACTAATGGTGGGGTATCTCAGTTTATCAAGAGCAACATTTGAAGCATCTTACTAAACCTTCAAAGCTGTTCCTGTGAGAAATCAGAATATAGTGAAGTTTTCTAGCCAAATAAGGAACTAAAGAATTGAGTTATAAAGGGAAACAAGCCTGAAAGACCAAAAAGGGCAAAAAACTCAAAGCCACTGCCACCATGGAAAATTGGACATGTAGTCGCTCAATGTTGGATCAAGAAGCCTAATGAACAAGTGAATATAGGCAAGCTAAAGAGAATAAACTGTGCAGGATTTATGAACAGTACAATCAGTCTAGTTATGGAACAATCTAGCACTGCAATCAATCCTTTTTCTCCTGACACATTTAAAGATGACTTGGATTTTTAATCTATCTGTAAATGAAGATACAACAGATCCGCCCTTCATTGTGGTTAGATTGGACGTAATTGTTATCACCTAAGCAAAGTTAAAGGGATGACCCCAAAATTGTAAAAGAAGTTTATTAGCCTTATGTCCATCAGTTAACTAAAAGATCACAACTGCTGAAAACACTGAAGAATTTTTTATTACAAAAATTGATTATGTGAATGTTTCTCTATACACCTGTGCAATCAAAAAATTTTATCTGATTTTGACCCATGCAATTAATTAATAATCTAGATTTGGCAAGAAAATGCTGCTTCTTTAGTAAACACTTTATTAAAAGATTATGAGTGTGTTATAAGGACATTATAGTCAATTAAGTAAGAGTATGGTCAATTATTGACAGGGGAGCATTCATTAATTTCATTTTGACTAATTTGGTGAAGCAATAGAAGATTTCTCTGGATTTGGAAAACTGGAAGAAATATGGAACTTCTGGAACAGATACTACAACATCCTGTGGAGCATAAAGTGCACTTCCTCTTTTATTTGGATCACTGATAGTAGCAGCTTCTTCCATAGTATTGGCAAATCAAAATTATGACATCCTAAAAGAACGGATACCTGAGAAAGTATGGTGTCAAATGTGATTTTAAAGAGAATACTATATCATAACGGGGTAAACACTACCCTTAGTATAACAACAGAGAGGAATAACTCCTTTGAAAAAGAAGATAATTTTATAAATCTAATTTTTACAATGATGGCATAATTCCTGTTAATAAAATTTAATTGGAAGAAAAATCAGGGAAATGTTAAAGCAGATTTTAAAAAACCATGTGATACCATTGAGGACAAAAATGACAACTAAAATTCCGCTGGGGATGCAAATAATAGGTAACATAGGGTTAACGCTAGAATTCAAAAACAATTTTATGGAAAAGTTATTGCCCATGGAATAAATTGAGATTAGAGCCTAGGGTAGCTCTGGGGATTATGATGCTGGACCAAGGTGAAATCCAAGCTCTATTTGCCAATTTGAAATAAAAACTACTGAAGGATAAAAACCAATTTACTTTGTTTAAGATTTTTAAACCAGATGGCTAAAATCAAAGAGTTCCATGACTTTAGAACATTAACGAAAATGTGATCATTTGTGGTTATTGTCAAAAGTATTAATTTACTGGTTAATCAAGCGCAACTTTATGGGTTAACAGAAAATCAACAGGATGAAGTCTAACAACTATTCAAAAAATATTAGGTGATATTTGAACATGATGTTTATGGCCCCAGATGCACTAAAATGTGATCATAAGGTTAACACTGAGGAATACCTGCCAATACAAATGAGACTTGTCCACCAATTCAAAACTGCTAAAGCAGTAGTCAGTGAAGAAATCAGTAAACTGATTGTGCATGGGATCTTTGTACCTTCTTCAAGTTAATGAGTGAGTCTGATCCTTATTGTGAAGAAAAAGGACAGTCAGATAAAGTGGTGATTGTTGGGATTTAAGACTATGAGTGAGTAATAATCCCTACTTCTGAATTGAGCCTCAATAGGTTGACTCACTAGCCTGCACAAATGGATCTTTACCCTGAAGGAACTGATATGAGATTTAATCAGGAAGCATCACATTCATGAGAATTGACAGAGATGACTTCAGGAATCTCATACCCACTTTCTTAACCTCAATAGGCATAACCCCCATGACTGTGATCATGAGGACAATGTCAAAAAATTTGGGCGCTGACCAGGCAGTCAATATGGAAAGCAGTGAAAGATCCTGATTGTGCAGGGCCACAAAGGTCCCCAAGGCACCAAGTCCCCACAAGTCCTATAAATATTAACTCTTTTTAACTTAATAAAGCAAATTACTTTGCCCCATCTTTTCATTTTTTGGCCTCTTCACTAGTTTACAGAATTGAGCCCATTTTTTAACTTTGGCTACATTCCAGAGAACTGTAACACTGAGATAAGTGGTGCTCACTACAGGGGGCTCTGAGTTGTCCAAGTGAAAACATATATCACGGACAATATAGAATAAAAGCAGTCAAGGAAATCAACCTTCTGATTGATAAAGAAAAGTCACTTATTGGATTAGCACCTCAAAATATGAAGTACCACCCATGCAGCCCAAAAGTTTAGTGTTTCAGGCCACCTTCCAGTTTCCTCTCCTTTCAATTAACAGGAATCAGTATTAACTTCATTATGAGAAATTCAATAAGGTTATATAACAATTACTAGATGGGATCTACTCTGTGAAAGCTGCTCAAATTGCTCCTGCGCCTCTTTGGTGCCTTCCATGATGCAGGATTTATATGCCTCAGCTCTACTGCCAGCGGAAAAATTGGCTTTTTGGAACAAACTCTATCTCCAGAAATTTCATCCATAATTCCAGATATAACCTCACACAACTAGTTGGGTTGCATCACCACGAAGTCTACCAACAATTAGGGCTTACATAAACCCTACAATCCAGCTTTATTGACTTCTATAATGTGGCCCCAATTTTGTTCACAATAATTAGGAGGCTAATAGCAATAACTGTCAGTTAATAAATGAGAACTTCAACCAACTTGTAGCCTTATACAGCAGATATTCTGGCTATCTTGAGTCTATCCCTGTCAGAATATACAACTTCCTGAGGCTGCATATAATCAATACCACAACCAAGTTGAGGACCTTGTGTGGACTATCCAGCAGCACTACCAAGAGCTAGCCTCTCACGACATTGCATCTGGGAGGGAAGGGCCTGAGGGGCTTAGGGGGTCAGAAGGTCCCAAAGGTCCCCATTGGATTCAGGGGCCCTCTGGCCCCACAGTGCCTACTCCTGGAAACCTTGAAGACTCCTGGAAAAAGGACTTTTTAACATCCCTCGCTGCCTTATGGGATCAAAATTGCAATGTGGCTCAGTGGTGAAATCTTCAAGTGGACGGAGTCCCTCTCTTGGGTCTTGATGAGGACTTGTTGAATGAGATGAATAATCTCTGTGCCTTCACCAAGCTCACCAATAATCGCATCTCTCAGCTTGAGAAAACCTGTCAGGGGTTTAACACATGCGTGAAATTATTTAAAGAGCCAAGCTGCCTTTTCAATGCACTGACATTCAAGTTTTAAGGAGCAGGTTGCTCAAAAAGCCTCCATTGCCTCCCTAAACTGAAACTAGGATGATATTCAAGAAGACCTTAAGGGTTTGGGATGAGGGCTAGATCAATAGGCCCCTTGAGACTATGCAGAGACTGAACTTTATGAGCCTGCACCAAATCCTGGTGTCAAGACCCTTTCCACACCTATTGTTACTAACTTTAAGCCTAGTTTTAAGGTGAAGTTCACCTCCATCCAGAAGAATCGCCTTTTTCATATACGCCAATGAGAGTTACATAGAAGAGCCTACCAACTGAAAGAATGTGAAGCATCTCCACTCCCTTTTGAGTAGCGCTGCTTGGGAGAGTATGACTTCTCAGTTAAAGGAACGTCACACATAGGAGCAGGTCCGTACCACCCTAATACAGAAATTTAGAAGCAAAAACCATGGCCAATAAAAAGCAGGCATTCATGGGTATTATTCTGAACAAAGGGGAAAGCCCTGTGGAGATCGCCAACTGATTCTACGCCCAAATACAGCTCTTGACACTAACTGCATTACCTTGGACGACGCCATAACTGAAGTCATCTCTGCGTTGGGGGCTTATCATAAGCTATGTGTATATGATTGACAAGAAGAATGGTTTTACTTGCCTTTGGGAAATTAGAAAGCGCTAATGAGATAAATGGTCTACCTAGCATCCCAAGTCTATCGCTTCTGTCTCCTCCAGCCCTCCTTGGGTCCACATTGTCAAAAACCAGAAGAATCCTAGACTTCAATGCACCTACTGCAATAGGTTCTGTCACAGTGCCAAAACTTGTTGGAATAGTATTGCTGAGGAGGCAAGAAAAGCGCCGTCAGAATGAAGGACGAGGCACTTCATGGTGACATCACTATATTGCCTCAAGTACAATAAGTGACCTCTAATGAGCCTGGAGTTATTGTACCAGAAGAAGAAGTTTTGGTACCCATTGATAATAAAGAACCTGATACTGCTTACTCTTCTTCTGATGACTCTCCTATGTTTCTCAAACTACCTCCACATTTCATGAGGTTGGGTACCCACGTCACTTTTTAGTCTATAAAATCCCAGTTCATGTTATTGTTGATAGTTGCTTCCACGTGAATGTCATTTCATCCAAACTTATAAAACACATAAAGGTTGCTTCAGACTTGCCTCATTGCATGGAATATAGCACAGCTGGACTGCAATGTACTCAGTCCATTGAGGCCTATTCTTCCTTACCCATCCACTTTGGGAAGCTTTCCAAGAATACCCACGCCATTGCATTAGATAACCTGAGCTATGATCTTCTCCTTGGACTAAGTTCCTTAAAGATTACTCCGCCATAGTGCACTATGATGGAGGATTTCTATAACTGCTGGGACACTGGGCCCCCCTGGGTTTTAAAACCTCACGTGATGTCAAAACGGAGGTCAAAGCTTGGGCTTTCCTATTAAAAGTTAAAGCCAAAAAAATGACTTGTGTATCACATGAGGGGCTCTCATGTATGGATGCCCTCTCTTGCGGTTGATGGCATTAAAGGCATAAAAAATCATTTTCCTAAGATGACCACTATACTGGCAATTTCCCAGGTTGTTGTTGACACCCAGGTTCATGTCAACATTTCCTCCGGATATCTACTGGAGATCTAAGGCCTAGATAACCCATTGGTCAAGGAGATCCTAACCTGTTCAGGAATCTTTGATCATGCCTATGATGAATCCATAATGGTGTTATTGGCTACCCTTACCAACAAACCTAGGATATTGGGCCCTGATACTCCGAATGCTTATGTTTGCCTCCTATTGGTAGAGGCTATAGATGACATCCACATCTTTGGAAGCCTGTGGGGATTTAGGTTTAAACACCCCATCAGTGGCTTTAGTTGACACCTACATCAGTCCAGAGCTTACTTATGAGCAACATAGCCAGCTTAGGGAATTATTTAAGGAGTACTCAGACCTCTTCTCAACCTCTACCTACGATTTTGGAAAATAGGTGGGGTTCTACATCATGTAAAGACTGAGGACGCTCCACCCATTTGTTCCTGACCATACTGAAAAAAAAGTAAGGGTGAAGAAGCCCAGGTGGCGATAGAGCTCAAGCAACAACTTGAAGTCAGGCTATTAATGCCTTTGCAAAGCCTTTGAGCCTCCACCTTCCTGTTAGTTTGGAAGAAGGGTGGCAGCCATCATGTGGTGATGGACTACCTCTGGCTCAATTCCATCATCAGGAAAGACAGTTATCCCTTGCCCCCAATTAACAACTCTCTCCTCTTGCTTACCGGTTCACAATACTTTTCAGAAATGGATCTCACTTTCAGATACTGTCAGGTGTAGTTTGCTCCCAAAGGTTGAGCCATGTGTGCTCTCATAGCCAATGAGGGGCTATTCAAACCCACAAGGATGCCCCAGGGTCTTTGCAACGTGCCAGCCACCTTTCAACGCGCCATGGACTGGATCCTAGGGGACTTGAAGTTATCCTATGTCCTTGTGTACCTCAACAATTCCACCATCTTTTTTAAAACCTTCAACCTCCATGTAGAACACCTCTGGGAAGTCTTCAATCATCTTAGAAAGGCTTTAAAAATCAAACCTTTAAAGTAATCTTCTTCCAATCAGAAATGGAATTCCTCGGACACAAGGTCTTAAAGGATGGTATCCAACCCATATTGGACAAAGTTGATGCCATTAAGAAGATGTCACGCCCACAAAGCCTTAGGAATATTCATGTATTCCTAGGAATGATGGGCTTTTATCATCAGTTCATCCCTTGGTTTGCCGACCTAGTCAATCCCCTGCTCTATCTCCTGTAAAAGAATGTGCCCTTTGAATGGCGGCCTTAATGACAGCAGGTGTTTTATGTGTTGTGGACCGCTCTTTGTACTAAGCCTATTATAGCTCATCTGCGTTTTGATTGACCCTTCTTGCTATTCACAGAATTGAGTGTTGTCTCAGTTGGGGCCATCCTAGCCCAGCATGATGAAAATCAGGTCAAACATTCAGTTGCTTATTTAAGCAATACCATAAGCAAGGATGAACGGAGCTATAGAATTACTGAGTGAGAGTGCCTGGATATTTTGTTAAATTAAGCAGTCTGGCCATAACTCTATGGCACACATTTTACCATCGTCACTGACCACTCCTCGCTCCAATGGCTGCAGAAAATGAAGGACACATATGGCCAATTAGCCTGATGGGACATTAGGCTGCAGAATTACTATTTCATCATATTTCATTATACAGGAGCGATTTATCAGAACGCCAATGGTCTCTCTAGGATGTCAGTAATGGCTGCTTTGGCCCTCAAGGAGGGCCAAATGTTCAATCTAATCAATTGGCCATAATGATGGATTTAGAAACCCTGATTTTCAAGATGAGCTCTGAAAAAAGACCTGAGACACTCAGATCAAGGAAGGAAAGAAATATAATAAACCAAATAAAAAAGGCTTCCTTATCTGCCTTTCTTCTCAAACCTACGTTATCCTAGTAAGACATGTAACTATGGGACATGGGGCAGTGAATAAGAATCACAAATGGCTAAAAATGATGCTACTTGGATCAAATAGTAGAAACCATCCAAGAAGTCTTGGAGGCGTGTATGACATGCCAATCACAAGATCAGGCCAACCCACTATATCAGCACTCAATTGTCCCGTCAGGTCTTTTAATGTTATTAGCATCAATGTAGTAGGCCCATTTCTACCAGGTTCATAGCTATGAATTTATCCTCTTAACCATGGACCACTTGACAAGATGGGTCGAAGAAATTCTAGTCCCTGCTGTTATCACTTAACCCATAGCCCTATTTCTTATGTGATCTGTTTTCACCCAGCACAGATGCCCACAAACTATACTTTTGGGCTTTGGTATAAGTTTTATCTCACAGGTAGTTCAAGTACTACCTTTGCTTTTGGAACTAACCAGAGCTTCACTGCCCCTTACAACCCATTGACCAATGGGGTGGTGGAACGTGCTATAAAATCTCATCTTTATCTTATAGAAGATGGCCTCCTCTGACCTTACTCGCTGGAATAATTATTTTCCCAGCGCCTTTCTTTCTTCCAAATAAGCTAACATAAAATTATCAAGATGTACCCCTTTGAAGCTCTATATGAGTATGCTCTACATATACCAATCAGCATTCAGCCCCTGGTAGATACATCCCTACTTGAGAACTCTAATTAAACTATGAGGGCCTTAGATGATAAAATTTTCCAGCTTAAAGCCCTAGCCTCGCAAGGCATTGTCACCACCACAGAAAGGGAGACATCCCGATTTATCTTGGATGACCCATTTTAACAATTTTTCAGATAGGTGACCTCAAAATATTTTATCACCATTGACCTGGAGGTTAACATAACAAGCTTGACGTTCTTTGTTCCAGACCTTATAATGTCATTCATAAGTTGAACTCAGAGTACTTCATTACCAATGTCAATCAGGGGTCAGTGGTGAGCTGAGTACATTGTCAATTCTTAAGCCCTATTTCCCCTCCAACATGATTTTGAGGGAAACGTTGTTAGGATTAAAGATGGTGAGAAAGTCAAAATCCCCACTCCCAAATTGAGCCTAGATAAGTTGACTCTCAAGCCAGCGTTAACAAAACCTTACCCTGAAGACACTATTAAAGATTCAATCAGGATGCATCACGCGCACAAGAATCAATGGAGACGCCTCCAGGAATCCCATCCCCGCTTCTCAAACCTCAAGAGGCGCGACCCCCACCACTGCAGTCATGAGGATAATGCAGAACAATGATGGCACCAACCAGGCAGTATCTGGAAGGAAATGAAAGATCATGATCATACAGGGCCACAAAGGTCCCAAGGCACTAAGTCCCCACACGCTTAAAAAATATTGACGCTTTATAACTCAAAAAATAGTCTATTTCGCCCATCTTTTTGTTTTTTGACCTCTCAACTAGTTTACAGCTATGAGCCAATTTTTGGACTTCACAATCTTTAGGACTTTGTCGTCCTCTCTGAAGGTCAGGGCCTTTGAAGGCTGTTTGATTATTGGTAAAAATGAGGTTCCAGCGGAATCTTTTAGTGATAGAGTTCCCTAAGGCAATCCCTCAACGGAAATTCTTCGTTGAGGCTACTCTTTTTTTTAGTACTAGATGGTCCTTCGTTGAGGCTACTCTGTTCGCTCTGAAAGGCAATTTATTCTCTATAAACAGGCAAAAAAACACTAGTATTAAGAACTAGGAGGTCTGAAGGAAATTATTAATCAAAATTCAGAGATATTTATAGGCTGCTGAGATATTTGGATTGGCCTAAGGGAAGCTTGGTGTGAGAATCTGGAATGAGTAGGGTAAGGTGACCTCTTTGATAATGTGGCAGGTGGTGTAGGTTTTCTTTGAATCTGACTCTCTTTTGCCAGGAAGGCTGATTCTAGGGACCTATAAATGGAAAGATCTTCACCAACTAACTCAGAGCTTATGTTAGTAGAATCGGTGTAATTTTCTGGAAGTTGAATTTTCTTTTGCCCATTTGGGATCACATTGTTCAAGTTGATATCAAAGCTTATTGAACTTATTGGAGCTTCTATAACCGAGTTGTGATTCAGTTCAGGTTTTAATACCGCTCAGGTCCTTCCAATTCTCATGCTTACCAACACTCTCATATCCCATTATTTTAGGAGTAGAGTGGTGGCGAAAGCTTTGAAGTCAGAACCAACTTGAAAGAAAACACCTTGTCCTTAACTTTAAAGAATAGTCACAAATTAGTTGTCCCTCTTTATAGAGCTAACTATCAGGGAGATTTGACCCAATGGCCAAATTCAACACCCTTAATCTAGATCCGCTGTTGAAGCCCTCTTTGGAGTTACCCTTAACTCCTTGATTAGAGGGGCTGGAATATTCATTTGACGCAGCATCAGCCAATGTACTACCCTCTCATTTAGAGTTTAATTGCGAGTTCAACCTCACCATTGACCTGGTGCGTGTATCTTCTTCCACTTACCCTTTGACTGTATGGGAGAAAAGCGTCCATAGATGTGTGGATTACAGAGCAGTTAGATAAAGGGGCAATTTTTCAGCGCACATCTCCTGTATGCTCCTCACTTCTTTTTGTGGAGAAAGCTGATGGCACCCTATGAACATGCATAGATTATGAAATTCTAAACTACGTCACAATACTAGATTTACATCCCTTCCCACTGGACTTGCAGATTGTTCACTATGTGGAGAAGGCTAGAGGCTTCTCCAAATTGGATCTTTTAAACGCTTCAACCAGATTCGTATCAAGAAGAACCAGGAGTGGCTAACTGCATTCTGTACCAGAAAAGGGATTTTCCAATCTTGGGTTATGCCCTTTAGGCTTTTAAATGTCCCTGCTTTCTTTAAATGCCATATTGATGTGGCTTTGGGGGACCTGATGGGGGTATTCGTGATGGCCTACATTGATGACATTCTGGGCTTTTCTCTTGATAAAGAGTCCCATTGCAAGTCCGAGGAACGTCCTCTGGGCATTGATTGGGCCATTTTCCCATTCCCAAGCAAGAAGGTACTGGAGAGGATAGCTGTACCCCTTGTTACTCAGGGCAATCTCACTCACGTAGTAGACAAGCGCTGGGTAACAGCTCTTCTGCATCAGATCCCTCCCCTGGTACCCACACTCACCTTGGCAGAACTGTTATGGGGAATTAGTGAAATCTGCGCCAAGATCATCAAAATGAAATTGATTGGAACAAATTTGAGTGGCAATCAGCTCAATGTTCATATTTTAAATGGTCAAAAAGGGATGAAGACCAATCTATTGGCCAGAATGTCTGACACTTTTGATTTGGCCAACATGACGATCAAAAAAATCACCCCCTCATAAATCATCAGGGATTATCCCTAATGGGCAGGTAACAGCATCGGACACCATTGATGAGGGTTCAAAGATCCCTGTTGGAAAATCAGGTGTTGCACCAAATGAAACGTCACTGACTGAACGAATGGCCCAGCGACCAGGCATGGGTGGGTTGGGCGTCCTGAACCCATTCCCAACCAAATAGTCCCGCCTCTACATGGGGTGGCCTTGGGGGATTCCCGCTGCTCATTGGGCCAAACGCCATCATGCCAACCATCAGAAATGTAGCTGAGCCTTGGTTCAGACATTTGAGGTCGAACTGACATCAACTCAGCCCACCGCCAAATTCTTTCAAGTTGGTTCCCAGTGAACTTATATGACCCATTCCCAAATAATTCGCCAGTTAGGTTAAAATTGAGGGTCCTGATCTCGGCTTGTCACTGCACCAATTAACCACTATTTAATCAGTTGCATTGCACTGAGCAAATTGTTGGTCGGTTTTTTTCCTTTTCCTTTGCAATAAATTTTGCTAAAAAACCAATCAATTTTTGTTTATTTTATTTTTTTCTGGCCGCATCCCCAATGGCTTTTCCCTGGTAGCCCGTTGGTCCATACACCAGATGGGCTCTACCAATACTCATGGTCACTATGGCCCCCACTGTCGTAGATTGGATTCAGTAAGCCAGATACTTCTGGCGCTTTAACCCTGCTATCATGAACTTTTGACAACAGTATACTGGAATCTTGCGGCCTTACGTCCACCATCTTCAAACAAGGATACACCTCCTTGTCTCCTCAGTTGAATCAACCCCATATACCAGTGAACTCGTTGAAACTGTTTCTTTGACTCCGCCCCCTGGAGTAAGTCCTCCAGGGTCTGGGGTGGTCTCAATTTTTTTTGTCCTCAGGATCATATTCACTGTTTTTCTACAACAACAATATGTCATTTCCCAATGCCCAGCTCCATATAACGTCGTTTAGTTGGCAATGCCTCTAGCATTCTGGCTTGCTTTTTGGGTATTTACGCATCCCAACTGGCAGGCCAGTCTAAACTTCTTCTGCCATTTCCATGACATAATCAACCAACCATTGTTTCCAGCTACTTCCGCCCTGCTCTTCGATATGGGCGCTGCAGTCTTACCCTCTACCAAATGAATGTGCAATCGCTAGCCTGCTATTTGTTGTTTGTTTAGTCACTTACAGATTTTGGGAATAGTATCCACTCTACCTTTTATAATCTTCTTCAGACCGGCCAAGCTACGCAGATTGCTGCTCCTCCCCCTCCCACTAACCCAGAAGGAAGCTCAAGTGTTTCTTCCCGGGAGATAGCCAATCAAGTTCTTGACTCCCTCCTGAGGTGCAAATGTGTACAGCAATTGCGCTTAATAACGCTTCTACATTATTGCATGCCCAACAAGGCTCGCGTTGTTAGATGCTGTGGATGAGGATGCCCGCCGCTGGGTTAGAGACCTTCTGCGCTCTTCCTTACAAGCAGGAGACCCCACTCCACTGATGGCTGTCATGTCGGCTGCCTTAAAACCCCTGCATTATGCTCAGACCACCTATTCAGATTGCTCTATGCCATGGCTGAAGCCCCTAGATTGGCTTCTTTGAGTTTTACCTTCCATGAACTGGCTCCTATGCTGGGTCTCTCTATCGATATGCTTCAGGCAGTCTTTAGATCAGGCTTGGATTTGGTTTCTGCTCACCACTTGGCCTGGTCCACCATCCAAGTAACAGTAGATCAAATATGTGCCACCGCGACTACTATTAATACCTTCCCCCACCATTTTTCCCGTTATCAAAAAGGGAATTTCATGATAGGATTACCCAATAAAGATGAGGATGAAGTGTCTACCTTCAAACCAGCAGTAGACCGGATTGCCAATCCTGTCACAACTCCTGTGTCCGAGTTGGCTGACACAGAGTCACCAATAAATGAATCCGTGAAAGCCCAGATGAAGGAAGCCAGCTCCCCTGCCCTTTTTTTTTTTTAGTACTAGATGGTCTCTACTTCCAATTTTTACTCCTGCAAAAGCCCCCAACCTTACCCCATTTTGCCAGTTATTTCTTCAGTAATAACAGAGTTAGTTGAATGTTCCAATAAACAAAACTTTCTTATTTCTTATTGCCTATGAAGATTAGTGTCAGCTTGCACCATGTCTCCTTCAAGGCTCTGGTGGACACTGGAGCCATGGGGAACTTCATTAGTGTCGAGTTGGCCCAACAATTAGAGCTGGAAATGGATGCGGGCCCCTTGGTGATGGTGGCCTCATCTGCCTCCCAGACCTTGTATGTCATCCGTCAGCCAGTACCTTTTTCAATCCACCAGTTTAGTTTCTGTGATCATTTTTCTGCTATGCCAAACTTGGTGTTTCTGGCGATCTTAGGTGTGGGATGGTGGCGCTGACAACATGTCAAGATTCACTTGGAGTCTAATATGTTGTTGCTTACCAATGATCAACTGGAGGGTGATTTCCCTCTGATTGACACTCTTAAGAAAACACAAGGCCGCAGTTCTATTACTTCCCTCATCACTTCTGCGGGCATACCGGTCAATTTTCTGAGAGCTCAATGCACTATCAAAGTATCTTCGACTCAGAAAAGGTGCATTGTCTGCCTTCTCACACTAGGTTCAACTGTGGATTTCAAATGACCGTGGAGTTGGTGAATATCAACTGTCCGTTGTATCCCCATACAGCAGAGGAAGAATTGCGCTCAACATTTGGTTGGATGATATGCTGAAAAAAGGGTGGTTGTTCAAGAAGACTTCGCCCGTCGCATCCCCCATTGTCTTTGCCAAAAAAGCAGATGGTTCTCTCCGTCCCTGCTTAGATTACAACCACTTAAACAAAGTAACGGTTTCCAATCCCTACCCCTTGCCTCTAGAGCAGATGATCAGCCAGGCGGTTGCTAATTCCCGTGTGTTCTCTAAGCTGAATCTGGTGAACACTTTTAACCAAATTCGGATAATGAAAGCGCAAGGATGGTTAACAGTGATCTGGATGAAGCGCGGCATTTTCCAATTTCGTGTAATGCCCTTTGGGCTGAAGAATGCTCCCGCTACATTCCAACGCATGATTGACAATGTACTGAGTGACCTACAGTTTATCTGCACAGTTGTATACATTGATGACATTCTGGTTCACTCACCGACTCCCAAACAACATGTACTGACTTAGAAGCAGTTGTGGCCGCCTTGCATAAGGCAGGCTTTTTATCAAGCCTTCCAAGTGCGATTTTTATAAGGAGGAGGTTACCTTCCTTGGGAACCTCATCCTTAAAGATGGTTATGCAATCCCTCCCAATAAGTTGGACATGATCTGAGAATGGCCAACCCTGACTACCCAGAAACAATTACAAAGTTTCTTAGGAACCATCATTTTCTTAAAAAAATTTCCCCGGCACTTTCTCAGCTGGCTGCCCCGCTCCACCTCCTTACAGGGTAAAACGTACCATTTCACTGGTTGCCCAAATGCCAACAGGCGTTCTCATCAATTAAAGATGTATTTGTGTCCCCCATTTTGAAACACGCCAATACCTTTAATCCATATATCGTTGCATGTGACGCCTCATTGGTAGCAGTGGGGATGGTGTTGCTCTAGGAGCACAATGGCTTGGAACGCCTGGTCGCCTATTTTTCCCAGAAGTTCACCTCCACAGAGCAGTCTTGGGCCATTCATGACAAGGAGTTGGCAGCCGTTGCATGGGCGTTAACTCATTGGAGATACCTGTTACAGGGTGCTCAGTATGAGTTAACAGTCCACACGAATCACCAGGCTCTTTTGTACTTTTGCAAACCCCAAAAATTGGTGCATCAGCAAGTCCAAACTTATCAGGACTTGTGCAGTTTTAACTTCAAATATGAATTCATAAAAGGTGCACTCAACATACTTCCAGATTTTCTCAGCTGCAGCCCCTCCCACTGTTCCTCAGACCCAGAGGAAGTGGATCTTGTTACCGTGATTCCTGCCGCCCATATCCTGTTGATTGTCCCCCCTGTCATTTCTTCCATTGCTTTGGCTCCCGATGCCCCACTAGAAAGCTCAGGTCTTAGCCAGTCAAATGGCCTACCCTGAGGGTGTGGAGTTGGTTGAGCTGTTGGCCCACCCAAGTCATAAATACTCCCTATACTCCTTGGAGGAGGGGATCATTTATTTTTGGTCTTGCATCTGGGTCCCCCTCCTCCCAAACTGAGGTGTTCTGCGCACATCACAATCCCCCCACGGTTGGTCATCCTGGCAACAAGAAATGCATCGATTTGATTAAGTGGACCTATAATTGGGCGGGTTTGACAAAAGAAGTTCTAGCCTGGATCGCCAATTGCGTTACTTGTGTCTGGGCTAAGTTGGACCACTCTGATAAAAATGTCTTTTAAACCCCTTACAGCAGGCGGAGGGTCCATGGACATTGGTGTCCATGGACTTTATTGTCAAACTCCCCAGCTTTAATGGGTTCACTGTGGTGATGGTAGTGGTGGATTGCTTCACAAAAATTTCCCTCTTTATACCTTGTAAATCTGTGATTACATCAGAGGAAACCGCCCATCTTTTCATGCGCCATGTGTTTTCAATGTTTTTCTCCCCCAGGATATCATCAGTGACTGTGGCTCACAGTTCACCGTGCAGTTTTGAAGTGAACTCCTATCCTTCCTAAAAATATCCCCCTGTCATTTCACTGCATATCATCCCCAGTCCGATGGACAGACTGAGCAAGTTAACCAAGACCTTAAACAGTACCTGCATTGCTATGCTGCAGCCGCGCAAGACACCTGGTCTGATGACCTTCCTCTCGCTCAATATGCTTATAATAATGGGACTCACACGTCCACGGGTTTTCTCCCTACAAAGCAACGTTGGGTTATAATAATTTGTTTTTGGTTGGACCGTGCTTGTGCCCCAAGGTCCAAGCTGCCGCGGATCACACTGAACATATCAGGTCAACTCAATCCTTAGTGCGAGAACAACTCACCAAAGCTATTGATGACTACAAGTGGTTTGCAGATAGCAAGCGACTATTGGGTCATGTTTTAATGGTGGGCTCCTATGTTATGATTGATACCCATCATTTAAGAATTCAAACACCTTACCATAAGTTCACTAGTAAATGTTCAGGCCCCCATTTGGTGGAGGAGCTCTTGGGTAATGGTGAATTCCAGTTGAAGCTCCCTGCTCATTAGAAACAGCACCCCATCTTCCATGTTTCCCAGCTGTCACACTTCAAGGGTGTGATCCCCATGGAAACTGAACCAATCATTGTCAAGAATGGGGAAGAGGCCGAGGTAGAAAGTATCCTGGCATCCCAAAAATCCTGATGGTCCATACAATACCTTGTGGCCTGGAAAGGGTATCTGGCATATGAAAACAATTGGGTCAAGGCGCGCAATTGTGAAAAATGTATGGAACTGGTCAAAGCGTTCCATATATCCCACCCCAATGCTCCCCGCCCCCCCAAAAGTCGCGATGATTATGGCGATCAAGTTACCCAAGGCACACAAGAATTTGACTCTCGTTCAGTTTCCTGGTGGTGGGGCCCTTTTCTTAGAAGGAAAGGGTAATGTAAGTCCCAGGGAACGTCCTCTGGGCATTGATTGGGCCATTTTCCCATTCCCAAGCAAGAAGGTACTGAAGAGGATGGCTGTACCCCTTATTACTCAGGGTGATCTAGCTCACGCGGTAGACAAGCGCTGGGTAACAGCTCTTCCACTTCAGATCCCTCCCCTGGTACCCACACTCACCTTGGCAGAACTGTTATGGGGAATTAGTGAAATCTGCGCCAAGATCATCAAAATGAAATTGATTGGAACAAATTTGAGTGGCAATCAGCTCAATGTTTGGATTTCAAATGGTCAAAAAGGGATGAAGACCAATCTATTAGCCAGAATGTCTGACACTTTTGATTTGGCCAATATGACAATTAAAAAATCACCCCCCTCCCAAAATTGTTGAGGATCATCCCTGATGGGCAGGTAACATCATCGGACACCATTGATGAGGGTTCAAAGATCCCTGTTGGAAAATCAGGCGTTGCACCTAATGAAATGTCACTGACTAAACAAATGGCCCAGCAACTGGGCATAGGTGGATTGGGCGTCCCAAACCCATTCCCAACCAGATGGTCCTGCCCCTATGTGGAGTGGCCTTGGGGGATTCCCGCTGCTCATTGGTCCAGACGCCATCATGCCAACCATCAGAAATGTAGCTGAGCCTTGGTTCAGACATTTGAGGTCGAACTGACATCAACTCAGCTTACCGCCAAATTCTTTCAAGTTGGTTCCCAGTGAACTTATATGACCCATTCCCAAATAATTCGCCAGTTAGGTTAAAATTGAGGGTCCTGATCCCGGCTTGTCACTGCACCAATTAACCACTATTTAATCAGTTGCATTGCACTGAGAAAATTGTTGGTCGGTTTTCTTCCTTTTCCTTTGCAATAAAATTTTGCTAAAAAACCAATCTATTTTTATTTAGTTGATTTTCTTCTGGCTGCAACCCCAATGGCTTTCCCTGGTGGCCCATTGATCCAAACACTGGATGGGCTCTACCAGTACTCATGGTCACTATGGCCCCCACCATCGTAGATTGGATTCAGCAAGCCAGATACTTCTGGCGCTTTAACCCTGCTATTATGAACTTTCGACAACAGTATACTGGGATCTTGTGGCCTTACATCCACCATCTTTAAACAAGGATCCACCTCCTTGTCTCCTCAGTTAAATCAACCCCATATACTAGTGAACTCGTTGAAACTACTTTTGTGACTCCGCCCCCTGCAGTAAGACCTCCAGGGTCTGGGGTGGCTCAATTTGGTTCATCCTCAGGATCATATTCACTGTTGTTCTACAACAACAATATGTCATTTCCCAATGCCCAACTCCATATAACGTCGTTTAGTTGGCAATGCCTCTAGCATTCTGGCTTGCTTTTGGGTGCTTACGCATCCTGACTGGCAGGCCAGTCTAAACTTCTTCTGCTGTTTCCATGACACCCATGCAATACACCTGTGGAAAGTGGTGCAAGAGAATGAGGGCAGACAGACATACGCTGAAAATCAATAAGTGTGATTTCTTCAACTCCCAGGTCACTTTCCTGGGCAACGTCATGTTTGACCAAGGCCATATGAAAAACTCCAGATAAGGAGAAGGCGATCTTGTGTGGACCACCCCAACTTTAGGCAAACAAATGAGGAGCTTTTGGGGACGTGTGCTTTCCTTACAAAGTTCACACCATCTTTCTGAGGTGGCGGCGCCCTTATATAAGGCAAGCGGAGCAAAAGTGCTCCAGTAGTCCCCATTTTATAGGATGCCTTCCAAGCAGTAAAGTGCACCCTACTGTCTACGTCCGTCCTTCACCATATAGAGCTAGATAAAAAAATTTTTAGGAATTCATCGTCATCTATGAAAGTCAGGGCCTTCAAGGCTGGTTGATTATTAGCCAAAAGTGGGTCCAGTGGAAACTTATAGGGACTAGGTTCCCTAAAGCAATCTCTCAACGGAAATTCGTTGTTGAGAATAATATGTTTGATTTGAACAGGCAAGATCTTCTGTATAAAACAAGCAAAGTAATCACTAGTAAGAACAACTAGGGGATATGAAGGTAAATTTTATTAATCAAAATTTGGATATATTTATAGGATGCTAAGATATTCAAGTTTATCTAAGTGAAACTTGGAATGATAATCAGGAACAAGTAGTGTCAGGACTAAGGGGTTTAGACTACTTGACCCTTTGTTTTTTTTAAGTTCAGGAAACATGAAGATACTGGGTGCTAATTTATGTTTTTTGCTTTCCTTGGATGGAAAGTCTTTCCTCAGGTTAATATGCTTGGAGTCGTAAATCATAACTATTTTTCTTCCTAAATAAATAGAAGAAGTTTAATTTAGATTAAAAAGTGGCAAAAAGAGTGTAAAGTATATTTGCTCACAAAAGAATTATAAGGGGGTCTAGGGAGGTAATTTTAATAAATCTCTAAGCGGTCCAAGCTAAAAGCTACACTTGTTACCAATTGGGGATTCTGTGGCAGGGTGGTCATCTTGGTCAAATAAGATTCTCTCATTGCATGGATCAAGTTTGAGCCTCGAGATTAAGAGGCTTTGGGCGAATAACATTTGACCGCATTAGTTGGGGATTGTCCCTGATATTGAGAGGGCTCAAAATTAGTCAGGGATCATACCTGATATTGTGAGGGCTTAAATTTGTCAGGGATTATCCCTGATACTGGTTTCAGCTATTTTTAACGGATTGAGTTTGATTCCCATCATCTAACTCATGAAAATCTTTGATTTGGGCAGGAATCCCAACAAATAGGGTAAGGTGGCCTCTTTGACAATGTGGCAGGTGGCGTAGGTTTTCTTTAAATCTGACTCTCTTATGTCAGGGTGGCTAATTACAGGGACCTCCAAATGGCAGGATCTTCACCAGCTGACTTAACGCTTTAGTTAGTAGAATTGACTTGTCCTTCTGGAAGTTAAGTTTCCTCTAACCCACTTAGGATTTCATTGTTTGAGTTGGTCACAATGCTCATTGAATCAGTAAGATTCTATGACCAAGTTGTGATTTGTTTTGGATTCATATACCGCTCAGGTCTGTTTGATTCTCATGATTCCTGAAAATGCCCCACTTAAGCTCTTGACGAGGAGTGACATAATTTTGGAGGATCTAGCATGTAACTGATTTAAAACAGCACCTGACTTAACATAGGAAATTGAATATTTGGGACCCAAACAGTAGATTACCCAGTAAGGACCTGACCACAGAGTATCAAGTTTATGCATTTATCCTCCAGGCTTGTGATGGTAAAATAGGACAAGGAGACCAATTGGAATTCAGGAAAGACCGGCCGCCATGCATTTCGTTGATCAGCTTCCCTTTGTTAAAGTACTCATGGACCTAGCGGCTAATGCTTGTATCCTAAGTATGTCAACCAATTCTAATGGCTAAGTCAGTGTTTTCTGGTGTGGAAGCTTGAGTATAAACTGCACACTAGATAGCAAAATTAACTCTCACCATAAAGGGCTTGGTTAGGTGATATTTGAATAATTAGATGATAGCTCATGCGATATGCTAATAAGGCCGCTGGTAAGTATTCATTATATCTTGAAGGATTCGAGGAAGCCATCTTGCAAAGAATGGCAACTAAAGAAGCGTTTGCTCTTTCTACAACTCCGTTTGTAGCTGGACGATAAGGGGTTGTGCAAAGAACGATAAGTGCCCATTAGAGAGCCAAGATTGGCAACCACACTGGAAATAAAATTGGTACCATTTTCAGATAGCAACATCTTTGGGATGCCGTGGTGACTGAAGAGCTGCTTCAGCAAGAAGGATGTGGTCTCTTTGGAAGTTGGGGAGGCAATTAAAATAGCCTTTCCACAATTTGTAAAGTGATCACTGCTAGAATAATAAAAAGGTGACCATATATTGCTGTAGGAATGGGTATTATATGTTAATGATAACTACGGAAAAATGGGGCCGTGGGACCCGTGACATGATGTTGGTAAGGAGTATTGGATGGCTTCTGATTTGCAAAAGTAAGAAAAAGCATCAACAACATCCTGACTGTCTCAATAATTCCTTCCCAGTAGCAAAGGTTCCTCAGACATTGATGAGTTTTCTTCACTGTGCCATGCCAACGCCAACATTAGCCACCAGAGAGGATTTTTAATAACAGAGGGTCGAACATATGGTAGCCAAGAGGTCCCAACTTGCTTATATAACAATCTGTCTTTAACTCAAGTTTAAGCAGCCATTTGCTTTAAGCGCTATTGCGTTGTCAATGGCTCATGGCTCCACTCTTCCAGTTTTGCAATGAGCTCATAGATTTTGTCCTATTTGGAAAAGTAAAGAGCCAGAATAAGCAGTTGGGACAACCTGTCAACATTTTGGTGTATCATCCCTGTGCGGTGTACTATCAAGAAGTCATAATTCTGGAGCTTAAGGGCCCATTGGGCCAATCGTCCATCCAGGTCTTTCATCTGTTGTAACCACCGTAATGAGGCATGATCTGTCATGACGGTGAAATGATTCCCATACAGAAAATCAAGGAAATGTTTGATGGCTAATAATATAACCAAACACTTCCGTTTGGTTACATTGTAATTGCGTTCTGCTCAGGTCAACGTCTTACTAATGTAAGCTATGGGAGGATCAACTTGGCTTGCGTCCAGTTGAGCCAGAATGGCCCCACAGCCACATAGCTAGTGTTAGTGAATAGAATGAAGGGTTTATCAAAATCAGGATGTACCAGAATAAGGGCTATATTGAAATATTTTCTTAATACATAGAAGGACTGCTGCTGGGCATTCTAGATTGGAAAGGAACTTCTTTATGGAGGAGGTAGGTTTGGCTCAGCAAGCTTATTGAAGTGAAGTATAAATCGTTGGTAGTACCCAAACATGCCAATAAAGACCTGAATGTCACACAAACTGTTGGGTCGAGTCATCTTCTCAATAGCAGTTACCTTGTCAGGCAAGGGCGAAATTTCTTTGTGGATGACCTTATGACCAAAAAATCTATCTTAGTCTGAAAAAATGACATTTGGTGGGCTTTAAAATCAACGCAGTAGAGCATATCCATCCAAATACTTCCTTCAAGTGGGCTAAAATGCTGATCAAACGTTTGCAAAAACACAGTTACATCATCCAGGTAGACCAGCGCACATGACATCTTCAAGTCTCCCAATAAGTAGTCCATGGCCCACTGGAAAGTGGCCGGGGCGTTGAACAGCCCCTGAGGCATGCAAATAGGTTTGAATAAGCCCTTGCTAATTATGAACGCGCATTTTTCTCAGTCATCTGGCAAAAGCTCTATTTGCCAGTACCCTCTGGCAAGGTCCATTGTGGAGAAAATTGTGACTTGGCTAAGAGGCGTAAGGAGTTGTCAATTCTAGGTAGCGGGTAGCAATTGTCTGGGTGATGGTATTTAAACGACAGTATTCCATTACTACATGATGCCTTCCATCTTTCTCCCACACAAGCAACAACGGCGAGGCTTAGGAACTCTGGGATGGTTTCAGTAGTCCAGCGTCCAATATTTATTTTAATTCTTTTGCACCTGGGCTCTCTCAATTTTAGACTTCTAATAGGTGCGGGTGCTTATTGGAGGTGCATCGCCAGTCAGCACTTGATGATGTATCCCTTTCATCACCTCAAAATCTACTGGCCTAGTGGAGAATATATTGGCATATTCCTCAAATAGGGCGTCAACCTGTTGTTTCTGTTCACAAGTAAACATGTCAATAACTTCCACCTCAGCTCAGGCTATTGTAACATTTTTGTCTATTCCTAAGTCTCGCAGGTCTCCACATCCTCATACAGGCTCAATCTGGTTGACTAACAATATCCGTACATATGCGATGGGTCAGTTCTAAGTTATCTACATCGGTCAATTGGTAAAATTGGCCATTAGTACAGGCATTGGACCCCATAAAGCGGGATCCAGCACTCCAAGACAGGTAAGTGGTTTTCAAATGGCCTTATTACTCTCTTCTTGAATTTCCAACAAGTTTTTTGGCGGTATGGTAACTTGGAGACCAGTATCTACTAGTATCTGCGATATAGACGGTTTGACTACATGGATAGGCGCATCTATAAGTATTACTTCCATAGCCTCTTCACAGGAAGGTGGCAACTGGTCTTTGGTCCAATAACCCAATACTTCTAGCCATTTGATGTGGACCGGGTATTCAAGTAAGCAACGTTGGGTTTTCTATTCTGGTTTTTTTATAAACGTCCTTCACATCAGAGGAACGTGGTACCCTAAAATAGAAAAGTACAAATCCTTGTGACCAATTTAAAGTATCAAATTCAATTAGAAACTGGGTGCTAATAAACAAGTCATAAAAATCATTTTTCAGCATGATGGCGGGAGCTGTAACAACATGAGAGCCAAATCAAAAAGGCAAGGAGGAGTAGGCTCCCAGGGATTGGGTACAATGAGGTCCCACCATTCCATAGTCAATGGAGTAATCCTGGTCTGGTGTGACCTTTATCCATTTAATGTGCCAAAGAAGATATGACGTTGACAAGAGAGACAGTGTCAATGATGGCCAAGGTCTTCACCTTTTGGACAATGACCTCTACTTGAGTAACTTGGTGCCAAAGTGGGGGATTAAGTAAATGGAGATTTCTGGAGAGAGCGGTCCAAAATTAGCAAGGTATGAGGAAGATAAGTCTTTATTCGGAATTATGGAATCTGGGACGTCCAATTCGTCAGGTTTCTCCAGAACATAACACTCAGCTCTTGGAGTGAGAGGGGTGAGGTTGAGTGTTGCGTCATCAGCAGAGGGTGCCTCGCACCCTAAGATGACTCTGCTTTTCCTGACTCACCATCTTGCTTCTTTCAACTGGAACTTTTTTAATGTCCAAAGATACAGAAATATGAGCATGGGTTGCAACATGGTTTTGTTCTCTGAAAGCGACTGATAGAATATATATAGGTCAATTCCTTTATTTAGAGCTTGGCGTACTTCAAGATCAGAAAATTCATTATTGCCTTTTTAATGTTGAGGATGGATTTAAACATTTATTTGGCGTTCTGGAAATAGAGTATTAGGTTGTTAATGTGTTGGAAAGCTGAGAGAACAGCTGATATGGCATCATCTAAGGTAACCTGGTCACAGGAAGCTAACGTCTGTGCTTTATGATAGAAGCGTTCTGCAAATTCAATATGGGTTTCTTCACATCTTGGGCGGATATGCATGAAAGCCTGCTTACAGTTAGAGAGGGTCAGATTACTGCCAAATTCTTTATTAAGGGCTCCTTATTGGCTGCCTAAGTGGTTCATGTCTTTATATAAGGCATCATAATCTCACGTGCCTTGACATTCAGAAGGCTTGTATATGCTGGCACATTTTAATAAGTAGTTGGCTCCATTGCGCCTTTATATACAAAGAGGTACGGTTGGATTGTCTCTGCCCCAGGGACGTACTTCTCCTTAAAGGTGGGTTTGAAATATCTGACAGGTTTGGAGAGGACATGAACGGCAGGATAGAGTGGGCGCTCTGAGTCAGTAGGCTCCGTGGTGCTTATATCACTGTATGGGATAGCCCTATCAAACTGATGGCGGATCTCATCCATGTCGTCCTGGATAGTGGCATAGCATTCATTGACGTGCTTAAGGGGGCCTTAGAATCTAAAAGTTGGCGTAGACTCTTTATCTCTTTAGACTGTTGGTTTAACTGCTCAGAGAGAGCATCCTGATTATCTTCAATTGTTTGGAATCTGGTAATCATCAGCTTGATGTGACTATTTATTGGTTTTTAAAAGTGACCAGATTGGAGAAGGTACCCGTAATCTTTGCATAGTGGCTGTACAAAGATGGGAAGGTCAAATCAGCATCCAGATGTTCTCCCTCATTAGTCATCTCGGCACTTTGGGCCACCAATAACAGCTGTTGCTTGAGGGCCTTAAGTTGGGCTTTGTGGTCTTCATTGAGGAGGGATCCAGCGGGTGGTGTAGCACCTAGAGGACTTTAGGGACCTCAAGGCCCAGGGGCCCTTGTTCTTTACCTCCCACTGGATCCTATTCCACTGGGGGTCTCATGTTGCACTGTAGCTTCTGGAGTTGGTATCATTGCAAGTTGTTCACTTAGCTGCTGGATACGGCCAAACAAATTGAAGGGTTGAGAATCAGTCACTTGGCAATCTTCAGTAATTTGGTCGAGGTTGGTGAATAAAGAAAGTTCCACTCTTTGTTCATACCAGTAATTAATTGGTCCGTCCGCTGGGAGAATTCATTCTGCTTGTGTTGGACGACTCCAGTGTCAATTTGAGTAAGGTGGCTTTGGATGTCATTTATTTCCCAATAGTTACTCAAAAATGGCCTCCTAATGATCTTGGCCAAAATTAGAGGTGGCGTCATATATCTCAAGGAGCTGGGAGTGAGTCTGGTGGGTCAATCCTAGATGTCACTGCATCTCCATGTGGTGGAGTGCAAGCAACTGCATTTGTTGCTATAAAGCAGGATGCACAAATTGTTATAGTAATAATCCATACAGGATGCTCCTATGTCACTGAAAAAAGCTCTGCCAAGAAATTTAATTCGTCATTTGAGAAGTCTGGTTAGAGCTACTATGACTATTTCTCCTACCAGTGGTTATAAATTCACCTAGAAGTTATCAAACTGCTTGGGTGACATTGGGAGCCTGAATTTGGTAGATGGATTCATTAGTAACTGAGGTAGTTTAGGTCATGGTTGCATAGAACTTAATCTCTCACGGTTGAGGTAGCATCACATTCTGATTATTAATAGCGAACCATTGGGTCAAACTCATATTTTCCTCCATATTTGGAGGGATGTCTTCGCTGGAGTCTTTCATACTGATGGTAAATATTCACCAAAAGCCTTCCATGGACCTGGCAGAAAGCACCAGTTTGTAGGACTTCGTCGTCCTCTCTGAAGGTCAGGGCCTTTATAAGATGTTTGATTATTAGTTGAACTAGGATCCAGCGGAATCTCCTAAGTACAGGGTTCCCTAAGACATTTTCTCAACGGAAATTCTTTGCTGAGGCTACTCTGTTCGCTATGAACAGGCAAGGTCTTCTTTATAAACAGGCTAAATAAACTTTATTATTAAAAATTAGGAGATCTGAAGGTAATTTATTTTTTCAAATTCAGAGATATTTTATAGGCTGACGAGATATTTGGGTTCGCCTAAGGGGAATTTGATTTTGATAAATGGAATGAATAATGTAAGGTGACCTCTTTGACGATGTGGCAGGTGGCGTAGGTTTTCTTTGAATCTGACTCTCTTTTGATAGGGCGGAAGATTCTGGGGACCTCTGAATGGCAAGTTCTTCACCAGCTGACTCAACGCCTTTGTTGGTAGAATTGAAGGGTCCTTCCAGAAGTTAAGCTTCCTTTCAATCTTTTAGGATTTCATTGTTTAAATTAGTCCTAATACTCATTGAATTGGTGGATCTTCTACGACCAATTTTTGATTCAGTTTGGGCAAAATCCCACTCAGCATGTCCAATTCTCATGATTCCTGACACCATAAGTCAAGAGATCTGTTAATCTTTTCTTGACTATTTAGGGACTGTGGGCAAGGTATTCACTAATGCAACTATGTTTTCCCAAATTTTATCTGGGTTAGTAAACTTAGTCAAACCTTATAGTCTGTAAACAACAACAAAGAAGGTGGCAATAATGGATAATAAATATTCTTTGAGAAAGTAAAGATTTTATAACACTCTAGAAGTATACCAAAGAAAGGGCTGTCGCTATTTTAGAAATTGTGAGGGAACCTGGATGGTTGGGTGTATGTGATCCCAGTCTAAAGCACGCAAGGCAGAAACCTCAAGTAAAAATCTAAAGCTATTAAAAATATTTTATAGATTTTTTATAAATCGGGATTTCAAAGCCACTCAACCCTTTTGGATCAAATGGGACAAACCTAAACTATGCTTATATGTTTTTTAAATCTAGAGAGAAAAATAAATTATTAAATAATAACTGGGAGCTCAAACTATCTTAAAAGATTGCAGAGGAATTCATAATGGAATAGTAATTGTTACACAGACCATTCTGAGTAGGGGATTAATTTTTATAGCTCTCAAGTTGAACTTGGCAATAAAAGGTAACAAATTGAGATTTGGCAAGTTGAGTTAAGTTGTATCAGACCTAATTTGCATAGGATGTGGCCTAAGAGATACCTTTTCTATGGGAGTGAACATATATGATATGGTACCTTGGACCCAGCCATTGAACCCTGAACTTGATTACATCCCTAAAAACCCTCTCATTCTTCTTAAATAGGGAAGAGGTGGAAAGCGAGGTCAACTGAAGAGGGTCACTAAGTAAGTAAGTAACTTAATTCTCATCCAATGCATGGTAAATTTACTCTTATGAGTCAGGGATTAGCTGGAGGTTTAAGGGCCTTTCTCAATCTAAAGGGTTGTTTGTAATGATACAAACAAAGGGGCTGTCCTCAAGTCTTACATAACCATTACTTTTAAGATAAGAAATAACACTGCCCCAGGGCTTTAGTAAGGTGCAACCTTTATACTTTTCCAGGACTTTATGTAATGAATAATAACCATTTTAATAGAAGGATGAGGGCTTTCAGATAGTTATTAAAATTTATGACAAGCTCATTAGAATTGATATAGACTTTAAAACTTGATTATCTTAATATGAAAGCAAGCCTTTTCTGTAATGGTTAAAGCCTGCTACTTGACCTAAAGCTGTTAAGTATTAGCAAATCCAACAAAAACAAAATCCTGAGTTAGACCAAGTTGTTTTAATTAGAGCTTAAAACAGGACAAAAAATGCGCCCAAACGATTTATAAAATCCACAGATGGAGCTTCTAATAGAATAGGTAGTAGGTTTTTACTGTGAGTTGATAAAATTGGATGCACGGGGAGAAACATGCCTAGGATTAGCGGAAATTCAAGCTGTACTAGCGAATTGACATTACTACCAATTTGATATAAAGGTCAGTTTGATTAAAAAAACCAGTCCTAAGCATTGATGGGATTTCTACTAAGTCCAGATAGGTATGTACTTGAGGTTAAGTTGCATCATAAACTAAATGCCATGATTTGGTAAAAATGGATCATGATATCACCCCTTCACAAAATGTTGACATTGGAGGGCAGCAGTAGAGGCGAGGGGATGGGGAACGGTCAAAATAGCCTTCACTGGAACATGTGGTCACTCACAAGCACACAAGCCCTAAGAACCTGAAGTGTGGTGGAGCCCCAATATAGTCAATTGACATGTCAAAGTTGAGGTTACCTTCATGCCAACAGGCTTAGCGCGGCATACAAGTGGGAGGTACAACAAGATGAAACATTTTGTGGGGTATTGGAGGGGGAAGGATTATGGATGTGTGCATCCTGAATGAGGACAGGATGGGAAGTGGGAGCACAGAGGACACTCTAGTGGCATGCAGAATTTGGTCTTAACATTGGCAGGTATAAAAAAACATTATCTAAGAAATGATATAACGTCCATAGCCTACTACATTGGTACCAAGCTGTTAAGGATTTGTGAAGTTGAAAAAAATTAAAAATTGTATGGTTAACATCTTAATTTATTTTGAAGCTTAAAACAGGCCACAAAATGAGGCCCAACAAGCTGGTAAAATTTAAGATGTAGTTCTTTTGGGATTGATGGAGGTTTTTATACTGAGAGTTGGCAAAAATAGATGCACGGTGGATGAAACATTCCTAGGGCTAGCAAAAAATTCAGCTGCATTATCAGATTGTCACACCTATAGATCTAATAATCAGTTGGGCTTAAATGCAAAAATCTGGCGTTACACACCCATTGGAGTTTTGCAAAGTTCATTAGAGATAAGTAATTGAGGTCAAGCTGCATTTATAATGCAAATGACACGATTTAATTATTTTATTTTTTTAGTTTTTAAATTTTTATTTGGGAGTATGCAACCAGAGATGACGCACTTGAGGGATGGATTAGCGAGTAAATGAAAATATTTAAAGTGCTTGTATATGGAGTGGTTTGATGTTATCCGCACAACATTGGCATTGCGCCTTGCTGTGGGTTGCTGTTGGGGGAGATCTCAGTTGCCTCAGGTTAAAGGGCTTTCCATAAACATGTTCATTGCACCATGGAAATTTCAAGCATGTGTGAAATGGCCCAAGATGCTACTTGTGCATGCTGTTTTGGTGGAATGGCATCACCAAACAGCTAGTAGCCAAAGTTTTTGTTTAGACTAAAGCAGAAGTTATTAACAGCACTAGCTAGGTCAGACTCTTGTGGGCTTGCAGTGGTGGCAACCCAGTTACTATAGATCGCCCATAATTCTAAAATGAAAATTATCTTGTTGCAATCAAGGTCTTAATGCCTTGACCCAGATTGGAAGAGCCAGTCCTTGGCTATGCGGTTGGGATTTGTGGATTTTAGCTGTGCTAAGAACACCGCTTCTTCCTAGACTCTTACCGCTGTTTTACATGAAACATACCTGTGGAGCAGTGAATCTTTTTCTCTAAACACTGTGCACTGCCTGTGCATGGCGTTTGAGTTCTCCCCTGTTCAAAAGAGTCATTTAGCAACTCTCCAATGCAGAGTTGTAATTTTGGGGTGGAGCAGAGGCTCACTTGATATTCTCCAAGTAGTATTATGGAGTTTGGGAGAGTGACTTATTCCCCAGAAATCCAGCGCTGGGATTTGCTGGATGCTTGGGCCCTCGAAATTCACATTGGCTGGTGGCGCTGGGTGCTGATCAAGTTCTAGAATTTTCTGTTTTTGCCCACGGTGTATTTTATGAGGGTTGAGTTCAATTTTTGGTTCTATTATTAAAATTTTAAAATATTGGAACATCACCTTGGCCTCAGGCGTCATGTCCCATGGCCTTACTAACCCTGGGAGTGAACCTAGTTAATTATATAGGGTGATTGGAGATCCTGGGTTCCTGAGAGCTAGGTTTCTGGCTATTTGGGTCCTTGCTGCCAATGCCTATGGAGGCGGACTCGCTTCTTGTAAGGTTGCAGCACTGATCCATTTCATGAATATGTTTGCAGCATTGCGTTCATGGTCTATTAGCCCCATCCCACCTTCAGAAGTTGGCCTCTTAGTGTGGTGATCCTGGCTAGGGGGAGCATGAGCCCCAGAACTAAGGTTGTAGAATTGACGTGAGTTTTTTAATTATTTTTTGCTAAAGGTGATACTATATGCAGGGTACCGAATTTTTGAGAAGAGCATAGTATTGGCAAGGCGACATTTTCTAGTCAGAGATGTCCTCCTGAACTTCCACCTTGCCACTGTCCTTTGGATATCCTGAAGTAGCTTCTCTTCCACCTTTTGAGTAGCAATACCTGCACTTGTGATGGGGATATCTAGGTTTTTTTGGTTCCTTTGAGCAAGGCATATGAAAGGTTGGTTGGGTAAAGCTGGATTTTTTACACTTCTTCACTTTGCTTGTGTTTGTGACTTTTTTTGTCCTCTTGTTTTTAGGGCTTGGGCGCTTAGCATCTGATAGCACCAAGGCTTGGGATTTGGTTTTGTTGAGTTTGGCTTGGGAGGCTTTTTTATATAGGCTGATTTTCTCCTCTACCTTTTTGGAATCCGCCTTGGAGGAGACCCCTACCACACAGTCATCTGTAAAGGCCAAAACCTTTAAGTAATTTTTTCCCTTGTACTCAATGCCAGCTAACTGTTTCTCCATTACCCGTAGGAGGGGGTCTATTGTGAGGCTGTACAAGATAGAGCTAAGTGGGTCCCCTTGACGGAGGCCTCTTTCCGGTGTGATAGGAGGTGAAATAAATGCAGACCCTAGAACTGAGAAGGTGGATGACAGCTGATGGTTCGCTATACATGAGATAATGGGTTTCAGAAATCCCTGTTTGTGAAGTAATGCCACCAAGTATTCCCAGTCAACTCTGTCATATGCCTTATCTTGATCTAGAAAGCAGAGTGTGCCCTTAGATGCTCCTCCCAGTGTGTTTGCTACTTGGTGGATGTTGTCCCAAATGATCTTCCCTGGGGTGAAACCATGCTGTTGTGGGGCAATTCACTCCTTGGCTTTTTCTGAGAGACGCTTAGCCATTATATTTCCCATTATCTTAATATCTGCGTTGATTAGATATATTGGGAGCCAGTTGTTCAGGTCAGTACGGGCCCTTTTTTGTAAAGAACTATGGTATAAGCTTCTGCGACTCCTAGGATCACCCTCCCCTCTTGCAGACTTGAGTTAAAGAGAGATAGCATGGGCTTCATTATTACTTCATATTGTGCTTTATAGTACCCATAGGGGATGCCATCTGATCCTGGTGACTTGTTGGTAGGGAGCCTCTGTAAAACCTGTGCTGGCTCATCCTCCGTTATGAGGTCAACAAGGCTGACTAAATGCTTGGCGCGGTTGGGAACAGCATTGATGAAGTAGTTCTTAGCAGTCTTCTCTGTTGGGGCTGCCTTATACAGTTCTGAGTAGTAGGAGTGGGTGATGGATGCTATCTCTTCTGGGTTGTTAGTGGTTTGGCCATCACATGTTTGGAGTTCAGTGAGACTGGAATTTTCTGACTCATTTTGCAAGTTTGATATAAAACTTGGATGGTAGGTCCTCCTGAACAGCCCACCTGGCACCTGCTTGGAGGGTCTCCATGTGCATTTGGAGCTGTTTGTGTTTCTTGACAATTAGTGTCTGTTACACCCAATCTATAGTCCATTGTGATGAGTAGCTGCTACGGGGTGGGTATCTTTCCAGATGACTGAATGTTTTCTGATCTTTGGAAAGTTCTGCTATTTCCTCCTTGTGCGACGGGATGCTGCGTGAGCTGAGGCGGATAGAATTTACTTTTTTAACTTTTGCCACCGCTGCCATAAGATATCAGATTCAGTGCGTTTGGGTAGTTTATCTACATGTTTTTTTGTCTGATCTTCTACTTGGACCAGATTCGCGTTCTTTGGCAGCATCCTTTTTCCAACGTTGGTTTTTAGTGGTTCTTCCTTTGATTTGATACTAATTTTTTATCATTTTGTGGTCTTATAGATGTAGGTCGATTGTTGCAAAATATTTAACTTGTGATTCCAATGACACGGGTATGAGTATCCAATCCAGTCTAGTGGCGCTGATTAGTTGATTACCTACAATATTTGGCCGCGTCAGATTTGGAAAATATAATTCTGAGATTGGTTTGGCGTCTAGACGACCTTTTGATGCTAAAAATTGCTGTAATTGGTTTAATCCTATAGTGGATTTGTGCCATTTGGCCATCTGTCACTAGTTCCGTCCAGCCAGAAATTGAAGTCCCCAAAGTAAATCGTTTCTTCTGGAAGGTTCAAGTCAATTAGGTTGCTCAAAACCTTTTTTTGTCCGCTTTAACAGGGACATACTGAAGCGGCCTGATATGATTGGTTCCCCCAACTGAAGGCCAGAACTAGAACCCTTCCTTTCAAATGATAGTGGTAGTTGGTGATTGTGATGGCAGCTGTTGCTTTGACTACAAATACACAAAAGCTGATCCAGAATGTTTGTGAAGGGATAAAAGCCTGGACCACTATTCCTCCTTTACAGTAATGCACTGGCTCTCCTGCAAGGCAAGCACATCCACCGGTGGGTTTAGCAGGAGCCCTCGTTTCTTATCCAGGACTTATTGGATGAGAGTCCTGATATGTTGAGAGTCCCAATCGTTAGAAATCCCAGCACGCCTACTATGACTACATAGGGCCATATTGAACCTGTGCAGCTGCGGTAGCTTGCTTGTGTCTGGACCTAGTTATAGGACCCTCATGAATAGTTTGGGCTGGTAGTGTACTTTATTGCCATTATGGTGGCCCAGAGTTCCTATTTGGGTTCTCCATGCAGTAAGCACTGTTGTCCTCCATCCCATTGAAGGTTGAGAAACTATAGGCTTGTGAAATAGGTTTGTTGAATGGTAATTGAATTGGCTGAGCTCCATTGTGCACAGGTAGAAAATGTGCGTCGTCCATTTCTGTTTGGAATGCCCATTGCGCATAATTTACGGCTGCTGGGCTGTTTTAGGGGCGGTCCTACTTGAGAGGTGCTCTTGTTGTCGTGCAATGTTGCACTTGGCTGCTTCCTTCCGAGCTGCTGCTTCCTTCACCTCCTTCTGCTTCTTCTGCTTGGCTTTCTCCGCTGCCTTTCTGGCCTTCTTCGCTTCTTTACGTTGCTCTGGGGAGACTGGTTGGATCACCTAATAGTTAGCCTGTGATCCCAGAGATGGGCTGTTGATGCGTCCCCCTAATCTATATCCTTCAGACTTTCTTCACAATCAATAAACTTTCTTCCCTCCCATGTATCCAGATAGGCATTGTTTTTATGCCCTACTTTGTTGCAGCTCGTGCATATGGGCGGCTCTTTTCTGGGTGTACTGAGAAAGGGTGAGACTGATTCCCCTCTGGGTCTAAGATGTACGCTTTGCGTGGTATTGTATTGATGTCACAATCAGCATCTATGCTCTGGCGTATCTTTGCTACATCCTTTTTTGTATCCAGGTGGGGCAGGAGGCGGTTTTTCTCCATTTCAAAGTTAAATTAGCTCTCCATATGCGCTCAGGCCGCTTGTTAGCGCTGCCTCCAGGTAGTCCTGCTTTTCAGTGTTGGAAGTCCTTATAGTATTACAAGCGAGTTTTCATCATCCCAAAAATGAGTGCATGAAATTGGAATATTGGCTGTAATTTGTTCAGGATCCTTGCCAACTCTCAGCTGAATGTAGTTGACTACAAATGGGGCAGCTAAAGCTGCATCTGCGGCCTCAGCATTAGCGAAGTCAATATCTAAGATTCCCATTGTGAGTTTTTTAGTCAAGCTTACAGCTTCTGGGAAGCATCCTGAGATATACTGACATACTTCTTCATATTGTAGAGATTCCTCAACGCCAAAATTAATGTGAACGCCAAATTAACGAGAGGACTTGGGCAATGGGTGGCTGATGTTGCCAGTTCAGTAAAATCTTGGACCATCTTGAGATAGTCACTATTTGGGACATATGGTCCCACTTTGCACTGCGGTTAAAGTTGAGCAGCTGTGCCTTCTGGCCCACGCTGTTCCCCTTCATCTCTGCTGCATAGGTGTGTGAGTTCAGTGGATTAAGTCGCTTTGGTATCTCATGATTGGACGGCATAATTAAGACAAGTTGTAATTGGTTAAATAAATTTTATCAACTGTAAATAAAAGTGATGCTTACGGGTTAGAAAAATGACATAATTTAGTAAAGCTGAATTGTGACGCTTTTAATTTTTCAAGTTTTATAATAAGCAACTGAACTCTACGAAGCCAAGATCTCCTTCACCTCTGCCTACTAAGAAAAATATACTAGATTGATTCTGAATAGTGAAGTTTTAACTATTAAAGAAAAAGTTGAAATTTGTGGAAAACATTGTGTTTTTTTATTAAGTGAGAGCTTTATGAAAAAAGCCCTATTTTAATAGTTTATTCCACATCATATGGACATGAGCGCTTACAAGGTAGCTTCTTATAGAAGACTTTATGTTCATGTCTCAAATGCTTAACATGACCTGAGACTTTTCTTTGAAAATGTGTGCAAGGTGTCTTTTTAAGCTGAAACTTCTTGTAATTCTCAATAGCCTTTGAAACATACTAATGAAAAAGCTTCTAGGTTTTTTAAATGTGGGTTATGCGGTCCACTGCCTCTGGTACAGCAGAGTATAGACAGGGCTAATGGTGAAGAGGGTCTGTAGCCCAAGTTTTCTATAAAGGAGGGTTAGCAATTGGAAGATTAATTAATATTATATATGAAAACTATTCTAAGGGAGATCTAAGGACCAGAGCCTTAGGTATCTAAGTCATAACAACGCAGGTACTTCTTCAAGGTCTGGTTCTCCCTCTTCATTTTCCCTTGGGGATGGAGGTTGTAGGTGATGGAATGATGTGGTTTTGTTTTTGTTAGGGCATGAAGTGAATTCCAAAAGTAGTGTGTAAATTGAGGACCCTGTGATTAACTTTACTATCTGAGGAAAATTAAACATAAAAACATGTTGTCATAAACATGGTGGCGGTTCCATATAGGAAATAGCTTTGAGACAAGGGTTGAAGAGATATAAGTTTTTCTTTTTTTGCAACAACCATAATTGCATCAACCCCTTAAGGGTAACCTCTACAATAAAGTAAACTGTGACCAAGGTACTAGAGCATTCATATTGTTGTAAGTGGTGCAAGAGATCCTTTCTCCATGATTAAATGGCTTTGAGAGTGTATATGTGATAGAATTAGCTACCCATAAAGGAATGGTATTATACTGCGACAAACAGGTTCTCTCTAGTATGCATCAAATGAATTTGGCAAAAAGGCCAGTTTGCAGTCCATATAGCTGAGAAATTGCAAGAGATAAATTTCATGCTCCTTGTATTGAGGCCACAATAAGTTATAAAACCATGTATGATATTGGTCAGAATACTTGTTGACAAACGTGCCATTTTATTTTGTTAATAAGGAATAGATAGAAGCTAGAGCATGTGCAACTCACTTTCATCATACATGTTGAATCCTGTCATACAATAAGATAAAAATAAGGATAAGAACAAATTTATATATATATATATATATCGAAGAATCAAGAAAAAAGTTAGATACTCTAGCATGTTTTCATGTATTTTAGGTACTAGAGATTGCTAAGAACTCGCATGGTTTAAAAACACTAAAAATAAAAAATGCCTATGTTCTAACCTGAGCTTAAAGTAGTATTAGTGCAGCTTTGAACCTAAAAATTTCTAATTTTTTGTAGTTTTATGAGATTTAAACTCTGCATTTAGATTTTTCTAAAAACTCAATGCCTTTTTACAAAGTATGATTGTAACAAGGGCAAGAGGGAATGACGGAATGGAAGCTTTGGCTGAAATAAAAAGTACTGGGGTGGATGCCGCTAATTAGATAGCATCGCCAACCATTTTTGGCCAGCAATTGCCATTACAAACCAAAGTTATATCATTTTTGGGCTTATAAGCCATCAAAGCTTTTTCCTGTTGATCTCTTTGTAGCATTTGGTGATCAATAGAGGAGAAAACCATAAATGTGGCCTTATAAAGTCACAATTAAAATACAATAAACTTTGAGTTTTGCCCAAACTGATTAGAGAAAATTGGATCATCTTCAATGCCAGACCTTTGTAATGATGGGCTGTCATGACTCAATTGCTTGGCTATAATCGCTGAGAGAATTACCCAAATACAATATTAATACAGGAAGGCTTGAAGCTTTATCAGCTGGAATTGCAGAGCTTGTGCAAAGAAAAGGTCTTGCGAGGATTGCAAATCCGTTGATTGCTTGTTAAATAGTAGGTGCCTCATTGAGGATCAGTGACGTTTGAAGACAGCGTACTCAAAGTATTGGTATCCAATGTCTACTTCTAGATCAGAGCACTATTTAGACTTTAGGAAGATAGTTTGTGCCACTGTGCTTGTCTAACTTGATAGCGCGTGCAGAATCTGCCAGTAAAAAATTGCTGATTATAGAAATTGAACTTGGATTGAGCCCAACGTGAAGTACATGAGGTTTTAGTTGGTGTTTTCCCCTCTTACACCAGACATTTACGATTCAGAGGTTGGTTTAGTGGATTCATATCAGATTTCAGGAGCTTTTTTTCCATATTTAAGCAGAGCATATTTGTAAAAGTACTTATTGCCTTGCTAGAGAATTTGTTGCCAATTCAATTTCATTTCTCTCACATTGCAGCTGAGCTCATTGCTGATTTGTAAAATATATTATCCTGTCAAATTTGGTTGGCATCCCACACTAAAATTTTAAATGACCAGCTACCTAGCCACACCGCATGGTTGCACAGCTGCCAGCCTTTAGAGGCTCTTACGCTGATTTAGCAGTTAATGGTGGGTCATTATTAATCTTTAAGTAAGTGTGATGAGACAGGTTCTTGTTAACCTTGGACTTGGTCCCAGTTGGTGCCCCGCGAGTGGTCCAGGCAGTGCATTTATAACTGCACCATATAGAGGAATGACTTAGTCCATATCCTCCAAGTGTGGTTTTTGAAGTATATTAGGCCCATGCCTCCTTAATGTTTGGGCTTAACGAGGTTTACAAGGAGGTTCTTTTTGCCGCTTTTGACTTATGCCATAAAAGGTTTGGATTAGCATCTTCATCTAATGTTACAGCGTAAGGCTCATCATCAGTATGTGGGAGATTTACTATAGTTTGAACAGGATAAAAAAGTTGATTACTTCGACCTTGCCTTTAAGGTTCAGATGCTCATACTTCCAGTAAGCATTTAGGACAACATAATGATTAGCAGTACTCGCTATTTCTCCTCAACCACCAGAATTATTAACTAAATAAAAGAAGATAGTAGAACATCTGGGTTGGGTGGAGGGGATCATATTAGATGGTGGGTTAACTTAAGGTTGACAATCTTTACTACAGAAGACTTCTCAATATCTATTTTTGCATTTGATTCCAACTGGTTGGAGCTGAAAAGCTCCTTGATGCCTTAAAAGTTATCTTTGTAGCTAAACCTATAAACATTGTCATCAGCAAAGGCCTGCATTATTATACGTCATTGGTTGGCATGGATGATTCCCCAGAGCTTTGTTTCCATCGCTGCCAAAGAGATCTTCTCTGTAAAGTTTAACAAAATTGGGGACATGAGATAACACTTTGCGGAGGCCCTGCCCAATTGAAATAGCATTTTTAAGACTGGCAGCAACAATTACCTTGATCATTAAGCCTAGGTATAAGGTTAAACCCAGGTTAGAAAAGTGATGGAGAAGACACCTGCTCACATTGGCGCATGCAGGAAGGGCCACACTCTTCAATTGTAGGCCTTCCTAATGCACAAAAGCATGAGATAACTATCCTTGATCCTCGCATATCCTGCAGTAGGTCCTGGATTGAGTTGATGCCATTTGGATTGTACGCCCCTTTAGGAACCTGTGCTGGGTTTGTGTAGGGTTCACGGCACGATGGTCATCAGGCAGTTGGATATAGATGTAAATCTAAAGTTTATAGTTGGAGTTTGGGAGAGCTAAAAGCACCAGTCTTAAAAGTTCTATTGGATTCTTTTCTTACTCAGAAGCACAATATGGGTCTCATGGCCTCTCAGGAATATGGCATCTGGTTTTCAAGAAATGGTTAAACTGGTATGTTTCAGCATGATGAAGTCACAGATTGCATTGATCATTATAATGAACATGCTGTTAGGGCCTGGCGCCTTTCCTTTTTCTAACTCTTTAAGAGCCCGTTTCACTTCTGTGACAATATTTTAGTGGTGATAATCTGCCTTTTTTAAAAGAATTCCCCTAGCGCCAGCTTAACCAGGTCAATTAGGGATTTGGTTGCTGATCTGCTGGTTTCGAGGTATTGGAAAAGATTGCTGTAGAAGCATTTGCTTTAACGCTTGATAATATCAGGGTCAAAGTACACTTTACAGGAAGGGGTTTTGAACTGCCATATCTTGGCCCAGGTTTGGTTTTCTTTTTTCTTGCCAGGCTCTCTTTGGATATCATCCCTGCTTGGCTTTTCTTTTAGTAGTTTACATTTAATTGGTGTTTGGAGTCTTGCTTGCTTAGGAGAGATCAGTACCGCTTGTGTATTTTCCTAAAGTTGCTCCACCATTATTTTCTGTCTCACCGCAAGATTCTCATTGTTGCCATAACATCCTTTAGCTGTTTTACAGCAGCAGTTTACTTGTAGGTTTTGCTTTTACATACTTAAAGCTATAGCGCTCAGTCTAGTACTAAAAAAAAAAGCTATAGCGCTCAGCATCTCCTTTATTCTCATAAAGTGTTTGAGGGGATCTGTTCTGGTTTGTTGGTTCAGGCAAGCAAAGATGTGGTCAAACCGTTTCTGATGGTCTTATGCTATTTGGTATCCCTTAGTGTAGACGTATGATCTGCCACTCACGCTGCTTTTGGGTTTCATCTAGATCAATGACAACTTTGAAAAACATGTAGTTTTTTTGAGTTTATGCTAGCCTCACTGTTTGAAGTAAGTGGCTTTAGTTGGATGACACCAGAACATAATATATTTAGAAACAAATTATTGGGATTCTGGCTCAAATTAAAGATTTGAGCAACTATGATGATGGGATTTGACCCCAATCTAAAGACTAAGGAAAAATTATTGTTTGGGATAATCCCATATCGATTTATTCGAGGTACACCAACCAGGGGATGGACAGTACCGAATTACAACACTCAAAATGACAAAACAAAAATACTAACCAGGTGGGAAGCAGAAAACGCTAACCCACCATGGCAGAGGGTGAGGAGGGGTCAGGGGGTTGGTTTTCAGAAAGACTCGCCTCAATCAAGGGATGTTGGTTACAGTACCAGATCAGAGCAGAGAGCCAGGGCGTTGGGGCATCCGCATAGTGGGGGTGGAGGTCAGCGTAGTAGGAGTTTTCCACTTCTGCATCAATATAATGACGGGAAAGTGTTTCAACAAAAGCTGCAAGGAGAACTTCAGCTTCTTTGCGGGCTTCAGGAAGTCGGGTGAAAAGGGAGATACTGTGGCGGGTGATTTTGGCTGAGGGGTTGAATGAAGCAAGCATTGCGACATTCATAACAGCAACTTCAGCATCATCAAATAGTTTCAAGATGTCACTGCAGGGAGATTCAGGGAAGTTGGGGGGGGGAAGAAGAGGGTGTGTGTGCAGGCCATTCTGGAGCTGAGCCACTGACTGGGCCACCACGGTGCGTAGTTTTGGGCACTGAGGAGAGGCCACTGCAGCTAAGGCAAGCTTGTGGTCACTTTGGAAGGGGGATGTATTGGGCAGAGGAGCAAAATGGCGAGGGGTAGGGGTTTCATCGAAGTTGGGAAGGAAAAATTCTGCCTGACCATAATTGCCTTGGCAGAGAGGTTGACCTGTATGCTTACTAATGAGGACATTACCTGATTCGTCAGTCTCAGCCAATAGATCCCATGGATTTTGGTTCACTGGAATAGTGGCGTTCAAATTTGGGTGGGTGAGATTGGGCGAATGGGCGGCTGCTTGGGTGCCAATGGTGGTCCAAGCATTTCTCTGATTGGCTGGGGTAGATTTAGGTGGGAGAGTGAGGCTGGAGGTTTTAGGGGGCTGATTTTCCATGTGGGCCCACTGAACGAGATTGGAGGGTGGGAGGGGGCAGCAAAGCGCCCCATACTGAACCTCCAGAGGGGGCTCAGAAGCCGCAGCAGCGGACTTGGCCTGAGGGCACACTTTTTTTGCATGGTCGAGGCCAAAGCAGAGGGAACAAATATGCCTACCATTATTGACCCAAGCCCAAAAGGAATGATCAGGAGCTGCAGCCACACTAGCGCGGGGTGGGATTTGTTGAGCTATGGTAGGGTGGTGTGGTATGATGGTAGCTGTTGCACGAGGAGCAGCAAGGCGCTTCGCACCAGATGGAATGGCAAAGATGAGGTTGGGCTGAGTGCCATAAGCCATGAGCCCCGCGACCAACTGGTCATACAAAACCTGGGGTGGAAGGTGGGATGGAAGATTTGCAAAGGATACCACCAGCATGTTGTCTGAAGGGAGGCGAGTACGGGTTGTGGGAATGGGGTTTTTTTTATAAATTAGAGGAGTTTGTGCTGCTGCTTCAGCATCCTCCTCAACATTGGAACCCAACGTCAAAGTAGCCCTTAAAAGGGCGGAAGTCTATAAAGCCAGCTGGCGCAAAGGCCGCAGTGGCTAGGTCAATAATTGCCTTATTGGCATATGGGAACAAACGCCCATAGTACACTCTGAGGCAATAGTGAATGGCGGAGCGAGGGAGGGCGAGAGGATGGGGGCGAGAAGGGTGGACGCGCGCCAGGTGGAGCGCTAAGTCCCGTGGGGGGACAAAACGGTTGGAAGCAGTGGGTGGGCTGTTTGAGACCATCCAAACGCGCTTGCCCGCGGTGCAGAAAATGCTAGGTGGGGGTGCACTGCTGCCCCACGCTGGGGTGGCAGGCGGCGGAGCCAAGGACATCAAAGAATAGGTTTGGGCAGATGGCTGTGGATAAATAAAACTTAAATTTAAAATCTCTCAAAAGTGACTTTGAGCGGTAAAAGAAATTTTTTTTGCTTGGGATAATCTGCAATCAAAAATAATAAAACCTCCTGATATTGGGGTCCAAACTCAACCTATGTGATAGAATATTGTACGACAGAAAGCTCTTGATATTGAGGCCCAAGTTGGATCTATGTAATAAAACCGTTTAACAGAAGTAACCAATATTTCGCAGAATTCCTGATGCAGGTTAGTATAGACCTTGGCTCAGAAAACCTTTAGAGATTTTCCCTGATAATAAATTCCTGATCTCCTATGTATCTCATTTAGAAAAAGAATTAAGGTAACGTTCTTTTATACCAAATATATTTTTGATTACTGCTAATTATTTAGAAAAAGAATATAAATCATACACCGATTAAGGATATTTTCCATTAGTGATTAATTTTAGTTTATTGCATTAAAGTATAACTATAAAATAACCTTGCAGCTGGGGCTTCAGGCTGCCTGAACTTATTTTAACAGTTGGATCTAATCTTACTAATCTACAACAAATTTGTTCTACTTGCCAGGTCACCCTGAGTTCATTGAGAATCATTCTTATAATGAATGAAATTTTAACTACTCTACCATCTTAATATGAGGTTGGAACAGCAAGTGCTTGCTAATAAGCACTATCAACTCGAGCTTTGGGATGCTATGACTACTTTACAAACTGAAGTAAAACAGCTGACCCAGCTCTTCACCATCAAAAGGACACTTTTTCCCACCCATGAGCGTTTAGATTTAGTTATCAAAGATGTAAACAACCTTAGGAGTCATATGGAAGCCCTTTTATTCAAGAATATTCAGGGATACTATTTCAATTTTCAGTGGAAGGGCCATCTCCAATACTGGTCCATGTCATTTGGCCATCAACCCCTCCCAGTACCAAGTTTAGACCTTCCTACAAGGACAAATATGTCCTGAGTAAGGGAGCATCTTCTCCTTCTTTTAATGCTACAAAGGTGCAATAGAGGGAGCTACCAATCACCAAAGGCTCATACATTTTAACCAACTGCCTTAGCTGCCTAGCACAGGATATAATAGTACCCCATCTATTGACCTGTTGCACCTTGGAAGAGGAAAAATGCATTGATTTGGTATTTATAGGAGTGACTTACTCCCTAGCCAACCAGAAACATGAATTTATGGGAATCATCCTTAACTGGAAAGAATCCTTCATTAAGTTCGCCTAAAGGCTTTATCTCAAGGCCCAGATTATGGTTACAGGAAAATCCTTAACTGGATGAAGCTATCTCATCTTCTTTATTGGTCTTTAATAACATTCCTGACGTTTAACTCTAATTTAATAGTTGAAGCCTCATCTTACATCCCATCTGCATATTAAAGAGGTCATTGCGGTGATTCCATCCAGCCTGATTAAGTAACCAGGTTACCAAGTCTTAACAATAAGTTGCAGTATCATGTTTTAGCGTAAAAAATTCCCGACTTTCCCACGTCCAATATATATTGCGCCTTTTGTAAAGGAACCACCCATACTGAAAACCACTGCTGTCATCTTTTCTCTCCATAAGGCAGAAAAAGATTAGTCAGCATAAGGAAGAGGCTCCCTCTGCTGACAAAATTCAAATGCCTCAACCTCCAAGTCCTATGTCTAGTAACTCAGGCTGCTGTCATGGCTTAATGACATAATTGAGGGCACCAGTTGCAATTACAGGACTGGAAGTCAGGAGGCCAAAAAGGTCAAGTTGCAAGGCCTATATAACTTAAAACATATCCTTGACCAACGCTGGGTAAAGGCAAGATATGCCCAGGTTGGACCTGGGGATTTGCGTGATGCTACGGCCGCATTACAGTCAAGGCGTTAAAATGTACCAGCTACATTAAAATTAGAATTGTTCAATTTGGTTGCTTGGGGGAACAGGGTTTCAAAACCCATTAAATTTACAATATTGCCAATTTTGGGTAGGATCCAGTTACAATTAATCACTCAGATTCAGACTACTTTAAGTTACAGTACCCTGTCAGATGATACTGTGTAGTTTATTGATTCATTTGGCTTTGCACCAACCCCATAGATCGACGACTCTCTTACCAGTGTTTAATTATGCTTTCTTGTGAACAACTTTTCTCATTGGTCATCTGGTTTAAAAAAACGTTTGAATTAGTATTTTATGCACACTTTTTTAACTTTGTTTGACGACCTTCCACAGTTCCAATCTATTATTTTGTATGCCCTCTTTGCTCGGGGCTCTCTGTGCACCATCCTTCTTGGCGTTGTTTTGTTTCTCCTTTACTTGGAAGAGTGTTCCTTGGTAGTGGGATGGGCCCTTGCCAACCACCTCTACTGAAACTGTAGCATTTCAGACATGCTCTTGCCATTAGATGACCAACCACCAAATCTTTGGTCTCGTTGAGACTTATTCCAAGTGGAAGGCCTTTGTAGCGGTATTTAGGCACTTTGGTTATGCACCGTAGTTGGGACGTTTTTGTCCATGGTGATATCATTCTTTTTGATGGTGTGCCAGAGGGGCGTTTCTCATTTTGCTGCGTGCAATGCAACTTCCGCCCTTTCTGGCGAGTACATGGTGGGTATGAACTGTTTGAAGCCCAGGTTCTTAGGCTTCCAAGTTTCCCACCACTTCTTCCCATATACTAAAACCAGCCCTGACTTTCCACCTTTAAGAGTTGAGTGTCTGCGTCTTCTTCTACCCTGGGAGCCTGCTTGGGTGTTTTACGTTTATAAAGTTGTGTTGTGGGTGTCCAAGAGTATAGAGAGTTTGAAGCACTCCTTAGGTCCAGGGCAAACTTGTGTCGCCACTTTAATACTTTTCCATAGGCCCCTTACGCACCGCAGAGTTGGGCGTTTTATATGCCCTTATTTTTATGAATCTCCCTGTGCCTCGTGCTTACCTGTGTCTGGCGTTTCCCAAACGTCATTTTTCCGTGATGCTTTTGGTGGCCTTGTGATGGACACTCAATTGTGGCGAGTTTTACCTGAAGACTTTGTTCATCTGATTGAAGCTTTTTTGTGACTTTTTTCCCGCACCAAACTGTAAGTGTCTAGGTAATTTGGCCGTCATTGTTTCACCTAGAGCGTCCCTATAAATACTGGCCCCAAAAAGTTGCACACGCCTCTCAAAAAGTAAGATTCTTATCCTTACATCCTTTGAGTTCTGCCAAATTTTAGGGCGAGCAGGGGTCTAGCCCAAAGGTTATATTAGATGTTTCAGGCAATTCCACCATTATGTTACCTGTAATCACCCCTTATAAATATGGAGCCCCAAAATCAAGGGGTTTCCTTGAATGGGGCAGATTGTAAGTCCAGGGGAGCTCCCCTTCATTTGGATTGGGGAGTGTTCCCTTTCCCATCAAAGAAGGGGTGTCAGAATTTTTTCATCGCAGCTGCAAAGGAAGAATGTACTGGGTCAAAATCACCAAAATGGGGAAATTTCAATCATTTACAAGTTTGCAATGAACCTAAACGCGATTTAAATAATAATAGTTATATAATTAACCACAATACCTTGTCAATTCTTGGTGGAGCCCCACAAATTTGGGCAACACAATTTTAAATAACAATTAGGCAGCAATCATAAAATTGAGCAGTCAGATTATCCTGACCAAGCAATGGACCGGGGGAATCTATCAGGCGGTACTCTACCAGCCTCAACCAGGTCCTTAAAAGCGCCTACGCGAGGACCACCCCCTTTTATAGGCGTGGTGGGGGTCCCCTAAGGCGCAAAAGATTTCACAAATGGGGATTGACTGAAGATCATAAAATCATTACCTCACGGGTATGTTTTAGCCAATAGTAATTCCCCTGCTATCATTCAGACAAAATGAAGTGAGTATTTCAAGCTTTGATAGGCTGCTTTATAATATTTCCTAATTTGGATGGTAACAAGCTGTACCAAACTTACTAGAAAATCCTCTGACCCTTGATACTGTTTAAATACGGATCATTCAGATATTAAGGGATAACTTTTTCTTTCTTACCCCACATTACTAAAAAAACCTTAAAAACCCAAATTTTTTATTAGTGTAATTTTATTAAAGTTATTAAAAACTTTTGTGGGATCCAGCTGCGTTAGCACCAGCAAGCATATAAAAGCTGGATTCCTACAAAATGGTGCTCACTACAGGTGATCCCTGTACATAAAAAATAGTTGCTCTTGAAAAGCAACTAGCAAGCGTTTTATCTCTCCTTAAGGTGCTTGAGCAGTGCCCTTAAAAACTCCCTTAAGGAAAAGTTCACCCCTGGCAAAAAAAGCATTGTTACTTTTTTATATGTTTATGAAGCTGCCATGCATGGCAAAAATGATAAGCAAAAAGTTCAATACATCCTTCCCTGTTTAAGCCGCCTAGCGCAAGAAATGATAGTTCCTTACCTGGACCCTTCGCTCACTTAGAAAGAGATGAAGGAGGCTCTTTTGGATGAATTTGGATCAAAGCAAAGTCTACACAGGGAAAACAGGCCTTTATGCACCTTAGCATGTAGTAGGTGAACTGCTCATTGCCTTTGCTGAACGATTTTACCTCACTGCGCAAAGGTTATCAACCTCTAACATGCTCACCCTTAATGATGCTATCGCCGCCCTATTAACTGGGTTATCTTCTCAGACCTCTATAACCAGGCATATCATATCAGTGAAACGCCATTAAAAAAATATCCGTGATCTAAAGGAGGCTTTAGTAGATGTTGCCGATTTCCATTCATGTGCAACAATGAATGAAGTTGAGGTAAAACCTTCAGCTATCACCATTGAGGAGCTACCGCCTGTTGAACAGTTGGGAGTGAGCCCACCAGTGCCTATCCTCCCTGCAAAGCCTGCTTCCTCAGTATGACTTAAAAAGGTTATCACTCTTATTATAAATCAGAGACCTGTAAGGTAGCAAATACCATACTTCTGCACAAGCGCATCAAAGATACTGTGCCTTCTCCTCCAGCTAAGCTGGTAAATGCGCACCCTAAGGCTACCCAATCTTCTGTGGCCATCTCCCCTACCTCCATCACGGCCTTGCCCATTGTTGAGAAAACCCTTGAGGAAGAATCTGAGGGGGCTACAATGACTTTAATTGATATATATTGGGAGCCCTTGTGGAAGTAGAGGTTCCTGATCATTTGAACGCTGGAGGAGTAGAAGAGACCACCATACCTGAGGAAACCTAGCTCAGCCAAATTCTAGGTGTCCAAAAGTTATTAACACTGCTAGCGATGGTGACCAATACTTGGCTGGCTTGATTTGCCCTCTTCAGAGGGTTCATCCCATAAAATCCATCATTGATAAATATCATGAGACTGCTAAAAAGCTAACCTCCACCTTCCGGCTCAAGGAGGTCTTAGCTTTGTCACCTAATTTTGGAGGAACGCTCACTAAGGTTGAAGTGGTCATTCAAAAGGTCCAAATACTGGCTATCCTGGACACTGGCTCCCCAGTTAACTTGATATTCACAAAGCTTATCAAGAAGATAAAGCTAGCGCCTGACTTGGAATACACGCAAGGATTTGGAACCTCTGTCCCAATTAATACCTGTGCTATTGGGACATATTCTTCCCTTCCCATTCGAGCTAGGAAGCTCAATCTATCAGCCCCTGCTGTGGCTTTAGATATCAACGCGCATGATATGCTCATTGGCACTCAATTTATGATTGAGTATGAGGTAATGATCAACCTGAAGAAAGGTTACCTCTCGTTACTCAACTATGAAGTTTCGTTAGTCTTATCCTATAAATAATCCAGAAAGTACAAATACTTTTGACTTTTTAAATACCTACTCTCAGCTATACCTTTGTCTTACACCACTTCTTGGCGCAACAAAAAGAAATTACCTTATTCAGTGGATGCTAGAAAATGTATCCCTTTTTATGCTGCAGACGAGGTTTTGATTAATCCTGGTGAACAACGAGTGGTTGACACAAAAGTCATGCTTTTAATCCCACGCTAATGTTTGTTGCATTTCATTAGTATTGAGGGCGCTAGTCCCTTGGAGCCTCGGGTATTGCCTGGCGTTCTTGACCCAGCTTACCAGAGGCCCATTACTTTGCTGTTGAAGAACCTCACCTCAAAGGACAAAGTTGTAAAAAACACCAGGAGATTAAAAGAGGCTTATTAGTCCCTGTGGAGGGCATTGAACAAATTCACTCCATTGGGTTCTATGATGGATATGGGCCTGCCAACGGATAGCCTGGTATGTACCTTACCCAACGTTCATATCTCGGATGAGTTGACTCAGATGAACTGGAAAAATTTCACAATCTCCTTGAAGACTATAGCAATATATTCTTCAAATCAGATAATGACTATGGCCACGTGAAGGGCTGGTTCCACTCCATTGATGAGGGTGATGCCCATCTTATTAGGTCAAAACTTTACCACAAATCAAAGGTGGAAGAACAGCAAATGAGGACAGATCTTCTGTTATTAATAGACGCGGGATTGTTAGTTCCTTCAAAAAGCACTTGGTCTTCCCCCTCTTGCTAATAAAAAAGAAAAACGGAGGTCATTAGATAGTCATGGACTACCTCAAGTTTAATAGCCTCACAAAGAAGGATACCAACCCTAACCCTCACATTGATGACACCTTGGCCCAACTCTTTGGCTCTAACTTCTTTTCTGCCATTGACTTAGCTAGCGGCTATTGGCTAATAAACCTCTCCCCTGAATACCAGGATAAATGTGCTCTCATATGTAATGAGGGTCTCTTCTAACCAACCCAATTAACTTAATGGTTTTGCAACGCACCTGCAACTTTCCAGCGTGCCATGGACCATATAATGCATGACTTGAAGTTATGTTACATCATCGTTCACCTCGATGACATCACAGAGTTTTCAAAAACTTTTAACAAACATCTTGATCACCTGAAGGAGGTGTTTTAACGACTACATAATTCTAATATCAAGTAAATCTCTCAAAGTGTACTTTCTTTCAAAAGAAACTGGATTTCCTCGGACATTCCATTTCTCAAAGGGAATACAACATACAAAGTAAGGTTGAAGCAATCTCAAAAATGCCTCCTCCTAAAAATTTAAGGGATATTCAGGTATTTTAGGGATGATGGGATATTACCATCAGTTCATCCTTAAGTTTTCCCAGCTCAGCGAGCCTCTTGTCCACCTATTGACTAAGAACACTCCTTTTCAGTGGGGTGCGGAACAGAAGTATGCTTTTGAGACGCTGAAGCAACTGCTGCAACAACGCCCTATCCTACAGCACCCAGATTATAATAAACCCTTAATCTTATTCACTGACGCTTCGGACTATGCTATTGGGGCCAACTTAGCCCAATTAGATGAAAACGGTGTAGATCATCCTGTATCCTATTTTAGTAAGATGACGTCAAAGGCTGAACGTAACTACAGTTTAACGGAGAAGGAGTGCCTTGCTGTTCTGTTAGTTTAAGCACTACCGCCCTTTTCTATATGAAACCACCTTCACAGTTGTTACAGACCACGCATCCCTAAAGTTGTTACAGACCACGCATCCCTAAAGTTGTTACAGAACAGGAAGCATCCTACTCATTGGCTAGCCCGCTGGGCGCTTAAGTTCCAGCCTTATGATATGAAGATCAAACACCATGCTGGAACCCGTCACTTTAATGTTGATGAGTTGTTTCGGCTACCAGACCTTCACCTAGATAATAGTGAGGCGGAGAGGCTACATGATCTCTTAATAACCCCCAATGACTGGGAAGATGATGATGAGCCTGTACAGAAAAATGGTAGCCCAACACTCCCTTAACACTAAAGTTAATAATGGGAAGTTGTATAAGCAGGTGAGGACAAAATGGCTGCCTTACCTTTGGCCCTCAGAACTTTTACCTGCTATCCTAGAAGCTCACTCCAAACTAGGTCATGGAGTGGCCAAGAAAACTTATGAGTGGATTAAGGATCGGGTTTATTTGGATGAAATGATGGAATCTATTGTTGATGTCTTGGAAGCCTGCCTTACTTGCAAAAAGAAATCCAGTTTCAAGACTATATATCAGACTCAACCAATCACCCCTCAACAACCTTTCCACACCACTAGTCTGGATGTAGTAGGTCCCCTTCCTCAGACAATTAGTGGTAACCGAATTATCCTTGTAGCTATTGACCACTTCACTAAGTGGTTTGAAGCCGTGGTTATCCCTGTTCAAACGGCCAAGGCCACAACCACCTTTTTACATCAATATATTCTCTTTCAACATGGCTGTTGTCAAGTACTACTCTGCGATAATGGTAAAAACTTCACCTCCAGAGTAGTAAAAATCCTGGCCACCTCCATGAGGGGCTCAACAACTTTTCTCAGCTCCATACAATCCATCTACCAACGGGACAGTGGAGAGAGATAATGGAACTTTGGTATCCATTTTACGCAAAATGGCCTCTTCAGATCCACTTGACTCGGATCAATTCTTACCCAGTGCCCTTATGGCTTACCAGACAGTTATTATTGGATCTTGAAAATGTCCCCATTCCATATCTTGTATGGTTGGAACCAGGAATACCTGCTCTTTTAGTTAAAGATATATTCTCCTCTAGAGTTGAGAAACCTGAAAAAATCATGCGCAGATTAGCTCAGCGCATCATCCAACTCCAATTTGAGGCAATGACTAATTTAGAAACCATGGAGACAAAAGAAGGGCAGGAGGCCAATGAGCTCAGAACCCCTACCTACATTCCAAGTGTCTGGCATGGTATTATACTACCATAGCTGCATCATTCCTAGAAGTTGTAAGCTTGGATCAATCTGGGAAGGTCCCTTCACCATCACCTACAAAAGAGGCAATGAATACTCTATGAAATACTAGCTGCTGGAATCACCATCAACTAAGTACATTGCCACTTCCTTTGATTCTATTATCCCCCCAACATTCTTGAGGGGGTGATGTTGGACATTTTCCCTCGCAGCTGCAAAAGAAGAATATCTTGGGTCAAAATTTCTAAAATGGGAAATATCAGCCATTTACAAGTTTTAAATGAACCTAAACGCGATTTAAATAATAGTAACAATATAATCAACCAAAAGACCCTGGTCAGTACTTGGTGGAACCCCACAATTAGGGTAACACAATTTTGTATAATAAATGGGCAGCAAGCATAAAATTGAGCAAGCAGAAAACCTTGAACACTCTATGGACTGTGGAGAATCTATCATGTGGTACTCCCCCAGCCCCAACCAGGTCCTTCAAAGCGCCTACATGGGGACCACCCCTTTTAAAGGCATGGTGGGGGTCCCCAAGGTGCAAAAGATTTCACAAATGGGGATTGACTGAAGTTCATAAAAGTGTTACCTCACAAGTACATTTTATCCAATAGTAATTCCTCTGCTATTATTCAGTCAAAATGAAGTGAGTATTCTAAGCTTTGATAGGCGGCTTTATAATATTTCCTGATTTGGATATTAAAAAAGCCATACAAATTTACTAGTAGATTCCCTCTGACCTCAATACTGTTTAAATATAGATTGGTCAGATATTGAGGGGATCACTTTTCATTATTATCCCACTTTACTAATAAAAACTCTTAAAAACCCTAGTTTTTTATTAGTATAATTTTGTTAAAATAATTGAAACTTTTATGGGATCCAGTGGCGTTAGCATCAGCAAGCACCTAAAAACTGGATTTCTATAGGGCCAAGAAGGCCAGCGGCCCCCTCATCTCCCAGGGTGATCTTGCCCATGTGGTGGATGAGCGGTGTGCCACTGCTTATCCTTTGAGGGTCCTGCTCCCAACCCCAGTTCTAACGTCCAAAGAATTAATATGGCGAATTGAGGGAATCTGTAGCAAGTCAGAAAAGAATCAGCATCCATATGGGGCAAAGGAGCTGAATATGATTAAAAGCAACGAACCTTCAAGCTTAATAGTCAACTGTTGCAAACCATTGGTAACAAAGCTCAACAGGCGTGTCCCCACAGCGGAAAAATTGGTTTTGTCAAATCTTTGGTAACACTCACCAATGGCATCAGACCATTGCTGAAAGTTGCCGCCAGTTTGGAAACCTCCTTAAAAATATTAGGAACAAGGCTAATGGGTGCATACCTACAATAAAGAAAGCGTCCAAGTTTGAACCCTCAGTGGAACTCTCCAATGGCATCAGGATATCATCAAAAGTTGCCAACAGTTCAAAACCCTTCCCAAAATATCAAAATCCTCATCTGACGAATCCCACTTGGCCAAATGGATACCAAAGCAACTGGGTGAGTGTGGGTTGGGTCCCCCAACCCCATTCCCAACCTTTTGGGACCGCCCTTACGTGGGGGTGGCCTAAAGAGGTTCCCATTGCCCATCAGGAAAGACGCCGTCATGCTAATTATCAAAAACGCGGAAAATTCACAATATGGGCGTCCATAGACAAACCAACAGTGACTAAGCCCACCACTGACAATTTAAAGTTGGTTCAAATTTTATTTAACTGAGGTAAGCTGACCAGGGGACGGACATTACCAAACTAAAAACTAAAATCATAATAAAAAATTAACAATTTAAACAAAATGCCCAAAATGGATGGATCGATTGAATCATACCTAACATATATCCAACCAGGTGGGTAACGAATACTGCTATCCCTCCATGGTGGATGGGGAGGGGGGATCGGGGGGCTCATCTTTGGCTGCATCCATCTCAACCCAGAGTAGGGTGCATGTTAAGGCAGATAGTAAGGGTGTGGGGGCATCAGCGGTATGGGGTTCAATATCCTTGATGACTGGAACTTCCAAATAGTTGCCAGCCATCATAATGCCAACGATGTATTTGGCCAAAGCGTCTTCAGATTTGAGGTGGGCGTCTTGGAGTTTAATGAATGTGGCAATGTTGGTTTGGGTTATTTTTGCTTTCAGATTCCGTGCTACTGTTACCACGTTCTGGATGGCTTCAGTGACATTTTTGTGTAAAGTTTTCATATTGATCTTACTTTGTGTAGTAAGATCTTTGGGAATAATGAGAAGTGGAATTCCTCCTGCGAGCGCAGCCACAGATTTTGCGGCAGCTTTGTGGAGTGGATGGCAATCTGGTGTGGTGGCTGCTTCTACTGCAAGCTGGTGATCGCTGTAGAACGGTTTGGTTTTAGGTTGTGGGACATATTTCCAAGTCAGGAATTTTGCATCCCATTCTGCATTACAGAGCCGCTCAACTTGCAGCGATGGCTCTTCAATGACATTACCTGATTCGTTGATTTCATCCATTAATTCCCATGGGTTTTGGTTGAATTGGATTGGGGAATCAGTGTACAGTTGAAAATTTGTTTGATTTGTTTGCAGATGCATGGGATTGAACTGGGATCCAATCTGATGTTTTATTGGAGGAATTTTTATGGCATTGGGGTGGGGAGGAGGCTGATTGGTGGCTGCAGGTGCAGCAGCTGCATCAGGCTTTGGGGGTGGAGGAGGTAGGATTGTGCCTCATACCTGAAATTGTACAGGGTGGGCATCAGATTGGACGTCAGTGGATGAGTCATTTGATCCATCCATCATGGTTGAGTAGGGGCATTTGCGTTTTGAGTGGTCTAACTTGAAACATGATGGACAGATTGTCCGCCTGCCCTTGACGCGGGCCCAAAATGGATGGTCAGGCGCTGAGGAAATAACAGTGCTTGGTGGAATTTCTGCTGCAATTTTACTAAATTAAGGGCTTATTGTGGCATATGCCCAAGGCCCAGCAAGTCATGTGGCCCCATTTGGGACCACAAATTGTAGGATGGAGTTGGAGCCATAGGCCGCCAAACTGTCCATCAGCTCCTGGTGGAGCATTTTAGGGGGAGGTGGGTGGGCAGGCCAGCAAACTGGACCACTGAAGTGGTGTCCGCTGGGAGCTGAGTCTGAGTTGTGGGGAGAGGGGTGCCCTGGAATACCAGGGGCACAGTTGCTGCAGTGGCAGCGTCAGCTTTGCAGGTGAATCTTTGGTCAAAATACCCCTTGTAGGGGTGGAAATTGATAAATCTAGTGGGTATCATCACCGCCTGTGCCATTTTGATAATGGCTTGGTCATGGTATGGGAATAGTTTCCCATATTTGACCCTTAGGCCATAAAGCATGTTGCTCCAGGGGAGCACTAGGGGGCAGCGTGGTAATGCTTGGGTATGAGTAAGGTGGGCGTCCAGGTCCTTAGGTGGAACGAATTGGCCCATGGGTTTAGAATGACTGAGTGAACCAGTCCTAGCGCGTTTTCCTGCCGGACACAAAATGGTGGGGGGGAGTTTCACCGCTGCCCCACACTGGAGCAGCTGGTGGAGAATCCGAGGATATTGGAGTGAAACTACTACAGGCAAATATGATTTCTTTTTTTAAATTTATGTAATTTGGCTTGGAAAGTTATGCTGAGTGGAAAGAAAAAGTAAAGTTGGTTCAAATTAATTTTGTTTTCTTCCCTCTCTTGCTCAAAGTTTGTCAGGTAAGGAGAATCTCAAGGGTCCTGATCCCGCGCTTTCATAAGTTATTCCCCAAAGTAATAATCTACTCAAGAAGTCATAACACTTATAATATTGACAGTTGATTTTCTAATTTTAATTTCTTGAAAATTTCTGCACTTAAAATTCAATTTTTGTTATGACGAATTTAAACCTCCCATTCTAATTCTCCTTTTTTCATCACCCAAACCCACAGGCCCTGAGGCCGTGACAGCCTGGTTTGTTTCTGGGTTGCTATTTACAATTATGACTAAAGGCACTCTCTGGTGAAATCTCTCATAGCCTAATTTAACGTTGTTCAAGCAGCATCTCCTCTGGAATTTGGGCTTGCCATTTGGGTGACTTTGCATCCAGACTGGCAGGCCAGTCTAAACTTTAATTGCCGCTTTCCTGGCACAGAGCTCCTTATGATTCCCTCCCCATTTTGGTGGAATCTGAGGGTTTATCAAGTATATCCCTAAAAATATATAAAAGTGAGTTAAGTAAAAATGAATTTCTCTCTGCACCATGTTTGGATGGTGCAGGCGGTGTCATCATTGAAGGGCCTGGTGGTGATGGCCTTGCATACGATTTATAACCAGCCACCAAATCAGGTAGGCCCCATTGATGCAAAATATATACAAAACAACGAGCCGTTCATCAGCTCTTGAAGCTTTGAGGTGGACCCCATTTATTTGTACCAGATTACCCCAGAGAACCCGCGCTTGACCCCTACCATGATCTGTAGGACACAGGAGGTGGAGAAACAACTAATATTACAATATGGAACTATTTAAGCAACTGCTGTAGATATGTTTGGATATTTGGCTTCAGTAGTGAGAGTGCCAATTATAACTCTCCATTTTAATTCAAAACCTACCCTGGAATCATGCTTATTCCTGATGAAGATTTTTCTGGTGAGGTGTTATTGTTATCTGCTTTGAATAAAGACCATTAAGGATTGTTTTTGCTGACTTCTACCCTTTCATCCCTATAAGCAAAATCAGCACAACTATTTTGCTGGATACAGGAGCCTCTGAGAATTTTATTGACAAAGACCTAGCTGACTACCTTAAGTTGAATTACTTGCTAGATGTTAGGGTTAAGGGAGGGCTTACCAAGGTATATAGACTCTGGAGGTTCTGGTGTTAGAGGGTTATCAAGTTGGCAAGTATCATTTGGCTGACCGCTTTCAAGCAATCAAAGACATCTTGTACCCCATTATTTTGGGAGTGGAGTAGTTGTCATGGCTTAATGATATTGTTGAGGGCACAGAATTCAAGGATAAAGCTGGACGTCAGGAGGCTAATAAATTTAAGTTGTCATGCCTCCCTGACTTTAAACATGCCATAGACCAACACTGGGACAGGAAAAATATGCCCAGGTTGGTCCTGGGAGTGTGTGTAATGCTCATCCTGGCGTAACAGCCAGGGCATTAAAATGCACAGCTACGTTTAAAATCCTGACAGTACGTTATGTTTGCTGGAGGAACAGGATTTTTAAAACCTGTTCCATTTTAATGTTACTAAATTGGGTCAAGTCTAGTTACAATCTATAATTTGAGTTCATTTAGTTTTGAGTTATAAGACCCTGGCCAATAGTAGTGTATGCCTATTGTTTCGCTTAGGCTTAGCACCACTTCTTCTCATTTATGACTCGCCCTCATTGCTTAAGTATGTTTCCATGAGACCAACTTCCCTCATTGGTCGACTTTTCTAATAAAAATGCACATTAGCTTTACATTTTTTATATATGGTTCCTTGGAAACCTTGTGCGTGGACCTCCTTAAAGAGGTCTTTAACAAAATTGGTTCCTTTATTTTTAGCAAGATTATTTACCATATCTGGTGCACCGCTGGCCGTCCTGGTCCCCTCCAGATCGAGGCACCCTAGCCCCCCAGCACGGATCTCCACTTGGTTATAGACTCCCCTTATGGGTCCAACCAAGCTTTGTTGTTTTTGGCTATATACTAATATATAACGCGTTGTACACCCTTGCCTTAGGTCCCTTGTGCTATAGCACATTCCGCGGTGCCCTGTTCCCAATATTGATAATGACTAGTTCCCTGGAAGTATGGCTGTGCACCCTGTACCACCTCTGTGGGAATGGGAGAGTTACAGACACTCTCCTTATAGTGGTGGCGAAATCTTGATGTCAAAGCTAATTTGAACGGCAACACCATAACATTAACTTTGAAGAATTAATATTGAATAATTGTTCCTTTGTCTAAAGCTAACTCTCAAGGCGACTGCCCCAATGACCCAAGATCCACGCTCCTCAATAATTCTCCATTACTGAAGCCCTCTCTGTAAGTACGCTTACTCTTCCTGTTTGAAGGGTTGAAAACTTTGTTTGATGCGGCTTCAGCCAATGTACTACCGTCTCATTAAGAGTTTGATTGCAATTTTAAGCTCACCACAGATCTATTGCGTATATCTTCTCACACTTACCCTTTGAATGTACGGAAAAAAGCGTCCATAGATGTGTGGGTTACAGAGCAGTTAGCTAAAGGGACTATATTTCAGCGTACCTCTCCTGTATGCTCCCCACTTCTATTCGTGGAGAAAGCTGATGGTACCCTATGCCCATGTGTAGATTATGGAAATCTCAACAATGTCACAATACCAGACTTATATCCCATTCCAGTGGAATCACAGATTGCTCACTATGTATAGATGACGGAAGTCATCTTCAAACTGGATTGCTTAAACGCGTTTAGTCAAACTTATATCAAGAAGGACCAGGAGTGGCTAACTGCATTCTGTACCAGAAAGGGACTTTTCAGTTTCAAATTATTCCTTTGAGCTTAAAAATCGTTTAAGCTATCTTTCAACGCCATAAAGGTGTGGTTTTGGTTTACCTTCTGGGTGTATGCGCGGTAACATACATGGACGACATTCTGGTGATTCCCCTGATCATGAGTCCCATGCAGTAAGCATTTGGCAGGTGGTGGAGAGGTTAAGGGTAGTCAAACTTACGCTGAAGATCAGTAAGTGTGAATTCTTAAAATTCCAGGTCATTTTCCTGGGCAACGTCAATTTTGAACAAGGCCACATGATATACCAGACAAGGAGAAGGCAATCTGGTGAATGGCTCACCCCAACTTTGGTCAAGGAATTGAGGAGTTTTTGGGGACGTGTAAGTTTCTATAAAAATTCATAATAAATCTTTCTAAAATGGTTGCGCCCTTGTATAAGGCGAGTGGAGCAAGAGTGATCCAGTGGTCCTCCGTTCTGTAGGATGCTTTCCAATTGGTAAAGTGCACCCTGTTGTCCACATCCATTTTTCATCATGTAGATACTGGAAAGGAGTTTATTTTTGCTACTGATGCCTCTAACTTTGCCATAGAGGCTGCCTTATTACAAGTGGGCGGAAATGGAATAAAGCTCCTGTGGGATATTTTTTCAGAAAGATGTCTTTACTAGAGTTAAACTACGCCATTTACAACAAAGAGTTATTAGTAGTGGTTGAGGAACTGACCTATTGGCGTCATCACTTTCATGGCTCCTCCCAACCATTCTGTGTACGTACAGATCATTGTGCCTTACTGTACTGCTGCGCACCTCATGTATTAACCCCACGGCAAACCTGCTGGCATGAGACCCTGGCCCAATTTGCATTTTTCTATGAGTTTACAAAGGGCAAGGAGATTGGCTTGGCGGATGTCACAATTCCAATATGATTGGATGATAAACCCTAGGTCATGAGGGCAGGATGGATGGATCCACCGAGATTGATATGAGTAATGGTAATTTGAGAACCTCAAAATCAGGTGATATTGGGTTGTTGGAAAATCACCTCAAATTTGGCGTCATAAGATTAACAAATGAAGAATTGACATAACCAATGAGATACGGCAAATTGAGTTACTAAGCCAAGAAAGTGGTATCATCTTAAGTTGCCACAATATAAGTGGAATGAGATGATTGAGGAGGTTAAGTTGTTTTGTAGTTTGAGAGTTAGTGGAACAGCGAGAATCAGCTGTATTAATTATATTAAATAAAGAAGAGTTGTGGGATCAAGTGCTCCATAATTATTTTAAAGACTATTCTTTTATTTCCAGGACAACGATCATCACATTGTTGGTCCTAATTGCTCAGTGGGTTAACCCTGTGCAAAGACCCATCAGTTTATCCCTCACATATTGCCGATTTTATAATAGTGTTGCTCATTACAGGGGGCCCATTGATCAATTATAAATGATAAAAACTCAGTTGCCAGCTATGTTGCATCAATGTTGTTTTGATAAATATCCTACCCAGCACTCCAGGTCATTTGCCTATGAGGAGCTGAAACTGGCATTGGATGCTGTGCTTATAAAACAAGATGAGCTGCTCCAGGAGGTCTACTGCAATAAGCTTCCTCAATTTAATCGTGAAGGGAATATTCATGGGTACTTTAAGCGATTTGAGATTGCAACTGAAGGAGTCTTAGATTGACAAAGATCAAAACTGTTAATTTCTTCCTTGGATGTTGGAAGTGCTGATCAAGTCGTCTGTTACCTTTCAGGTAGTGCCCTTATATACCAAGAAGTCAAAGACACGGTGCTGAGGTTGTTCAGCGGAACTGCAAAGATGTCACAGCGGAAGGCCGAATTTTTGACCATCAAGTTTCAACGGAATAAAACTCTCACCGCGTTTGCTAAGCAATTTATGGCAGAAGCTCATGTGCTAATTGGGGCCAGAGTTTTATCCGAAGCTGATGTGTGTATTGCAATGACTTCTGCTGTGAAGCCAAACCATGAGTTACATAACATAATGGCCCCACTGTTATTTGAAGATGTACCTTTTCTTCAACTTGTTCAGTTTTTTCACCATATATCAGCCAACTTCCCTCCACCTAATGCCGAGTGGAATCCTTCTGCTATAACTGCTGAACCATCATATTTGAGGAACTTTATCAGTCCAGTTCAGATTTCACCAATTTATCATCAGCAGTTAAACGTCCACCCCATTCCTGCTTATTATCCTTGCCAGCTATCGCCCTAGACCTGTTTATGCTGTTCATTTCCAGCCCAACTCTTGATGTGGTTTGTATTGCATTAATCAAGGAGGTGGGCCCTATGAGGTCAGCTGTTTTAAATGCAGTCGTCAGGGGCATCTGGAATGATGGTGCCCTAATCAACTGGCCTCTTGTGTACAGCTGGAACAGTAAAGCCAGGGAAAAAGTCAGAGCGGAGTAGAGAAGGGACTCTCTATCTCCGCTATACCAAACCCAAACGTCCCACCTGAATTAAAATTAAAATATTCAGCAGAAGTTCCCTTGCACAATAAGTCAGTTTTATATCAGCAGCCAGTTGGAAGGTAAATGTTATGACATGAGTTCAGTCTGCAGCTATGGTGGAAAAGGGGTCTCAGATGCAGGTCAAGCCGTATGCTTGTCAAATGTTCAACCAAGTAACCCCTGAAAAGTTAGACCCATCCTTAGATGCACCTTTCTTGCAAGCAGTAAGCATCGCTCTTCCAGTAAAAACTATTATAAAACAATACCCCATAAAAGGTGGGGGGATTGCGTGTTTCCTTGGAAACAGGGATTCTTTAGATGTCCATGTTATAAACAGTCAAGATGCATCTTACTCCATATGTACTTACTTTGACCTGGTTGTAGCTAAGACCCAAGTTCAAGCCATCATAGATGCCTGTGCCCCTGTCAACATAGTCTCCACCAAATTGGTGGCCAGGTTGGCATTAAAACTGGATGTGGAACACCAGATGGTATACGGCATTGCTGGAGTGGTAGATACAATATCTGAGGGAGCATACAGTGTGCTTCCGCTGAGGTTTGGTTCTATTGTTGTGGTAGTTCCATCTATAGTGTTACCAAATAGCAATTACAATCTGTTAATTGGAACTGCCTTCTTGCGACACTATGGGGCTGTTATTGATATGACAAATGAGACTTTTGAAATATTGGGTCAGCAAATCCCAATCCATTTTACCTCTAGCGGAGTACCAAATTATCCGGTGCATATGTGGAATATTAATCTAGCTTATAGCGACAGAGTAGTTCCAGTGCTCTACCATTGATTAAAGGGAAAAACCTGGGACCTTCCTCAACAGATATATGAATATCTAGGGCTGCCTCTCAGAGCTGCCAGACCTATATCTACCTCATCTGGGCATCAAGTTATATTGAACACTGACTTGGTGATTGAAATTCCAGACGGACTCTATGGGAATTTTATTGGGCCATATCAGCAATTGCAGTTTGAGCCCCATGTGACTCCAGGCATTATACTATCAGGGCAGGGGGAGATCAAGGTTTTACTTGCAAATTTACAGATGGAACCACTGCAAATCTGCTACCACCAAATAGTGGCATATTACACTTAATCCCCATTGAGGAGGTTCTTTCAGTTCATGACTTTGGGTCACTGGATGAATTTAGTCTGCCTTTCAAACCACAGCTCAAAGTAATGGCAGTTGTTTCGCGTAATAAATTAATGGTGCTTAAACCACAGAAGGATAGGGCAATTGCTTTATTTTTAAAAAATATAAAGAGATTTTTGCTGTCAACGACCATGATTTAGGATGTGCGCGGGGGGTGGTTCATAAGCTGGACACTGGAAATCATTCTCCAATCAGGTCAAGGACGATCTACCAATCAAGGGTGGTGGAAGAAGTAGTAACTGAGGAAATTGACAAGCTACTAGCGCAAGGGATGCTTGAACCATCGAAGAGTCCAAGGGCTTCTCATGTTCTTATTGTAAAAAAAAGGACGGCACCAACTGCATAGTAATAAACTACCAAAGGCTCAACAGCATCACTAAAAAGGACTCATATCCCTTACCACGAATTGAAGACGCTTTAAATCAGCTAGGGGGAGCTCATTTCTTCTCAGCTATGGACCTGATATCAAGCTATTGGCAAATCGAGTTGCCACTGGTGGAGAAGGAGAAGTGCATGGCAATTACATCTAAAGGTCTTTTCCAACCAACCCATATGCCACAAGGGCTGTGTAATGCCCCAGCTACATTTCAAAGGACAATGGACACTATTCTTGGGGACCTAAAACTGTCGTTCATCCTTGTATACCTTGACAACATTAATGTTTTCTACCAAACCTTCTCTGAACACCTCAATCATCTAGAAGCTGTATTCTACTGGCTCGCTGAGGCCAACATTAAGAGTAAACCCTGGAAATGCCACTTCTTTAAGGACCAGCTGGAGTACCTGGGGTTTGTGGTTGATGCCACAGAGCTGAGACCTCAACCATCCAAAGTGAAAGCTATTTGAATAATGACTCTACCCAAAAGCAAGTGTGATATACAGGTTTTTTTGGGAATGGTCGGATATTACTGGAGCTTCATCCCTAAATTCAGCTGTATTGGGATACCACTATTTGAGTTATTAATAGGGGCACTATTTTTGAATGGACGGAACGTCAGCAATGCATTTTTGATATGCTTTGAATGGCATTAACCAGTAAACTGGCGTTACGCTATCCCAATTTCAAAAAAGAGTTCATCATCCAGATGTATGCATCCCTTTCCGCTGTAGGGGCAGTCCTATCCCAAAAAGATGAGGAAGGAGAAGAGCACCCCATAGCATACTGTAGTCATAGTTTGAACAGCCATGAGCGCAATTACACCATGACCAAGTGGGAGTGCTTGGTGGTGATCTACGCCTATAAGCAAGATTGGGTGTATTTGCATGGGGTGAAATTCAAAGTTGTAATGGATCATGCCTCGCTACGCTGGTTACAAAATCTTAAAGAACCAGAAGGACGTCTAGTCAATGGGCTCTTAAATTTAAGGCATACAATTTTAAAATTCTTCACTGACCCGGAGCAAAACACCAGAATGCCAATTGTTTATCAAGATTAACTACAATTGCACTTACAGCAGATCTGAGTGATATCATGTTTGATAAGATGCTTATTGGCAAGTACAACGATGAACCTCCCCCATTCATCAAGGTATTGGACGGAATAAGGGCCAATACATTCCAGAAAAATGGGGAATTATATAAGCGGATAGGGGACACTACCATGAATATCTCAAGACCTTCCACCCACCCAACTATTATTATGAGCACACACCAAGCGGTTGGACATGGTGGAGTGTGTAAGACCATGGAATTATTGTAGCTTTGGTATTACTGGGAAAGCATGAACTTCGATGTACTTGATACTATCTCCTCCTTTCACCAATGCCAAGTAGAAAAGCCATTCTGCCAGAAGACTTCATACCAGTTAGTGAAGCCGCACTTCGCCTGGCACACCGTTTCAATTGATGTTGTGGGTCCCTTGCCAACAGTGGCAAACTGGTTCAAATACATCCTGGTAGCAATCAAACACTTGATTAGGTGGGTTGAGGCGTGACCAATATGCAATTTGGGGGCACTAACGGTGGCAAGTTTGTTAAGGAGTGTATAATACAGCAACATGGCTGTCCCCAATTCATCCTTATTGACAACGGAACAAACTTCACTTCACACATTCTACCTAAGATTAACGAGCTGATGGCCATTCATGGGGTCCTAACAACTCCAAATCACCCCAAGTCCAATGGAATTAATGAATGGGTTAATGAGACCCTATTGAACATTCTCTGAAGTTGGTTACTGACAGGCCCTCTGATTGGAGTACCCTCCTTTCTACTGCGGTGTTCACCTACAACATTAGCTACCATTCTGCCACAGGGAAAAGTCCCTTTCAATTGCTTTACAAATGGCACCCCGCTCTGCCCACCCTCCTATATGCATGTATAGAGGACACTGGCGTAATGGATTTGCAATGCTATTTGACCGTTCTAACAAATACGCTGATCAAATTACAAACTGAAGCATACTCATTCAGCTTAACCAAGAGAATCAAAAGCCAGGCTGCTGATCAGGTACATCAGAGTGGCCTAGCACAGTTCAATGATAGAGACATGGTCCTATTCCATGATCAACATGGGTCTTTCCAGAAACACAAGATGGCCAGTATCTGGATCAGACCATTTAAAGTCATTGAGAAGACAGGTATAGATGCATATAATATCAAGGACCCACTAGAAGTTGGATCATCAACCAAGTGCATGAGAAGCTCCTCTGGGCTTATAAGCAATAGGAGCCTTATCATCCATTTAGGAGGGGGTAATGCCGCGATTCTAATATGACTGAATGATAAGCCCTAGGTCATGAGGGCGGAATGGATGGATCCACCAAGATTGATATGAGTAATGGTAATTTGAGCACCTCGAAATTAGGTGATATTGGGTTGTTGGAAAATCGCCTCAAATTAGGCGTCGTGAGATTAACAAATGAAGAATTGACATAACCAATGAGATATGAAAAATTGAGTTACTAAGCCGTGAAAGTTGTATCATCCAAAGTTGCTACAATATAAGTGGAATGAGATTACTGAGGAGGTTAGGTTGTTTTGTAGTTTGAGAGTTAGTGGAACAGCGAGAATCAGCTGTATTAATTATATTAAATAAAGAAGAGTTGTGGGATTGAGTGCTCATATTTATTTTAAAGTATATTCTTTTATTTCCAGAGCAACGATCATCACATTGTTGGTCCTAATTGCTCAGTGGGTTAAACCCTGTGCAAAAACCCTTCAGTGTATCCCTCACATATTTCCAATTTTATAAACAGCGGATGCTTTGAGCTAAAACCCTGCACTGGCTCCTGATCAAATGGGTAGAGGTGCATAATAACCACTTGAAAATCCGCTGTTTAAGATTGTGTCTCAAATTACCTCTCCCTTGGCCCATGGGCCAGCGCTTGCTCCTCTGGTAAATGTGGAGGAATATGGTATGTTTAGAAAGGTAGTTCTTTCACAGCCTTTTTCATCCAAATATACCATGGTCCTCACCAAGAGCGAGTTAAATTAGGAGGACATTACCAGGAGTTACCACATGAAGGATGAGATGGTGTGGTTTCAGGGGCGCCTATGGGTTCCTGATGGACCACTTCTCCTGGAAATCATCTGGTACCATCATGATGGAATTACCGCTGGTCATCTTGGGAAGGCAAAGACTCTAGAGCTAATTCTCCGCACTTATAATTGGAAGGGTTTAGCCATGCAGGTTGCCAAGTAGTGTAAAGAATGCCTGGTCTGTAACCAAATGAAACTGAATCGCCAGCCACTTGCGGGGTTGTTGGTACCAGTTCAAAAAACTGAGGTCCTTGGACTTCTTTATTAGTAGATTTTATTGGGGAGTTACCAGCATCTGAAAGCTATGACGCCATCATGGTAGTGGTGGACCATTTTACTAAGTTCGCCAACTTTATTCCTTGCAGAACTACATTAACTCTGGCTGATATGGGCAGGCTCTTTTTGATTAATGTGTTCGCCCTTCATGAGGGTGCCTCAGGAGATAATTAGTGATTGGGGCAACAGATTACCTCTGCCTTTTGGGAAAAGTTGTGTAAGGCTCTTCAAATTCGCCCCTGCCATTATACTTCCTATCACTCCAATCTGATGAGTAGACCGATTGAGTGAACCAGTGCTACAAACAGTTCCTGTGGGTTAAACTGCCGCAGACCATAAAGATTGGGTTTCTCACCTTCCCATGGCCCAGTTTAGCTATAACAACACTCAACATGCATCTATCAGTTGTTCCCCACATTTCGCAATCATGGGTTTAACCCCACCTTCAACATGGAGCCCAGCTGTGAATCCAAAGTGGAAATGATGGAAACTTTTCTATGACTATCAAGAAAGTACACCAGGGGGTTACTACGAATTTGAGCGGCGATGCAAGTTTATAAAGAGAACGCTGATGGAAAAAAATGAATAGGTCCTTCATATAAGAAAGGGGATCTCGTGATGCTGGATGCTCGTAACATCCCTATGAAGCAGCCATGCAAGAAGCTGGGACAAAAGAGGATTGTCCCTTACCGCGTTGTAAGAAAGGTGGGCCATGCCTCATACAAGTTAGATCTTCCTTCTTGTTTTGGATCTTCTCTGTCTTTCATAAGAGTAAATTGACATTGTTTAAGGGCCCCCACCAGAGACTCCTGAGGCCTATCTCGTGGATGGGGTGCCCAAGTGGGAAGTTGAAGAAATAGTAGCCTCCTGCCGTGTTAAAAGAAGAATTGAGTACCTGGTACCTTGGAAGGGTTTTGATGCTGCAGAGAACAGTTGAGTCCCAGCGCGCGACTGTGTGCATGCCCAAGATTTGATTGAAGCCTTCCATTAGCGTTTCCCACAGGCCGCTGGATTTCAACTCAAACTGACAGTTGCCGCTATGAAGTTGGCCACAGCCCACAAGAACTTTTCCTTTGAGCAAGCCCCTAGAGGGGTGTTGAGCCCCGTCAGGAGGAGAGGGTAATGTCATGGTTAAATGACATGATAGTGGGGCCAACCCCAAGCATAAGGCTGGGCAACAGGAGGCCCAGAGGGTGAATCTTCAGGCCCTCCCTGACCTCAGGCACACAGTAGACCAACACTGGGTACAGGCCAAATATGCCCAGGTTGGTACTAGTGAGGTGCCTAACGCCCAACCCCTTGCGTCATCCCAGGCATTAAAATGGACAGTTTATTCAATTAACACGGATGGTTTGATTTGGTTAGTTGAGAAATGGGGTTTAAAAACTCGCTCCATTTACAAAATTACGCGTTTGAGTTGGATCCAACTGCAATTGATTACCTGAGTAAAGTCAGTTTTGGTGTATTCTACCAAATTGGATGGTAGTGTTTGCCTATTAGTGAGTTGGTGCTTGGGACCACTTCAGCAGACTCTGAATTTCCCTGATGAAGTTTAAATATGTTTTCTGTGACCAAAATTCCTTGTTAGTCGACTTCTTACAATAAATTTCCCATTTTTCCCATTTATTCATGTTATCTCCAACGATCCTGTGCTTGGACCTCTTTGAGGAGGTCTCACGCTACCTTAATCACTACATTTTAAATATAATTAAGTTATCATTGATTGCACCGTTGGTTCACCCAGGTTCCCTCCAACCTAAGACGTTTACCACATTTTTCTTAGTGCACTGCGTCATTTTTAATCGGGTTTTTACCTTAATGATCGCTCACTTTTACTTGAGTTATTATGGCTCCAGCGCCCTCTGCTGGGCACTAGTGACTTTTAATTTAACAGCTAGTTCCCTGGAGTTGGCCTTGCGCACTGAGCACTACCACGCTTGGAACAGGAGAGTTATAGACACTCTCCTTACAGTTGATGCATGAGCCAGTTGACCTCCCTGCATGAATTAGAGGGACCTTGGAGAGCTTCACTCTTTGTTGAAAAAATTTAGAGGCTGCTGCAATATATCCAAGATATCTTGTTGGATTTGAAAATCTGAGGGACACTACGCTGCCATTTTTCCTAAACGTCGCCCTGGGGTAAACCTTGTAACTTTTAAGAGGATGACAGCCAGGAAAAAGAGCCTCAGCAGTAGAAGAGGGTTCGCTCTACTGCTGCTTATTCTCAAATTTTTTCCTAAGATCCAGAAAATGATAATTCTCAAGAACATGATTGGAGCAACCTTATGGTGTCAGCCATCATCAGAAGTCAACAAGCGGCCATGAAATGAGGGGGACAAGAAGTTGTCTTTAAGCTGTACACCACTCAAACTGATGAACATAATCAATTTGTAGACGATGAAGAGCCTCAATTTTTACCTCCCCTACATAGAGTCAAAGTTGTGCTACTGATCAAGTCCTTGAAGACTCATTTTCCCAGTGTAGGAGAACAGATCAAGAAATTGATTAATCAAATCACTACTTGCATTCTAAAATAATCGGGTATTAATAATATCTTTTTGATTATACTTAAACCAATATTCACATAAACAAACTTCAGGTGTGAGCCATTGTTGACAGTGGCGTTCCTGTGAATGTAAAAATCAGTCAGTTTGAAAAACGGGTGAGACTAGCTAGTAATTTAACTCACCATTAACAATATGAAGCTGCTGGCCATGAGGGTAACACTAGTGAAGGAGCGTATAGTACATTACCAATGAGGTTAGATTAACTGCAGGTTAGTGCACCTGCTATTGTGTTTCCCAATGATAACACCAATTTATTGTTAGTATTAGCTTCCTTAAATTTTATGGCGTTGATATAATTTATGATAAGAAAGCTTTTACTATAATAGTTTAAACATTTCCTTCACTTTGCAAGGGATAACGGCTCCTTTACCCCATAAGAATAGTTCATCAATGTGATCTCTAATTATGGTGTAGTCCACATCCATTGCCAATAAAACTTCACCAATGTCTTTCATCTCCTAACATAGTTCTCAGAAATACAGGCATGCCCCTCGGAGCTTCCAAGGATTGTGTTATATACCCTGGAGAACAGCATGAGGCGTCACTCAGAATATAATTGGAGATACTAGAATATTAGTAGAAGAAATACATTCCTCTTGACAATGGTCGAGGTCCAGACCTTTTGCAGCTCCTGGAATACTCTTCTGGCCAACTGGAGATTTTTGTATTACTTGCTGACTTAACCGCCTCCAAAACATTTAAGAGAGGATAGAAAATTTCATTTTTACATCTCATTCCATTGAAAAAAATTTGGGAGGTACATGAGTTTGGAATCTTAACAAAGTTTGACTTACTTGAGCCATATCAATTGGATTTTGCAGTCATTACCCGTGAGCAACTTGATGGACTAACTGAGGGTCAAAAATACCAAGCGATGTACCTTATACCAAAAATAAACCAGTATTTGCAGCAGATAACTATGACTTCAGATGCGCAGTAGACATCCAGCGCCATGTTTTTATTGGGGATGTGAAGCTCATTCATTCACGACTGAATGGAGAATTAAGGCCACTGATAGGGAGGTGCAAAAAAATAGAGAAGTTCCTGCACCAAGGGATAACCAAGCCCTTGCACAGCCTATGGGCAGTCTGGTTCTCATAGTTAAGAGAATATGTCTCTGATAGAGTCATCATCATTTAATGACGTCTGAATAGCTTAAATAAAAAGTATTCTCATCGTTTGCCTCTAGTAGATGATGTTTTAAATCAGTGGGGGGATGCTAAATATTTTACCGCTTTAGATCTCATCAGTGGATACTGGAAGATCAACCTGCCTCCCAAAGACCAAGAAAAAATGTGTGATTATTCCTTCTCTGAAGTTGTTCCAGCCAACTCGGATGCCCCAATGTTTTGTGCAACGTGATGGACACTTACCAGCGGGTGATGTACACTATCATGGGGACAAAAGATGAGCTTCTCTTTAGTCTGCCTTGATGATATTAATATGCTCTCAAAAATTGTTTACTTAATTTCTAATGCATTTGGAAGATGACTTTCAAGGGTTAGATGTGCTCAGTTAAAGATTAAGACTAGTAAGTGCTAATTTTTTAGTCCTAATGGATCATCTGAGGAACATTGTCAACACTAAAGGAATATGGCCACAACCCAAGAAACTCAAAACCATCAATCACATGCGAGAGCCTGAATTTAAGCAAGATATTCAAGCTATTTTCAGACTGGTCGGATATTATTGCCAATTCATAACCAGATTATCAAAACTCACCAAGACTTTGAATCTTCTACTTCAAAAAGGGATTAAATTTAAGTGTTCACAGGAATGCAAAGAAACCTTATACTGGCTTTGTAAGTGTCTAACTGAAGCCCCTGTTCTGAGATACCCTAACTTTGAACAGCCTTTTATAGTGAAATCTGATGCATCCCTCATGGCTATAGGAATGGTTTTTCCATGATAGAGGAGGAAGTGGAGGAGCACTTAATAGCTTTTTTCAGCCATACCTTGGACAAGCATGAACATAATAACACAGTAACTGAGTAGTATTCCTAGCCATCATATATGCGTCTAAACAATTCTGAGTCTACATACACAGAACTTGATTCAAAATTGTCATTACCTATTGTTCCTTGCGATGAATATGCAATCTTAAAGAGCCTGAGGTTCAGCTATCACAATGAACATTAAAATTACAGGTCTACAACCATAAGATAGTTGATTGCTCTGGGAAAAACCATCAGAATGCCAATAGGATTTCACACCAGCCATTTACTGCAGCCCTCGCTCCTTTTGCAATGTAACTATCCAAAAAGTTGGAAGTGAGAAAATTACGCCCTAAAGAAGTCTGTGATTTGCCGCACCCTGGACTGGCTCATGAAGGACATTAAGCTTCAGGATGGACAGCTATATAAAATTTTGAGTAGTGACTGGAGGCTCTATCTTTCACCTTCAGCCCGCCCAGAGATAATGATGCAAGCATATTGTGCTGTAGGACATGGATGCTTGGTAAAGACTTTAAACCTATTTGAATAATGGTATTATTGGGAATCTTTAAATTTAACATTCAATATGTTTAATGAAATGTCACAAATTTCAAGTACAGCAGTCTTATACACCATCAACTACTTATTGTCTATTTAAGCCTAATTAAGCCTGACACATGGTGTCTTTCAACGTACTAGGACCTTTCCCGCTTAGTGTTATTCACTTCAAATATATCATAGTAGCCATCAATCATATCACTAAGTGGGTCAAGGTGTGGCCTCTCAAAGATCTTGAAGTAAGATCCATTTCAAATTTTATACTGGAGCAATAAACACTGACATGATTGTCCTCAAGTTATAATCACGGACAATGCCACCAATTATACCTCATGAGCTGTTCTTACGTTAAATGATTTAATGGGAAGCTGGTGAATTCTTAAGCCCATATCATCCCAAGGCCAACAGAATGTTGGAACGCACCAAGCTTACACTATTACAAACTCTTTGGAAGTTCGCCTATAATCTCCAAAACAATGGTCCATATATATATAAAGTCAACTATTTTTGCATATATTTTAGCTGCCATAGCGGTATAGGACGCTTACCTTTCAAGCTCATATATGGTCATCAGCCTTAATACCGCCCTTATTAAATTACATTTTACTGATGAGTTTGAAGTTTGGCCATCCAAATATTTTGACTGACTGATAGTAGCCCTTATAAAAATTCAGGCAGAGGCTTATGGGGATTATTAACCCAAAGAATCAATCAGGAGAAGTATGACTTGCATCGCTTTAATATGGCGAAATTTTCAGTAGAAAACAAGTTTCTTTCTGCGATATTTATAGATTTGGTAGGACGCATAAGTTGGCTACTTTTCTTGAAAAAGGGACGTATATTGTAATTCACTGAGTCGCTTCTAAAGCATAAATCATTCAGAGCCTAATCAATCGCTGAATAATCAACTGCGTTCATGCCAAGCTTCTCTGATATTATCACAAATTTGACAACCCTCCCATCAAAGATTGAGTGATAAAATAACTCAGGTGAGGAAATGTTGTATAATTTGAATGACTTATTTTCCAGTTTTTGACTTGAGAACATAACTCAATCGTAACTCCAATATCAAATTTTTCCCTGAAATAGATTGTATTAACATCAAACCTGTGACATTCATTCAAGCTCTTTCATAACTATTAATCCCTTTGTACACTCCCGTTTTACTATAATTGATGATCTTCATCACGAGAGCACTACTGCTTCCTGAATGTAGTAATTTGACCTCAGTTATTATTTGCTTTTTTTAAATAAAAGATTGCCTTATTATTGAATCTTGTCATTTATTATTATAGTTCTTAAGAGAATTCAATTTATACTAAAGATTTGAGATCTTCTCCACATAGTCATTCTAAACAGAAGAAGGTACAGCTGGTTCAGTCAACTTGAACCTGTGAAGTAGCAAGAAAAAGGACCCCTCATTATGATCCCCATTTTTTAAGGCTAGATTGCCCAGCAACGTAACCTTCTTCCTGGATAGTACTACTTATATAGTGTGCTTGGCCAGCTAAGTGAAAGGCAGCCATTACTGCTTCTAAGTTCTTGACATGTTGCCTATAGTTAGGGGATTAATATAGTGCCATCTAATTTGCAATGGAATAAGTGCTTCTGCGGTCCCCTAAGACAAGATCACAAAGAAGATGGAAGGTTGCAGGGGCATTTATCATCCAAATGGCAAGAATTTAAACAAGAATAAAACCTTCTGGTTAAAACTTCTATAGGCCATTCCTGTAATTCTTTGACTTGCACTTAGTTAAAGGCATGCACCAGGTCATGCTTTGAGAAGTCAAATGATTTTACAATATCCTGGGTATATATTATTCAAGAAGCAACGGATAACAGTCAGGAAAAGTCTAGTGTATTTAAAATTGGCATAGTTCATGCAGGGCTGCAATGAGACATTAGCCTTTTACACAAATACTACTGATGAGGCAATTAGAAAAATATATTGCAGATTCAACCTTTTTTGGCATCTCATCTAGCTATATAACTAAAGTCTTGTCATACTCTTCAGTATAGATGTACTTGGAACAATCTACACTGACCATATCCACTTACAAGCAGGACCTTAAGTCATATTCTGTATGGTAAATGATCTTTATGGCCAGCTCTAAGAAGAAGATATTCACTTGGGGAATAAAGAAGGAGGGGAAATCCTTTGGAAAATAATGGGTGAGGGTGTTGTGAATAAAATTGTCCCTAATTTGATCTCAATATGAAGTTTTTAATTAGAAAACTTACCATTAAGTCTAGAATTTTAAAGTATAGATAATTTTAATCCATATTCATATTTATATGATGCTGTAACCACCACCAACTCCTATGATCATAGGATACAATAAGTCCCGCACCACTGAGAAGAAGGTGCAAGAATAGAAATCATAAATAGGTCTGAATTATACTTCACACGACGTAGCAGGGCATGGGGCTAAAGCATCCCTAACATCAGTGGGCCTACATCTGGTCATTGTCTAAAGATTGAGGTACCATAAAGTCTATAGGATTTCCAGATTTATCAATGTCTAGGAGGACCTCCACAATTACCTTGTAGGCTCTATAATGAAAAGTAAATTTAACCAAAAAGTACATCTGGTTTTGTTTATAAGCATTAGAAAGAAAGTGTAAATATTGAGGTAAAAAATAACTGCCATATAGTGGGGCTTTTTGAGGTGAGGGGGTGGTTGGCTTATCCTGATGGATGGCCTCAACTAAGTTTATTTCTTGAAGGAAATGTGGCTTGTTGAAATTTAGGGTCACTATTAACTCATCAGGATGTGAAGAGAGGGGAAGACTAGCTTCAGAGTACATATAGAGACTTAGTGGGGGGTGAAATCCAGTAAAACTAGTTGTGGACAACACCACAATTTGGCAAAAACTTTATGAATTTCTTGTTGTCTGGAATGACTGGTGTATGCCGCTTTGTGGGGAGGTATCTATGAGAGGAGGGATGTCAGTATAGGGGTTTAATTGATGACAGAAAAAGCCATGTAATTCTATTATAGTATAGCTACATCAGCTGGGCCAGGATGAAGGAAGACTTAAGATCAAAAGATTGGTTCCCAGGAGTAGTGGCTTGCATAAAGTATGTCAAGAGAAACTCTAAAACCAAAATAGAAAATTCATGGGGTAGAGCCAGCATAATGCCAGAGCAACAAAAGCTTCAATGATAAAGAACAGGTCTGAATACCCAGGAACAAACTAAAAAGGTGAAAGAGAAAAGCTGATCTTGATTAAGTGTTATAGACAACCAAAGAGATAACTATGAGCTGGGGAGTGGGGCTCCATAGTTTATTGACTAGGTAAAGGATTTCATGGACCATGCTTTGGGCATCACCCTATAAGACTTCCATAAGATCCATTCTACAATATGCATCAATAGGGGCGTATGACTGGGATTTACCTGGCACAAAGCAAACCTGTAACTCTGACAGGATAAAGAACTCGATCAGCCATCTTGATGGAGGAAACATGTGGACTCTCTCCATAGCGTAATTAAAGGTAACAGTAGTATAGGTATCAGAAGGGAGGGTAGAATATGGATTACCAGTACCTGGTAGCAGACCTGTACAAGAGAAACCAGGGACTATATTAAGAAGGCCATGTTAAGGATAAAGTCAAAACATATTGTGAGAAAACAAAACAGATGCATTTCTGGTTCCAGTGAGGTGTTCATAGAGAGACTAGATCAATGGGTTAGTTTATTATACCATGAAAGCATCTGATCAAAAGAAGACTGGGCTTCCAGTTTGGGGGTTTTAATTCCAGTGAATGTCAAGAAAGCCAGAGGCACAGACTCTCAAGTACCTTTAAAAATGGAAGACCTAGTATTTGTGTGAGGAAGATAATGGTTCAAAATCATATTGAAGCCCTATGACAGGCTAAATGGCTATAATAAAGGCAAATTCAGACCTTGCAGGGGAAAAATAAGGGAAGGCGATGTTGAAAGATAATATTTTCTCAGAGATCCATGGCTGCTAGCATTTGAGGTAAATGAATGAATAGATAATATTAGTGGAGGGTGAACATGCTTATTAGGTTTTAGGTATGGTCAACATTTGCATTGGACCAGTGAGTCAAGGGTCAGTAAGTTAAAGTTCCTAATCAAAGTCTGTTGGCAGCATAATCAGTGATGTGATGTTTTTCACCAGTAAACTATTGGTTAAGAAATGTGGTCAAACCATGGTGGAGCTTAAAAACAACAGGTAAAGTAATGATGGTGGAGACAAGGTAAAAGAAAAAAATCATATATAATGGAATGACCCAGCAGCAGGCCCTAGATGGGGTTCCATTATTTAAAATAACAAGGAAACCTTAAAATTGGTTGTCATTGGCCCCAGCCTGAAGCATATAAGTCAAAAGTTCATTTGGTAGTAAGTTCCATATATTAAAATATTTCAGATGGAATATATGGATTGGGAGGTCAACGCTTCTCAAACCTCCTGGATTAAAAGGAGCACTCCAGGTAATGTTTGAATGGCTAAAATAATAACTGGGGAGAGTTTAATCTATTGATCTATAAAGATTCTATGAAATCAAACTAAGCTGGCAGATTGTAAAAAATTTTGGATTGGAAGAGCAATTGTTGCATAACATTATAAAGTATGAGCCATCCAAAATAGCTTTTGAGCCAGTATGGCAGTTTGAGCTAAATAAGAATTTAGCAATCTATACTTGAACTGATTTGACCTAATTTGCATAGTATTTGGTCTAGTTGGGCTCCTCTTTTGTGGAAAATAACCTTGGTTAGGATGGCATCTTGGCCCATTCAACGACCCCTGAAATGGTGTTGGCATTTTAACTAGAATATGGTTCTTTCAATTCCAGATATTGCATTTTCATAATTGGGCACAAGTGCCAATTAATTCAGCTAATGTGTCTAGTTTTTTTAGTACTAGATGGTTCTAATGTGTCTATTTTTATCTTTAATTTTTACTATTGATTCAATATTAAAAGTTAAAGATGATTGCTGACTAAATTACTTAGATTTATGAAATTCAAAATCGTTTTCAATTCTCTAGGTAAATGTTCATTTTTAATAATACATACATATTAAAATTTACCATTGATCAATGCTGAGGATATATTGGTAAAATTACCTTTATAATTAAGGGCTGGCGTTCAGGTGAGTCTGACTGAGTATCAGGAGAATTTTACAATCTATTATTGAAGATAGTATGATTGCCAGCGATAGATGCTGAAGACAATTATAAGTTATCTAGTGAGGTTGTTGCTTTAAACATGTTACATTTTTCCTAATATTTGAATCAATTAAACCCCAGTGTAAGGTGAACAAGAAGATATACTATTTTCTATTACTGTGATAATTAGATAATCAGGTGACTGATGACTGCTTATCAGTATGAAAACCCCATCTCTCATGTTTTAATTAAAACTTACATTACCTACTTTTATTTTTTTAGTTGATCTGATCCTGGAAGGTTAAGAGTAGGCCTTAAGGTCCCCAAGGTATAGATGCCAGGTAAAGCATCTAGAGAGTGGTCAGCGCTACCATGCTAATACTTGGAGCTACAAGAAGGGGAGTTACTGCCATGAACTTGTAGTGAAAGGTAGACAAAGAAGGCAAAATAGAAATTTTTAAAAGTCTTCATACTGGTGACCTAGCACACAAGCAGAGTAAAAAATGACAAATGGTAAAATTTGCAATAATTGTGCTCATAAAAGGGGCTCTGTTAGTGTCTTGTTTGACTATCCAGAGGCGAAAAAACAAGTTTTGTTAGGGTTGAGCGTGATACCAAAAACGAGCAGATTGTTGGCACAGTGTGGCAACTCTAAACTCATACTCAAGAAGTTGGGTGAAATTGTGAAGTTAGCTCTTATTTGACCACTATTTATGTGTATTATTATACCTGATTGAAGTCAGAATTAATTATAAAGAAGCCTGGCTGGCTAGCTATTTTCATAAACTAACACTTCATTATTTCTTGCAAAAGTCTATCCTTTAGTCATAGGAATATACCTGATTAATGTTGGAATTAATTATAGAGTAGAATGGCTGGCTAGCTGTTGTTAAACACTAGCACTTTTATATTTCATACAATGAGTCATATGAACTTCTAATTTTATGAGTGACAAAATGCCATCATCTGTTTTTTCTGGTGCAGGATGTCAACCATTCATTTACACTACAGTCTCAATTTCTCTGGAAATAAGCAACGCTATTACCTTTGTGTGATTTTTCCCCATCCGTTGGCAATAAAATTTGCCAATTTCTATCCATTCAACGCCAACAGAGTCTTGAGGTGTCAGTGGGACCACTGCATCTCAGTTCATTGAATTCGCCTGCTGTTTTTGTATTCATGTTGTCTGCATTCCCAGAGCACCATATTAAAGATGCCAAAAAGGTACACTCTTTACAAAATAATTATAAAGGAAAAAAGAAAATAATATCGGAGAAAAAATGCAACTCTTGATCCTTCTCCTCTTCCAATTTTTAGCGGAGGCTTTCATGAAAAACAAAAATAAGAAATATTTAAATCAGTTTTAATCTGACTAGATTCAAAGTTAGTTTTAGGTTTGTCTTTAATGCCATCGTTTTTCCAGCGCTGGATGCTGACAGTTTCTTTACGCTCTCCCATCAAATCCTCTGACAATAGGCTTCACTGCCACATTTTTTATAATGTCTGAAATTAATTGGCAGCAAATTCTGCCAATTCTTAAATTTAACACTACTGGTTTGATTGAGTGTTATTATCATTTGTCAGGCAATTGGACGTTTAACTAGTTGAAAAGAATGCCCAAGTGGTGAATAGTTTAAATCTTATTAAAAAATTTAAAGCCTAATTCTTGGCAGAATTAATTTGATTCAATAACAATCTTACTCCTCGCCCCTGGCTGAAAAAGCTTGAATCTAGTGAGTGAGGCTGCTTCAAAATAATAGCATATTGCGTGAACAGACGTGGAAGTCACCCATGCAATAACTTGAATTTGGTGCTACCTCCTAAAAACAACTCTCTTTTATATACCTGAAGGAGGTTCCAGGGGATGAAAATATTATACCTGCCAATCAAGCACTGGGCAATCCTATAATCGACCAAGATGAAACTATCTAATGATGGCTAATTGACAAGTTATATTAAGTTGTTACTGCATGGATTTGTCATCACTGCTATCAACCTAACACCCAAAGATAAAGCCCTATTAGGCAAAAATTTTTAAGAGTTCTGATGGGCTGAATCATTATTTATTCAAGTTGAGCTACCCTCTGCCTATTCTAAATCCATTTGATCATCTCATTTTAGCCTCCAAATACTTTAATCATTGGAGGCGTTTTGTAACAAAGGAGCGCTTAGTATCCCTATTTTTATGCTAATAAAACTGTTAAAACTAAATTTATTTGTAGTCTATACCCCCAAAAAAATCTTACACTGCTATTGAGAGTTTAAATAACTTAAATCTGTGAATTTGTTGAGACCCTGTCCCAAGCACCTGTGAGCAACATATTGCCAGGATTCCTACAAGTGGTGCTCACTACAGGTGCCCTGTACACCAAAATCTCATAAACAAGATGGAGGAAGTTTGGGTGAATAACTCTCGTAACATCATCATTGAAGATGAACCAATGATAGCTGCTTTAGAACATCAATTAGCTAAAGCTTTATCACGCCTTGATAACCATAAACAGCGCCCTTCTCAAGAACCTCATGGGGCCATTCCTGCTGTGCAGGCCCTCACTAAAAGTACCTTGTCCCCTTTAAACCCCCTTTAAGGTCAAGTTTACCCCAGGTGAGGGTAGCATTGCTTCGTTTTAACACATATATAAATCTGCCATGGAAAGAATGATTGACCACCGGAATTCAAGCACATACTTTCAAAATTAAGTTTCATGACCCAAGAAGTGATGGTTCTCTTTAAGGACATCGTTAGTACCTGAGATTAGGTTAAGAAAGCGTTTATGGACAAATTCAGCTCAACGCAGAGCTTAAGCAGGAAAAATACTGTTCTTTATGTGCCTTAGTATGTAAAAGGGAGAATCAGTTGCCACCTTCATGGTTTAGTTCTACAGTGAAGCTCAGCCACTGTTACTTGCAAAGATGTTAACACTTGATGATGCCATTGTTGCCATTATAACTGGAGTGGCTTTTCGCTCTTCTCTGTTAATGCAAAAAGCTTCAGTAAGTGCTAGTTCCAGAATGTTCATGATATCAAGGAGGCTCTTCTGGAGGTTGCCAATATCTATAAACTTGAAACTACCTAAGGAGTTTGTTAAAACCCCAAGTCTTGACCATATAGAAACTCTCAACCATAGCTCATAGGAAGGAGTCCACGATGACCCTTGGTCACTTCCATGGCCGTTTGCATCTCAAAACCTGCTTCCTTGGTGCTGCTAAAACCTACATCACTCCGCCACATGAGGCTGAGTCTGAGATCCCCAAGCCAGCCAACAATGCGCTCAAGCTAAAGACAGTTGAATCTGAAATGCTTTCTCCCACGGCCAAAATGATAGTTGAGCGCCTCAAGGGAATTACTGCAACAAAGGACATGTTGACAAGGTGTTTTGTATGAAGAAAGCTGATGAACCTTATATGCCTGACTTCAATTCCTCTCCTATCATTCAACTGAGTTGTATAGATAACTCCTGTAATGAATAATATGAAGGGGGTTATGAAGTCGTAGGATTATTATATCCTAAGAGCACCAGTTGAAGTAGGGATACCAGATCAGTTGAACCCTGAAGGATTAAATAAGTCCATTATACCTAATAAACCTATATTAGTAAAATTCTGGGGTGTCCTGAAGGTATCAACACCGCTAGTGATGTCAACTAGCTCATTGCCTTGTTAATCTGGCCTATTCATCATGTTAATAATTTACAATACATTAAAGATAGATATCCCAAGCCTTTTCAAAAACTTGCTTCCACTTTCCATCTTAAAGATGTTCTAGATCTTCCCCCTAACTTTGGTGGAGCTATAACAAAGGTAGAGGTCATCATCAACAGCTTACGGGTTATGTCCATCCTTAATACTGGTTCTCCAATCAATGTAATCTCCTCAAAACTTATCAAGAAGATCAAGTTCGCGCTTGACCTGGAATACTCCCAAGAGTATGGAACTGCGGGTTACAACTTTATTCGCGCTAAAGGTATACTCTTCCTTACCCATCAGAATTGTGAAGCTTACCTATCAGAACCTTCTGTGGCCTTTGATAACAATAAACATGTGTATTGGCACTCAATTTATGCTTGAGTATGACGGAAACATTAACATGAAACAGGGTTATTTCTCCTTTATTAATTATGAGAGTCCTCCAGTTTACCCAATAAAAATCCAACAAAAAGTAATATTCTTTCTTAGTTGAGTAACCTCCTTCTGCATTATCTTTACATTACACAATTTCTGAGAAAAACTAATAAGTTGCCTGATTTAGTAGATGCTCTGGAAAGCATTATAATTTATTCCTCAGAGAGATAGTAATCAAATCTGGTGAACAATGGGTGATTGACACCAAGATTATATTACAAATCCTCAGAAACTGTTTATTCCATTTATCTAGCATCGTCAGTGTTAGTCCTTTAGAGCCTCAAGTATCTCCTGGTATACTGGATCCTGACTACCAATGACTCATCAATATTCTATTAGGTATCTCACTCTTAAGGATATTATTATGAAAGCATCAGGAGTTAGGAAAAGGCCTGCTGATCCCAATTAAGGATATTTAAAACTCACTTTATTGGTTCTATGTTATATATGGGCTTACCTTTTGACAAATTGTTATGTACTTTGCCTGATGTTCATATCTCAGATGAACTAATCCCAAACAATCTTGAAGAAGTTCACTCTTTATTAGATGCCTACAGTGATATATTCCAAAAATCTGATACTTTTTATGGGTACATGAAGAATTGTAGCCACACAATTTATGTTGGTGATGCCAGTCATATCCAATCTAAGCCTTATTGTAAATCAAAGGTTTAAGAGCAACAAATGAGAACAGAGCTCAAGAAGTTGTTAGACGCTGGAATACTAGTACCTCCTTAAAGCCCATGTAAAGTTCTCTCTTGCTAATAAAAAAGAATAATTAAGGTCATTGGTAGTCTTGGACTATCAGAAATTAAATAATCTCATGAAGAAAGATAGCTATCATATCCCATGCATTGATGATGCTCTTGAACAACTCTCTGGCTCCAACTTCTTTTATGAATGGATTTGTCCAGCGGATACTGGCAAATGGACCTTTCACCTCAGGATCAGGAGAAATGTGCTTTCATTTGTAGTGAATACTTATTTCAGCCCACTCAACTAACTCAAGGGTTGTACAATGCTCCCACAACATTCCAATGAGAAATAGAGTGTATCTTACAGGACCTTTAGATAAGTTTTGTGATTGTCTATCTTGATGACATTATAGTCTTTTCTAGCTTTTTCAATAAACATCTCATTCATTTAATAAAGTATTTTAATGACTTCGTGAGACTAACATTAAGTTGAAACTATCAAAATGTACTTTTTCAAAAAAGTGGATTTCCTTGGACATACTATCTCACAGGAAGGAATTCAACCCTTATAAGATAAGGTTGAAGTGATATATAATTGATTCTTCAATAAACTCTATCAGATATCAAAATGTGTTCTTTAGTATGATGGGGTATTACCATCATTTCATCCCAAAATTTGCTCAGCTCAGTAAGTCTCAATCAACTATTAGGAAAGAGCACTCCTTTCCATTGGAGTGCTGAACAAAAGGCCGCTTTTGAAACGCTAAAGAAATCTCTTTAAGAGCTTCCTATCTTACATCACATGGATTGTGGTAAACCTTTCATCTTGTTTACTGATGCCTTTTATTATCCCATTGGAGCCATCCTGAATCAATCAGATGAAAATGGCGTGGATCATCCAGTTTCATATTTCAGCAAGATGCTATCAAAAGCTGAACGCAACTACAAAGTCATAGAAAAGCAGTGCCTTGCTTTCTTGGTTAGAACACTACCATCTCTTTTTATATGGAACTAACTTCACAGTGGTTACTGATCATGCCTCCTTAAAATGGTTACAAAATATGAGGGATCCTAACGGAAAACTGGCTCATTGGGCCTTGAAACTCCAACATTATGATATGAAGGTTGGACACTGAGAGGGTACTCGCCATATAAATTTTAATGGGTTGACTCAGTTTCCTGTCCTTCACTTAGATAATAGTGAAGCTGAGAGATTGCATTACATCCTAATGACCCCCGATGCTTAGTATGATGAGGATGAACCTGTAAAGAAAATTATAGTGCAACACTTTCACAAAACTAAAGTTGATAACGGGAATTTATATAAAAAGGCAGGGAAAATTATTTACCCCTATCTTCAATTTCCAGAGCAAGTAACTGCTATCATAGAGGCCCACTCTATCCTTGAGCCTGCGGAGTGTGAAAATATTGAGTGGATTAAATATTGGTACTAATAATAAGGAATTATGATAGCATTTTTAAAGTCTTAGATGCCTGCCTAACCTGAAAAAGGCAATCCAGTATCAATACTTAGTATCAATATCAACCTACTATCCCGCAACAACCATTCCACATGATAAGTTTAAACGTTGTAAGACCCTACCCAGACTACAAGTGGGAATTGTTACCTACTAGTAGTAGAAGATCACTATAAAATGGATTGAAGCTGTGCCTTTACAAGCCCAAACTGCCAAAGCTACTGAAACTTTCCTAAACCAGTATATTTTCACCCTTTATAATTTCCCGCAGGTTCTACTCTGTGTAAATGGGAAAATTTCACCTTTGGAGTGTTTAAGATTCTAGCTACCTCCATGGGAGCACAATAACTCTTTTTAGCCCCTTATAATCCTTCTTGTTTGGTACTGTAGAATGAATGGATAGAACCTTGGTATTCATATCATAAAAATGGCCATTTTAGACCCTCTAACTGGAATCAGTTCTTGCCTAGTATCCTTATAACATCTCATCAGTTATCATCGGATTGTTATAATGTCTCATTTCTATAACTTATATGGTCAAGAACCTGGGGTACCCGCTATCTTAGCTTAAGATGTCTTTTTCTCTAGAATTGATGATCCTGACAAGTCCATGAGGAGGTTGGCCCAACCTTTCATTCAGCTAAAATCTGATGCCATAACTAATTTAGCTAAAACTGTCACTAAAAAGGGCTGAGCAATTAATGAGCTCAGATCATCTTTATCCTCCTTTTAAATATCTGACATGGTTTTGTGCTACCATAACTGCATTAATCCCAGAAGTAAGAAGCTCAGGTCCATTTTGAGAAAGGTCCTTTTTTGGTCACAGATAAGATTGGCTATATTATATCAAAGCCTTTGCCTCTGGAGTCACTATAAACTGAGTGCATGGACGGTTTTTACACCCCTATTCTCCCTTTAACATTCTTGAAGGGGTAAACTGTTAGACAATTAGACATTTGACTAGTTGAGAAGAATTTCTTTGTGGTGAACAGTTTAAATATTACTAAAAATCTCCAGCCTAATTCTCAGTAGAATTATTTCAATTGGAGTAATAATTTTACTCTTTGCTCCTAGCTGAATAGCTTGGATCTAGTGAACAAGGTTACTCCAAACACACAGCAGAATGTTAACTGATGTGGCGGTTTGCCTAAGCACTTGCTTAATTTGGTGATAACTTCTAAGAGAAAAAATCCCTATTATAGACCCTAAGGGGGTTCTAGGGGATGAAAGTATTTTACCCGCCAATCAAGCACTAGGCGATCCTGTAATCAGTAAGATGGGCATTTTTATGATGGCTAATTGACAAGTTATATTAAGTTGTTACCATATAATTCGTCACCCCTGCTGTTAACCCAACACCCAAAAATAAAGCCCTATCAGGAGAAAAGTTTTCAAGAGTTATGATAGGCTGAATTTTCACTTATCCAAATCAAGCTACCCTCTGTCAGGCAGACGGCAAGTAGAAAATAGACTGGCCTATCAGCCTGAATGCCGGAGCATCCAAGTGGTGGACCAGAATGCCAGGGGCACTGCTGCTGGTATGATAGTTATGGAACTGGAAGGGGATTTAAATCTCAACTGATAAAAAAATGGAAATTTGGGGGAGGGTGTTTTTTATTAGGAAATTTAAGGGAAGAGAATTGACCAACAATTTTCTCAGGGTGATGCACCCAATTAAATAGTCATCAATTTTGGGGAGAGAAAATAAGTCAGGATTGGGTTCCGCAAATTTGACCTAAGTGGTGAACTATTTGGGAATATGTGGGTTAGTTCCCTAGGGACTGACATTGCAAAATTCAGCAACGAGCCAAGTTTTGGTTGGTTCGACCTAAGAGGTGAACTATTTGGGAATAGGAGGGGGGAAGATTTTTGATCATCATGTAAACAGAATTTGCAACTGTTGGGCATTCCAACCGATAGCTCAGCCTTCATACCTTTTTGACCATTTGAAATCCAAGTATCTGGCTGATTGCCACTCAGATTAGTTGCAATTAATTCCATTTTGGTGATCTCAGCGCAGATTTTAATAATACATTGTGACAGTTCTGCTGAGGAGAGTGCAAGTACCAAAAGTGGGATCCAAAGCTGAAGGATCATTTTCCAGCGCTTGTCTACCACGTGAGTGAGATCACCCTGGGTAACAGGGGTGTGGCCATCCTCTTTGATATTTTCTTGCTCAGGAACAGAAGGTTGGCCCAATTAACGCCCAGCGGATGTTCCTCAGGACTTACACCCTCTGCCTATTATGAATCCTCTCACTCCTCTCATTTTAGCCTCCAAGTACCATATTTACTGGGAGGCATTTTGTAATAAGGGACCTCTTATTATCCTCATTTTTTATGTTAATAAAACTGTTAAACCTAAATTTATTTGTAGTCTATATTTTCCACCCAAAAAATCTTACACAGCTATTGAGAGTTTAGTAACCCTTACATCTGTAAATTTGTTGAGATCCTGGCCCAAGCATCTGTGGGCAACATATTGCCAGGGTTCCAAAATCAATATCTGTGGTGACAAATTCTGCCACTCTTTTTATCTCTGGCACCTTTTGGAGGGGAAGTTTGTAAAAAAAACTGTATGCTTTATTGTTGACAAATGAAAAAAATCAAGAAGCCTCATAAATCTTAGCCAGTGCAAAAGCTACCTTTATAAACATAATCTGGTTGAGCAGGGGATATGTTGGAATTTTAACCAGCTTATGGTTCTTTTAATTATAACCATTGCAATTTATTAATCAGTCAAATGCCAATTAATCTGATTAATTTATCTAGTTTTAATTTTAGTTATTCCTATGCGTTCAGCATTATTAGTCTTTGATGATTGCTGACTAATTTAATTAAATTTAAGGAATTTAGTAGTATTTTTAGTTCTTAGGATAATTGTTCAATTTTAGTATTGTATGTCTATTAGAATTTACCAGTTTTTATGCCAAGAATATATTGGTAATTTTACCTTTATAATTAAGAGTGGGAGTTCAGGTGAGTCTGACTGAATATCAGGAGAATTTTACAATCAATTATTTAAAATATTAGGATTGCCAGAGATTGATGCTGATAACTTTTATATTTTGTTTATTGAGGTTGTTGCCTTAAACAGGTTATACTTTTTTCTAATTTTAGATCCAACTAAACCCCAGTGTAATATAAACAAAAAATATAATCTTTTCTATCAATGTGATAGCTAAATAGACAGGCGGTTAATGACTGCTTATTACAATAAAAATACCACCTCTCATTTCTATTAAAAACCTACATTACCTACTTTTATTTATTTTGAGTTGATCTGATCCTGGAAGGTTAAGAGTAGGCTTTAAGGTCCCCAAGGTAAAGATGTCAGATGAAGCATCTAGAGAGTGGTCAGCGCTACCACACTAATACTTGGAACTACAAGAAGGGTTGTCACTGCCACGAACTTGTAGTGAAAGGTAACCAAAAAAGTTTGTTGAAAATTTATATCTTTAAAATGGTTCAGAAATACCACTGATGTTCCAGGATGAACAATATAAAGACTGATCACCTCTATGCACAGCAGCACTAGCAAACTCACCTTCCCTTGATGTAAGTTTGTGAGCATCGTAGCCCCTTAACTGTGGGCTTCCTCTAGAGCAGCTTCACCACAAATCAACCAACACTATTGTTAGTTCCCAGATCTTACACTCTCACCCATCATGCCATCTTGACCTGAGTGTTCCAACACTTGTCTGGTTAATCTGAGTGCTCCAACACCCATCTGGTTCTCTTGGCCTGGGTGGCCCAGAATCTGTCCATACTGATCCCAAGTTCAACAGGGGGTGATTCCCATCCAGTACCCCATTCACTAGCAGGTCTGCGCTAATTGATGGCCCAAGTTACATCATTACTCTCACAGAGATTTTAAGCATCAGGAAGGTGTACATGGGACTTGGCAGGCTGCTGCTTTAATTTTAATCACCCAGGGATGCCTAGACTCTGGGAACCTTCCATAATAAATAAAACTAGCTAGAGTTGTTAAACCCTAGCTAATATGGTAAGGTATAGTATAGGAGGTATTTTATTGAAAATAAACCAACCTTATTTATAGGGTTGCCAGTTAAAATTGGAGGTAATATCTGTGTAAACTGATACATATGAAAATGCAATTATTATATGGAACACTGTGATAATGCTTGCTCCAGCAGCATAGCGGTGTATCAATGCAGAAAAGAATCATTAAACTTATAGTTTGATAAACATGTGTGATAATACTAGCTGTATCACAATTATATAGTTAAAATTAAAATGACATTTTGATTTTGGGATATCAATTATTGTGAATTGGATCACTTCAACCAAAAGGTGTTCATAATTATAGCCTTTGGTGGATTATAAAGTTTTACCTCATCAACCTTAGCCATTGCATTGATGTGATTGATTCTCCTAATTGAATTATTTATAAAGTTGATTTAATGTTTCAGTATAAATAATCCCTATTGTCATATATTTGAGTATGTTCTCATTCGTCAATTCACTACAACTTAAAAATCACTCTGTCCAACTTATATAATATTGCCATTAATTTGGCATGATTCTCATCAGTCAATTTATCATAATTTATGAACCATTCCATCTAGGTTAGTCCATGTCACTGTTCACTTGATGCTCTATGGATCGCCTGAATTTACTAACTCAGGTATATCAAAACAATCTGCTGGTAATTTCATGAAATCATATATCCATAAAAACTAAAAAGATATAAAAGTTATTAAGGCACTCAATCTTTAAGGTTGATGCTAAGCTCATCCCTAGACAAGTCTGATCTGATCTTGAAATGTAATATCAACAATGGCAAAATACCAAAGGGTCAGCAGTCTTCATACTGTTGACCTGCTACACTAGCAGAGTACCAAATAGGCAAATGGCAAAGATTGCAACAAATGGATTCCTTTCTACATACCTCATCTATCTACTTGAAAAGTGAAGAGGAGGTGATAATGAAGGACATCACCTTCTAATGGTTACTCTGAAAGGTTTTTAACTGGGCTTTGTTATAGCCTCAAACAGCTTATAGCACTCTAAGCAAAATTGCATGTCCTGGCTATACTATCTTAGGATAATCACCCATATAAGAAGGAATCCATAACTGACTGTTTGCAGACTATTTTTCACCCCAAAGGAGTTGTTAGAAAAAGCGTTGGCCCTTTTAAGCTCTGCGGTGTACTCCATGACATTTCGTGTACCAGATATCCAATTTTTAGATTAACAATGACCTTGAAATTTTTGATCTATTTCATATAATAAAGGTTTTAATAGGGGATTCTAGAAGAAGTTGCTTTAAATATCTTCACCTGCTTGTTTAGATACTATGAGATAGGGAGCTTGAAAAATATGCTTGGGGAAGTTCCTGCAGAGCCCATGGATAGCCTGGCCCTTGGTGGCCCATTTGAGAATCTCAACCTCCAAACTTCTCATCTGACTCATTCTAGACCATCCAATGGGTAACTGGGCCATTTGAAACTTTTAAACTTTTATTTAGTTAATTGACCTTTAATTTGTTCTCAATTCTACCAATCTTTGGTCAAATACTACCATATTTGGCATAAGGTCTTTCACACTTAAATTGATTTGATTTATATTTTCTGCCATCTTAAAAGCAAGACCTTCCCCATCTGTTTGGCCTTAGTATTCCTTTTAAAAGAAACCAAGGCTATGTGGCAGTCAAGCGTAGCCTTGGCCATCTCAGAATGGATGGGTAGGAAGTGAGGGTCCTTAAGGGGAAGACCATAACCCAATGCTCATCTACCACGTGAACAAGGTTGCCTTTCTGGGCCAGGGGATTAACTTGAGGTTTTGAGCCCATCCTAGATCTAGAAGGAGGTTTGATGCGGTCCAGGCAAAGGGTATCCTCAGGCATATAACCATATCTGTAAAGAAACCTAAATTTGAACTTTGTCTTTAGCAAACCTTTTGCTTTCAATATTAGAGTGCTTTTTGTCCTGGCCTGTAGAAACTATAGAGCGTTGATTCCAATCCTTAAGGCCAGGCCACTTTTCATCACCCAAAATAACCTCCAGAGATCAAATTGGGGCAGATGCCATGATAGAGGTTGAGAAAGCTTAATGGGGCCCGCATTTCTTTGTAGATAGGATAAAATAAGCGGTGCCATATACTGGCCCAGCCTTACCAAATCGCTATATTATAGTGATTTGGAATACCACCCACCAAGGCGCTGGGCAGCATCCCATCAAAAACCAAAATCATCTGCCAATCTAACCAAAGCCTAGTATGGTATGCTGTCAGGTAGCCAAGCAACTTTTTATACCAGCGGATAAAAAAGTACCCCTAGCTACTGTAAGTCCAGGGGTGCACCCCCTCTGCTTGGACCATGTGGCATTTCCATTTCCATAAAAAAGGGTCTAAGAAGGTTGGTGCCTCACTCATCTCCCAGGGCAACCTCACCCATGTGGTGGACAAGGGATGGGTAACAGCTTACCCTTTAAGGACCCCGCCACCCATCCTAGTATTAACTTCAGATGAATTGATACTACAAATCAAGGGGATTTTTGCTGAGTTATTAGAGAGTCAGCATTCTCATGGGATGGAAGGTTTGAATGAAGTCAAGGGCAACGAGTGTTTGGCATCTGAGCCCAAGGGCACCAAACCATTGGGAACAAGGCCCAATGGGCGTGGACCTTTGAAAAAGAAAGCATTTAATATCAAATCTTTGGTGAAACTCACTGGTGGCGTTGGGCCATTGGGAAAAGTTGCCAATGGTGCAAAACCCTCCCTGGAAGCATAAAATCTTCACCCAATAAATCCCGCCTGGTCAAATGGATGCCAAAGTGACTGGGTGTGGGCAGGTTGGGTGCCCCAAACCCATTCCCAACTTTTTGGGAATGCCCACATGGGTGGCCTTGGGAGGTTCCCGTTGCCTGTTGGGCAAGGCGCCATCCTGCTAATTGTTGGAACTGTGGTAGTCTGCTAATTGGGCATCCATGGACAAACTGACAGCAACTTGGCTACTGCCAATTCTTCTGAAGTTGGTTCAAATAATTTTCCCCCCTCACTCAAAGTTTGCCAGGTTAGATCAAATCAGAAGGGCCCCAATCCCACGCTTTCCTAAGCTATTCCCCAAATTGATCATCTAATTAAGCAGTTGTAACTGAAGAAACTGGTAATCAATTCCCTTATTTTTAACTTCAATAAAGATCTTCCTGTGCTCAAATTTATTTAATTAAGTTTATATTTTTTCTGGCCAGACCCCCATGACCTTTACGATGTGGCCCCGAGCCTCTGTATTGAGTGGGCTGCCTCAGTCATATTTTTAACTTTGATCCCGGCTGTAGTCACTTGGGCCTGTTGTGCCAAGACCTTTATGGAACTTTCCCCAACCTCACTCCCTACAGCCAGGCCCCTTAGACCTGAGGCTGCAATAGCCTGGCCTCTCACTGGGTTGTTTGTTACACTTGCGGCCTGTTGGCACCCCATGGTTACCCATATCCCAGCACACTTAAATGTCATCTGTGCAGCAATGCCCCCAGCATTCTGGCTCACCTTTGGGGTGTTTCTGCATCCCAACCGGCAGGCCGGTCTAAACTTTATCTGCCATTGCCCTGACACCTACTGGCAGTGTACAAGGCAAGCTTTGGTGGCAAAGTTACATCGTATGTAATAGTAAAGTAAACTTCACAATGAACGGTGTGACTGGCAGCTGGCATTAGTATAAGTCTGAGTGATTTCGAACCAATTTGTCTGAACTAACTTTTGAAGGTCTAGATACCATATGATCCTTTTTGCGACACGGGCAATTTAATGAGTTGGGTAGCAGGAATCTCTAACCTCCAGCAAGCAGGCTTAACTTACCCATAACAGATTCGGTTTTACTTTGTCAAATTTCCAACTGCAACTATTTCATGGGAATATCTTCCCAAGCCAAAATGCACAGGTAACTACACCAAAAACCGCCATGTCAGCACTTCCCGTGGCATACTAAGGATGGTAAAGGATCACCCAACCTCCAAAACTCTGTACACCAACCCTCACTGAGGCTCATGGCCTTGGCTACCCGAAATTGTGATAAAGATTCTTCCCGAGCTTACTTGCAGCCCCACCCCACCATTGCATCATCTCAGTGGTCTTTAAAATAGAATCAAAACTTCAGATTTCTAAAGAAATCACCTTGACCTTAACTCAGTATATCACACCCTTATAACTTACCCACTCGCCCCGGGCTTCCCTACCAGACTGCGCCATCGATACCGTCCGCAACAAAAACCTACCAGGCCACCCTAATAAGCTTACATACTGATATATGCTACGGACCCCGACCACCTTAAATGGCACTTTACCGACTCGGTTGCCACCTCGGCCACCGTTGATGGGTAGTCAAACTATATCCCACTTGATATTCAATTTTGGCAACTTTAGGCGACTTCGTTCCCCATTTGCGCTCTTAGGGGTAAAAATTTTAATTTGAGCGAACCTAGCCCCCCCAAACCGACGCTTTACCATTACGTTATGGGAGCCTTACCGGATGCCGGTAAAGGTATAACCCATATCCGCCGAAATAGGAACAACGTTCGACCGCTTGAGCGCGTGGCGTAAGGCCAACTTTCGCTGGTGTCGATGAAAAGCTGTAGCTTTAAAGGTCAATACGGGGGTAGGCGTATGAAATCCCAAAGTTGGTTTAACTAAATGACCTCGTTACGCCTCAAATCGGTATAGAGATCAGGCTTGACCCGTCGACCTGGGTTCCCATACTGATGGTGACAACGTCGTAATTAAACTAAATCTATTAACTTCCAACGGAGCGCCAACTCCTATAAAATATTTACGCCTCATGCCCGTACGCTACTGCTATAAAATATTTACGCCTCATGCCCGTACGCTGCAGGCTAAAATCAAACCCAGCGGGGGATGGGGTTGGAGGAATATCGAAACTCACAACAAACCTATAAAGCTACCAACGTTGGCATGCGAGGCGAATCAACGAAGATGGATTTTGAAAATCGCCCCAAAGTTAAAGCGAGCATGACACGCTATACAACCATAACCCATTGCGCCTAGGCGAGGTGCATCGCAGGCCCAAGCGCAACCTTAACCCAAGCCCAAACCTTACGGGCAAACCGAATTAAAGTTTACGCCAACGCAGCTCAAAGCTCCAATTACGCCTTCCACTTGGAAGGCCAAAGTAGGGGTGGGGGGGCTAGACGCTTTATTACACCCAACTGATTTATGGGTTAGTGGCCGCGGGTGTGGGCTTACATGCGGATGGTCCTATCGTCGCTGGCCGAGGCGAGCATGGACCCGTGCGCCGCGTTCCAGCACACGGCGTTGACCATCTTGGTGTGGCCCGAGAGCACCTTGACGAGGGCCTCGTCCTCCAGCCGCCAGATATAGACGTTGAAATCTACGGTTAGGTCGGCTACGAGCTTACCCTCGCTCCCGGAGATGACGCAGCTGAGATCGGCGCCGCCGAAGCAGGACCGGATGACGTACTTGCTCTGCTTATACCCGGTGAACCGCTTGAGGATGCGCCGCTCTGGCAGATCCCAAAGGTGGATCTCCTGCTTAGAGTTATATGGCCAACCGGGGGGTACCTGGCACGAGGCGCTGCACAGCAGATAGTTGGCATCGTTGGAGATGGCGATGGACGCCACCCCCGCGCTCTCTTGCAGCTGGCTACACTTTAGGCTTAAGGTCCGTCCCGCTTACTCGAGCTCCTGCTTGGTATGGAGGTCGTATAGCCCCACTTTGTCTCCGGTGACCGTGACCAAGAGGCTTCCGTTTCGGCTGATGGCGAGGTCCGAGGCCACGAACCCGCCCCACCGGTGGACGACCGAGCCGTCAAGGTTCTGCGAGGTTAGCTCCGGATGGCAAACTCTACCCAAAGCAAGGTGGTTTTGTCGGAGCTGGACGTGACGAAGTGCAGGTTATCCGGCAGCCACGCGCACGCCGAGACGGGGCCCGTATGCCGGGTCAACACCTTCAGGCAGGTCCCGGACTTGGAGCGTTAGCGGAACGCGCAACGGTTTACCAGAAACTCCCACAGCCGCACCACCTTGTCGTTGCCGCACGTCAGCAGGTACAGGTCGTTATGGGACCAGGCGACATACGACACCGAGTCCGTATGGCCCGAAAGCGTGAGGAGGTTTTGGTGGGACTACACCTTAGCCGAAGCAAAAACGGTACCTCGAGGCTCCACACTTTGGCGGTGAAGTCCTTCGAAGCGGAGGCGAGGTAGCGCCCGCTGTTCGAGAAGGCGATATGCCACACCTCGTCGGCGTGATCCTCGATAACGTACGCCAGCGTGCCCGGGTACTTTGACCTGGGTCGATTGGGGTCGGTTCTAAAGGCCCACCCTGGTTACCTTCCGCACATGTGGTCAGCAAAGAGGGACTGAAACGTCTCCGGCTCGTTGTGGTAGAAGCATTCCCGGCGTTGGTGGGCCATCGCCTGGTTCAACAGAGTCCGGAGCCTTCGGCTTGGGAGCATGATGGACGGCGAGACGTGCTCTAAAGGGGTAAACGGGCCACCGCCCTGGTTTACTTTGCAGCCCATCCAGGAGGTTTTGACGCGAGTCGCCATACGCCCCGTCCCAGTTGGCCTTGGCCTTGACCTCATCTATCGAGGAACAGACGAGAAGGCTAGGCCGAGGTAAGCGTGGACGTAAACCTTTACCTCGATAGGAAGTGCCGCCGCTCGACGTTATGATCCAGAGTGGTCAAGCCCAGCTGGAGCGTTTCGAGTGCGTCGTGAGGCAGGCCGCTCTCGAGCTGCTCGAGAAACTTCTGCTGCCGGATCAGGAACTAAAGGTTGCGGAACGGTTTAGCATCGTAACCAACTTGGACCCACCAGAACGTCGGGGTGGTCGGCGATGTTCAGGTTCGGGAGCAGCTGCTCGACCTCCGCCCAGTTTCCCGCGAGCACGTGCCGTCGGAAGTTGGAAACCTTGCCGTCCTCGAGCTCTACGCCCGCCTCCTTCTCGAGGGCGTTGGACGCCCCCTAGTGCCAGATTGGTTATCCCCGAAGGCTACCCGCCGCACAGAAACCACCTACCGGTACCCCAGGTCGTTCAGGGCCTGGATGATGAGCCGCACGACTTCCTCCTTCGGGAACAGCGAATCGGCGTAGTAATCGATGGGGTCGGGGGGCAGTTGGGGGGTCCCGTTGGCGCCGTTGCTGGCGGCCTTGCTCTTCTCTTCGATGGCGCGCATGATGCTAGGCAGGGCCGAGATGCGAAGTCGTTTCGGTTGGGGCTCTAAGCGGTGGCGGGGGGCGTGAGGGTTGAAGCCGTAACGCTCCTCGAGCCGGGTGGCGCTCGGTCGCAGAAGTCTCGGCGGGTCCCCTTCGGGCAGTGGCGGGTGATTATGCGTGGAGGCCGGTAAATTGGGGGACCGAATAGCGTGGGGAGGGGAGGACGATCCGGAGGAGAGTGGGTCAAATTGGTCCAGAGTGGATAAGGCCGATTCTCGGAATGCGTAAGCTCTAGGCTGCGGTTCTAACCAAGCGATAAATACTAGGCCACGGTGCAAACTACCAAAGGGTTCTTTAAAGGCTAGCAGCTAGAAGTTACGTACGTTTAAATGACAGGAAAAAGTTTTTTAAATTAAAAAGGCTCGATGGGGTAAACCTTCACCGTACCGGGTACGGCTCGATGAGGAACTTTGGCCAAAAGGTATGCTTCGCAGATGAAACTTACCAGAAGGGATGGAAGCCAACTTTAAATAAGTTCCGCAAGCTTCAAATAAGGTAAACCGATAAGTTTACCGATACAAACCTAATATGGGTCACCAAGTAAGGTTCAAAATATTTATCGCCCAAACCGTTTAACCGCAAGCTCAAAAATTGGATTTGGCTTAATTTATAGTTCAAACCCATACCAACCCCACCGACCTTAACCCTCCCCATCCGGTGCCGGGCCGAATTTTTACAGCCGGCCATCTAGGCTTCCATACGCAAATTCGGTTAAACTCATCATTACATACGCAAATTCGGTTAAACTCATCATTACATACGCAAATTCGGTTAAATTCATCATTATTTGATCACCTCAATCGCACTAAGTTTATTATCAGATATAGTCTCAATCCATGAGCAAATCAAAAGCTACCATCTAACAAAGGTCAAGTTGGTATTCTGCCCTTATATACGATCTTATGAGCCCTAGATTATTCTAGTATAATAATTAATCCGGATAGGTTTCATGGGATCTATATGATCAATCTAAAGGTTGGGTGTTACAGCCTTAATATCTTAATTAAATTAATGCTTGAGGTGCTGACTTTAATATTAGGCTCATAAATTGCGATTCTAAAAACAAGTTAGATTAATAGATATATGTTCCTATAGCAAAGGCTTATATGGATTGGTTAATCATATATTATAGATTATTTGTCAATCTTATTTTTATATAAAAGCTAAAGTTTTTTATATTGAGTACTTCACTGCCTGTTACTTATCCAAGCGATATAATACCACCGACTTAAATTTGGTATCCTGTCCTCAGTTAATTTATTAGCTTGAATAACCCTGATAATAGAAGTTTAAGTACCATGATAGTTCTACTCCATTCAACATATTTATAATCTGGTAACAACTCTTAAGTAACCATAGTACTATTGAGGAGCCTGTACGGTTATTGAATTGAAATCAGTTTGTATACCCAGCGTAAGCCTGAATGTCCTACCCCTATAGCTAAATTATCATAAATCTTCCCACATGCATGTGGTACCAGCTTTTCTCCAGTGATTCTCTTGGTAAAGGGGGCCTAAAAATCTACATAGAGTGATATATTGTCTTTACTTTAATGAAAATCCCTCCCTCACCACTTAATATCTGCCCCTAAATAGATGAAAGCCTTCCCTAACCCCTTAGATTTAATATCCAAGTTACCATTTTATACCCCTCCTAAATATACCCTAGTGTCTAGGCTTCTGAGGTATCTACTGCATTTGTTTTCAAGTGCAACTTTAGCCTCATGGCTCCGCAACCAGTTCTCATTATCCTAGTTTATTGTGAACTAGCAGAGAAGTATAATTGTTTATTATGAGATCTTTTATGGCCTTGACTTCACTTAATTTGGCTTTCACGTTAACAAAGAATATAGGTTGAGTTGGGACCATCTAGTACTAAAAAAAGAATATAGGTTGAGGCTTGCTGATATCATCCGACTAATTAAAAGCTCATCTGGCTACCCATACCAATCTATCCTAACCTGCTTCACCCTACCTCTTAAAGTTAAATCTCAAATTGTTTCTTGTCTCTCTTGGCAGTGATTACAACCAGATAATTGTTTCATCTAGGCCCTTTACCCTAAATTTTACCAAAATTGTAAAAAATATATACCAGCCAGTTGATATCATCTGATTTATTACCAGCACTGATGAGTGATACCAACTTAAAAATTATAGATCCCACAAAATTATTAAAGTAAATATGGCTTCTCTGCATAAAGCCAGGCTTTATCATACTAAAGCTGATATACACTATCCAAGTTAAAAGCTATATCGATTAAACTAATGGATCCTTGTTGATCTACTCTATGGTAAGGTCAAGCTAGAGGTTAGTCTTGGCTTAGGCTTATAGATTAAGCATCTAAAACTGGGATCATATATGTCTAGTGACACTTCTACATAAGCCTTTAGCCTTAGACAATAAAGTCAAAGCAGATGATATATGCTGATAAATTATTATAACTGGATGGTAAGCCCCAAATGCTGCATCAGATTGGTTAATATTGGCTGAAACTGAGTAATAGAATAATATTTATTGGATCACCTGAAATTAAGGTGATAAGGTAATACCAAACTCATAAAGGGTAATTATTAGATCGCCTCAAAATAAGGTGATAAGGTGATGGCATATTTAAGAATAATAGACTCTGCCAGAGCCTCTCAGTTATAAGGATAAATCAATTAGTATATGATATAAAAGAATAGCTTAAGCCAAAGGGTCAGAATTGGCCAGAGTTATTGATACATAAGCGTGATGAGAAGGCTAGAGGGAGGAAAATTTGTAGAAGAGAAAGAGGAGGGGATTGCAAGCAGATGGGATCTGCTATCTATTTAATAAAAAGATTTCACCGACATAAAGACTGACATCTGAAACCTTTGAGTCTGATAGGGTCAATCTATTTGGGTGAGTGGGTGAGAATTGACAAATAAGATCAAAATCTGAAATTATTGAGTATGATAGGTTCAATATATTTGGGCAAGTAGGTGAGAATTGGCAAACTTTATCTAATAATTTACCAATTTGCTCACCTGAATCTAATCAAGTCTGATAAGTATAATCTATTTGGGTGAGTGGGCGAGAATTGGCAAATAAGAATGAATCAGAAACTATTGAGTATGATAGGCTCAATCTATTTAAGTGAGTGGGTGAGAATTGACAAAAATTATCTAATAACTCACCAATTGCTCACCCAAAACTCAACAAAAATCAGCATTAGAGTTAAGTAGATGAGTTCTCACTGGCACAGCCTCCATTCAGCCACCAGCTACTCTGGTGACCTCTTTCCGGTATCTGTGCCATAGCTATGCTCTAAGCCTCATTTATCCTGAAAAAAACTATTAGTTGTGCCACTTAAACTAACAGCTTTGCTGTTGCCCTTGTGGCCTATGAGCTAACTTATTACTAATAAACCTTAACTCTGAGCAACGTTTAAGGTTCAAAATAATTATGATAGTATGGTATAATACCATAAAAATATCATTTGTGCCACTCAGACTAACAGCTTTTCTGTTGCCCTTGCAGCTGGAAAAATAGTAGTATAGCTCTAAATAAAAACTTCAAGATAAAATTTAAGCTCACAAACTTAAGCAAACTGAGTAATCAATAAGACTAAGTGCTTTAGTGCAGATTAAATATAATTATATAAGGTTTTTTTAGGTGATGTATAGTAGGAATTAAAGAAATAGATATCAGGAAAAGCTAAATATTAAAAGAGCAAACTCTTTAATATAGCCATAATAGAATAGAAGCAATATTCTCCAAGATTTATTATTATTATACTGATTAAATTGTTAATATATTAAAACCTGGAGAAAACTGAGCATAATTTTAATTTGCCACCAATCTATCAGCTCAAAATAAGCAAACATATATTGACATAATATAGTAGATCAGGTAGAAAAGACCAAAACTTACCTTGATAATGAGAATAGCAAATATTTAGGATGGTAACAGCTTATGGTGAAATCAAAATCAGCAAAACTACTACTTTATCTTAAATTAAATAAAACTATTAAAATTTATTCTGATGATGTTAGTAAACACAGAAAATTACAATAGTTTATGCTGAAATTAAAATCAATTAATTTCTAAAAATATTACCAAATAAGAATCAAAACTCATGTTGGCTTTCTTACCGCTTGAACTCACTTTTGAGCGATTTATTTAAAAAAGCTATTTATCCACTGCCATCTGGCCACGCCCATTTCCTATTCAATGTCCTCAGCTCCACCGCCTGCTACCCCAGTGTGAGGAAGTGGTGCTTCACCACCTAGCGTTTTCTGCCCAGCAGGCAAATTCGTTCAGATGGGCTCAAACAGCCTGCCCACCTCATCCAGCCAATTTGTCCCCCCACAGGACTTAGCACTCCACCTGGCGCGCATCCACCCTTCTTCTCTTATCCACTCGCCCTCCCTCGTTCTGCCATTCAATTTTGCCTCCATGTTGACTATGGGCGTTTATTCCCATATGCTGACAAGGCAATTATTGACCTAGCCACCGTGGCCTTTGCACTGGCTGGCTTTATTGACTTCCCCCATTTAAGGGCTACTTTGATATTGGGTTTCAAACAGAGGAGGATGCTGCAGCAGTGGCAATTACTCCTTTAATTTACAAAAATATCTCTATTCCCACAACCTGTTCTCACCTCCCTTTGGATACCACCCTGGTGGTGTCATTTGAAAATCTCCCATCCCACCTCCCACCCCAAGTTTTATATAACCAGTTGGTCACAGGGCTTATGGCATTCATCCCACCTCATCTTTGCAGTACCCTCTGGTGTGGAGCGCCTTGCTGCCCCTCATGCAACTGCCACCATCATCCCTCAACACCCTGCCATAGCCCACCAAATCCCCTCCCTGCGCTAGTGTTGCAGCAGTGCCAGATCATTTCTTTTGGGCTTGGGTCAATAATGGTCAGCAGATTTGTCCCCTATGCTTTGGGCTTGACCATGCAAAAAAGCTTGCCCACATGCCACTTCAACTGCTGCGGCTTCAGAGCCCCCCTCCACGGGTTCTGTATGGGGCACTTTGCTGCCCCCTCCCACCCTCCAATCTTGTTCAATGAGCCAGAATGGGAAATCAGCCCCCCAAATCCTCTGGCCAAATTCTCCCACCTAAACCCACCCCAGCCAATCAGAGTCAGGCTTGGACCACCCTTCACACCCAAGCACCCACCCATTCGCCCACTCTCACTCACCCAACTTCTAATACCACTATTCTCATAAACCAAAATCCATGGGACCTATTGGCAGAGGTTGACAAATCAGGTAACATTTTCATTAGTGAGCATTCCAGTCAGGCTGAATTTTTCCTTTCTGACTTTGATGAAACCTCACCCCCCAGAAATTTCACTCCTCAGCCTAATGCAGCCCCCTATCAAAGTGACCACCAGCTCAGCTTAGCTGCAGTGGCCTCTCCCCGGTACCCAACCCTATGCAAAGCAGTGGACCAATCAGTGGCTCAGTTCCAGCTAGACCTGCCCACCCTCTTCTAACCCCCAACTTCCCTGAATCTACATGCAGCGACCTCTCAAAGTTATTTGATGATGCTGAAGCTGCTGTCATGAATGTCGCAACACTTGCCACATTTAACCCTTCAGCTAAAATCACCCACCACAGTATCTCCCTTTTTGCCCAACTTCCCAAAGCCCACAAAGAAGCTGAAGTTCTTGTCACAGCATTTGTTAAAGTGCTAAACTGTGCTAATCTTAATGATGAGGTGGAAAAATTGTACTATGCTGACTTCCACCCCCACTATGTGGATGCCCCAACACCCTGGCTCTCTGCTTTGATTGGCTACTTTAATCAAAATCCCATGATTGGGGCACATCTGTCTGAGGACCAACCCCCCAACCCCCCCTCACCATCTGCCAGGGTGGGTTAGCGGTTTCTGCTCCCCACCTGGTTAGTAGTTTAATAACTTTCCATTTGTGCTTGTTCAGATTTTTTTGATTTTGGTATTGTCCATCCCCTTGTTGGCATACCTCAAATAAAGTAAGAATCAAAACTCATCTTTTTTTTTAGTACTAGATGGTCCCAACCCAAGGGAATCAAAACTCATCTTAAAAAGATGTTTGCAATCATTTCTGATGATTACAGATGATCATGCTGGAAACAAACATTTGGTGAAAAATAAGTATACTCATTAAAAAACTTATCTTGAAAAGATAACAATGAACAATTTAGATCATAGATGAGCATACTGAAAACAAACTTCTAATAAACATAATAATTAATAGTTCTATATAGTAAACAATAAGAAAAACTAATAAACAGCTTACCTTAAAATAAGCTCAATATAACTCCCTAAATTTAGAAAGTCATTGGGATCAAGAATCTAAAAACCATTAATTAAATCTACTTTTTACTGCTAAACTAATAAAAATAAATATTTTAGTGAATATTTTTTCTGAATAACTAAAAAAAGTGCTTACTTTGCACTAGAATCACAATTCTGCAAGTTAAGTGGGGATAATCAAAACAACAATCCAGTAAGTGTTTTTTTAAACCTTAAATAACTAAGACTAAAAAGTGCTTATTTTTGCATTAAAATTATAATTATGCAAATTAAGTGCAGAATAATAAAACATCAA